>CM052716.1:21692197-21720569 GCA_028551405.1 Uromys caudimaculatus | reverse complement strand
GCTCCAACAGGTAATAAAGACACATGCTCCACTATGTTCATAGCAGCCATATTTATAATAGCCAGAAGCTGGAAACAACTCAGATGTCCCTCGTCAGAGGAATGGATACAGAAAATGTGGTACATTTACACAATGGAGTACTACTCAGCTATAAAAAACAATGACTTAATGAAATTTGCAGGCAAATGGACAGAACTTGAAAATATCATCCTGAGCAAGGTAACTCAGTCACAAAAGAACGAACATGGTATGTACTCAATGATAAGCGGATATTAGCCCAAAAGTTCAGAATGTCCAAGTTTCACTTAACAGTAACCGCTGGACTGAGAGTGAGATACCAGATGGAGGGGTTGGAGAAAGGTCTGAAGGAGTCGAGGGAATTGGTAGCCCCATGAAGGGAGCAAGAGCGTCAATGGGCCTGACCCTCCCCCTGGTCGTCCTGGAGTTCAGATCACCAACCAAAGAATACACATCTATTGACCCATGGTTTGGACTACATATGTGGCAGAGGAATCACCTCAATGGCCATCAGGGAGAAAGGAGAGGACTTTGGGCCTGAGGGTGCTAGAGGCCCCAGTAAAGGGGAATGTCAAGGTTGGAATATGGGAATGGGTGGGCGGGTAGGTGGGAGGAGGAATTCCCTCACAGAGGCGCGGAGATAGAGGGGATAGGGGGTTTCCAAAGAGGAGACCCAGAAAAAGAGATACATTGGAAATGTAAATAAAGTATCAAAAATAAATTTAAGAAATATATATGAGGAAAAGGCCAGCAAGTTAGAAATAAAAAAAAAACAAAAAACACTAAAATAACTAAAATATTTAAACAAAACACTATTAGACCAAATAAATTTCCAAAAAAATATCTTTCAATTCTTTCCATGTTGGTCATCTACAACTGGGCATGAGACTTGCATTTATGTGTGTTTTATATGCCTGGTGGGGTGTGTGTGTGTGTGTGTGTGTGTGTGTGTGTGTGTGTGTGTGTGTGTATGTCACTCAGTCATGATCAGAGAAGCTTCTTCCTGAAGAAGTTTGTAACTAATACACAGACCCATAACTGGACAATGTGCAGAGAATGAGAATCCTTGGAGCATTCAGTTCTAAATGAGATATCTTCATCAAATCCCCCCCCCCCAGGATTTGGGGAATAAGAGTCAGAGGGGAAGGATAATATTAAGTAAATGGGGTTTCAGATCCATCAGTATTGGCATACACAGGAAAGCATGGGGATTCTGGCTGCATACATAGGCTTGCACAGGTTCACATCATCTGGAACCCCAGTGCTTAGATGGAGAAGTACACAGATGCCCCCCAACCACAACCAGGAAGCCACATCCATTTAAATTATCTTCATAGTATATTTATTGAAGGAAATTTATATGTTTTCTTGAAAATACAGACATAGAGAAGTAGTGTCAACCAATTGAAATCCCCAAAATCTGTTATCAATATTAAATAGCTTTAGGTTTTGGGTGAAGCTCAGTAGTCATGTACTTTCTTGTAGCATGCACAGGGCTTTGAGTTTAATTTTTCGATTAAAAATGAGATAAATAAGAAGATGGAGGAGTGGAGGATGAGGAAGAAAAATAAGAGGAAAAGAAAAGAAAAAAGGAGAGGAGAAGGAGGAGGAGGAGAAGGAGAAGAAGGAGAAGAACTAAATAATATAAGAAAGAAAATAGCATGCCTGTGCTGGACTTGAACATTTATGTTGGTTATTCCTTAATGCATAATATAGATTGCTGAGATTCATGAGAAATCAAAGGAAAAACTGAAAAAAAAGCTAAAGAACTTGCTAGTATAATTCTAAATTTGACATATTTTCTTTGTTTAAAAAAATCTTTGATGTGTTTTAACTATTTTATTCCCTTCCCCAACTCCTTCCATAATTAGTAGTCTATAAATCAGACATGACATCCCTAACATCTACAGAATGCTGAAAGCTCCTCTACTAGTGATGAGATTTCATGTCTATTTCCTATCTCAATGCTGGGATTTTGTCTGGTGTGAGCTTACTTAAGTCCTGTGCATGTTGTCATAATTACTTCAAGTTCATGTAGTCAACGGCTCTCTTGTGTCTGAAAAACAATATTTGTCTTTTGTTATCCAAATTTACAAACTGACCAAATGAATGTTTCTGAGTTTATTAGTATGTATTTCCAGAAGGTAATTCTATGAGTGTTTATATGGATCTATATACATATCTATCTATCTATTTATTTATCTATCTATCTATCTATCTATCTTTCATCAATCTATCTAAATATATAATCTATGGTATAGCAATAAACCATGAAGAGTCATTTTTCTAAAATGTCAACTAAATAGAGTAGTAGTGCTGTATTCTTTTCTATGGACAATGACCTATTATATTTTCTTCCATATATATATATATATATATATATATATATATATATATATATATATATATATATATATATATATATATAATTAAAATATTTATTATATCTCTTTGTGACTACCTGAAACTATTGTCCTAGAACACCACAGAAAGTGGAATTTTTAGCTGAAGCAGATTATTCCATTTGCTTTTATCATCCATAATTTTCAGTTTTCTTTGGAGCTCCTTTGGTTTTACCTGTTTTGCCCATTTTATTAAGTCTTTTGTAACAGTATCATCTAATTAAATTAATCTAATTACTTATTACTATAAATCATTTACTTGCATGAATGATTCTTTAAAAATATCTTTTGAAGTCACTTGACCCATATAAATTATTCCCTTTTGTAAATGTGTAGAGATAATTAATTCAATGTTTTTTGTAAAATACCAGCCCTTAATTGTTGATTTCACAGGTCAGAATTTACCTCAATTGTACATTGGAAAATTGGTCACATATCTTTTGCAGATGAATGTCTGATATATGTGAGTGGACCTTTCTTCAGATCATTGAGTTTAGGACTATGTATGAACCAGTTAATGATCAGGTGTTTGAGCTTGAGTGAAAAAGAGTAATGCTCAGATTTCTAATTTCCTCAGCTTCTCAGAGCAGCTAGTCAGTACTTCTCAACCTTCCTAATACTCCGACCCTTTAATATTATTCCTCTTGTTGTGGTGACCCACAGCCATAAAATTATGTTTATTGCTATCTCGTAACTATAATTTACTATTGGTGTGAATCATAATGGAACTATCTGTGGTTTTTGATGGTCTCAGGTGATCATCAGGGTCATTCAGTCCTTAAAGGGGTCGCAATACACAGGCTTGTGAACCAGTGTGTTCATCTTCAATTCTTTGAACTCAACCAGAAGACCATATTCATGGAGTTCTCTGAATTTGTTATCATGGAAGCTGTATGATGTTGTTCATATCTACTCAAAGAGGCCACCCATGGCTTAGTGTGATGTAGTCATGGACAGAAAACAGTATTTGCTGAAATCAGATAGCCTGAAATTTATTTGCTTGAAACTCAGAAGCAGACCCACTGGACCAAATGAAGCAGTTGTGGTTTCTCTCTTGGCAGAAGTGATGCACAGACAAACACAGAAAACAAAACCAAAAAAAGGGAGGATTGGAATTCCTCTGAAGAGTTACTTTGCCTTGGTTTCAAACCTTGGCTGAACTTTGAAATTACCAGCAGGCACAAAATATTGATTCTCAGGTTTCACTCTGTTTTTTGTTTGTTTGTTTTTTGTTTTTTAATTTTTTAAATTAAAAAAAAATTATTTATTTTTATTTTTTATTTTTTGATACTTTATTTACATTTCCAATGCTTCCCCCTTTCTAGGTCTCCTCTTTGGAAACCACCTATCCCCTCAACCTCCCCCACCTCCTTAAGGGAATTCCACCTCCCACCCACCCGCCCAACCACTCCCACATTCCCACCTTGACATTCCCCTTTACTGGGGCCTATCCTATCCCTGATGGCCAACAAGGCCCTCCTCTGCCACATATGTGGTCCAAACCATGGGACCCCAGGAAGATGGGGGGGGGTGTCAGGCCAGTTGACACTGTTGCTCCCTCCATGGGCTGCAGACTCCCTCAACTCCTTCAGTCCCTTTTCCAACTCCTCCATCTGGGACCTCACTCTCAGTCCAGCAGTTACTGTAAAGTGAAACTTGGGTATTCCGAATGTTTGGGCTAATATCCACTTATCAGTGAGTACATACCATGTTCGTTCTTTTGTGACTGATTACCTCGCTCAGGATGATATTTTCAAGTTCCATCCATTTGCCTGCAAATTTCATTAAGTCATTGTTTTTAATAGCTGAGTAGTACTCCATTGTGTAAATGTACCACATTTTCTGTATCCATTCCTCTGCTGAAGGACATATGGGTTGTATCCAGCTTCTGGCTATTATAAATAAGGCTGCTATGAACATAGTGGAGCATGTGTCTTTATTACATGTTAGAGCATCTTCTGGGTATATGCCCAGGAGTGGTATAGCTGGGTCCTCAGGTAGTATTATGTCCATTTTTCTGAGGGTCTGCCAAACTGATTTCCAGAGTGGTTGTACCAGCTTGAAATCCCACCAACAGTGGAGGAGTGTTCCACTTTCTCCACATCCTAGCCAGCATCTGCTGTCACCTGAGTTTTTGATCTTAGCCATTCTGACTGGTGTGAGGTGGAATCTCAGACTTGTTTTGATTTGCATTTCCCTGATGACTAAGGATGTTGAGCATTTCTTTAGGTGCTTCTCAGCCTGTGAATTTCCTAGTTGAGAATTCTCTGTTTAGCTCTATTCCCCATTTTTTATAGGGTTATTTGGTTTTCTGGAGTCTAACTTCTTGATTTCCTTATATATGTTGGATAATAGCCCTCTATCATATGTAGGATTGGTAAAGATCTTTTCCCAATCTGTTGGTTGCCATTTTGTCCTATTGACAGTGTCCTTTGCCTTACAGAAGCTTTGCAATTTCATGAGATCCCATTTGTCAATTCTTGATCTTAGAGCATAAGCCATTGGTGTTCTGTTCAGGAACTTTTCCCCTGTACCCATGTGTTCGAAGCTTTTCCCCACTTTCTCTTCTATTAAATTTAGTGTATCTGTTTTTATGTGGTGGTCTTTGATCCACTTGGACTTGAGCTTTGTACAGGGAGATAGGAATGGATCAATTCTCATTCTTCTGCATGTAGACCGCCAGTTGAACCAGCACCATTTGTTGAAAATGCTGTCTTTTTTCCACTGTGTGACTTTAGCTCCTTTGTCGAAAATCAAGTGACCATAGGTGTGTGGGTTCATTTCTGGGTCTTCAATTCTATTCCATTGATCTACCTGCCTGTTACTATACCAATACCATGCAGTTTTTATCACTACTGCTCTGTACTACAGCTTGAGGTCAGGAATGCTGATTCCCCCAGAAGTTCTTTTGTTTTGAGAATAGCTTTTGCTATCCTGGGTTTTTTGATGTTCCAAATGAATTTGAGAATTGCTCTTTCTAAGTCTATTAAGAATTGAGTTGGAATTTTGATGGGGATTGCATTGAATCTGTAGATTGCTTTTGGCAGGATGGCCATTTTTACTATATTAATCTTGCCAATCCATGCTCATGGGAGAGCTTTCCATCTTCTGAGGTCTTCTTCGATTTCTTTCTTCAGAGACTTGAAATGAACAATTGATTCAGAGTCCCCAAAGGTAGATTTCATCTATTGCTATATTTTACAATTATCAGTTATCCAGAACATTCTAGCACATTCTAGTGTTAGGAGTCACTAATCACTATTGGTTTGAGGATAAAGTTCTAGCTGCTTCTATCTGCAGTCTATATCACTAATAGTAAATCTTCCATGAGAAAAAAAAATGTTATGTTTGGGAAAAGAGGTTTATTGGTTTGGAGTTTTGGTGCCATATGTGTGCGTGTGTGTGTGTGTGTGTGTGTGTGTGTGTGTGTGTGTGTGTTATTTGGGGGAAAGTGCAGGGATAGGAATGTGGGGAGGGAGGAATAGAAGAGATCCATGTTGTGAATGGTTGATTCTTGGTTTCCAAAATTACCAAAGAGTTTTAAAATGAAACATTTTAATAATTTTCTCATAAATACTCACATCAAGGGAATGATTATAACCCTTAAAGCCAAAAGTTTTAGAGCTTTGCAAAAGGACAAATGCTTGAAACATATACTTTTGCCTCTAGGACCTTCCTAGTATTAAAAAAGAGATGTCAGAAACAGATCCTATGACCTCAACACAGTAGTACTATGGTGCCATTATAATTTACATAATAATGAACAGAATATTGCTTTGTAATTAATTGCTATAATTAATGCACTGAATCTGCCACTTATTTTCTATACCTCAGAGATATAATCATGCATTGCATATTCATGGATGTGATTTGCTTTTCTTGATCTCCTTTCTTTATTATATAACATGGGCCACAGATTCATGATAGGCAATGAAATTCCATATTCTGTTATTTTGGCCTTACTGTTATTGATACATCATTTTATACTTTGAAAGTATTTCAGTTTGTTAGTCAAGAAAGTCAGAATACATATACTTGGGTGTTTTTAAATATGAAAGCTTTTGATAAGGTTAATGGATGTTAGAATACTTTAATGAGTAGTATGTTCTTGATTGTCAACTTGCTAGACCATAAAATCAATGAGAAGATAAGCCTTTGGACAACTCTATAGAGAAAGGATTAGTGAAGGAGAAGGGACTTCCATTATAATGTGTGTCACTTTATCTAGGTGGCCCAGCTATAAGGAAGTCTGGGCATACAGTCTCCCAGGCATTTGGCTCAAAATTTACCTGGTACATCTGTTGTTGTTGCTATCTTTTTCTCAAACCAGACTCCAGAATCTTCAGTGTCCAAACATTGAACAGCAGACGTCCTCCTGGATTCATCAAGGCTTATAGCCTCATAATAAATTAGTGAAAATATCCATTTGGTGACTAGGTGGCTACCCATTTCTTAGGCTTTCCAACTTACCAGTAGCCATTGCTTGACTATCCAGTCCCATTCTTGTAAGTTCATTTAAAATCTTTTAGTTTATACACATATGAACAATATTATACAAAGGTCTACATTTTATTAAATATTTACTAGCACAATTCAGATTTTATTTAGTATTATGATTATTTAGTATTATGTAGATTTCTACAAAAGACCATGTGACAAACTCCTTATGTTATCATGGAACTCTTCTCATGATACATAAACAAATAAGTATATCCATTATCAGTGTGTATTCTAAAAATTATAGTGTCACCCATTTAATACCACCAGTCATTTTATTAAGACAGGAAATAAAGTTTTAATTATATAAATTTAATATAACATTCAAAATGGCTTAGACGTAAAACTGTAATTTAGTAAGAATCTATAAGTAAAAGTTCAGTGCATGCATGCCAACATTTAATTTATTTTGACATTTCAACATTTTGAAAATAGAATCCCAAAACAGTTAAAGTAGTATTGAAAAACTTGAAGTAACTCTGAATAAACATACATGATTATTATTTTGGTATTCATGGAAACATTATACAATACTTGTTAAATTATTAATGAAAACTTACAAGTGAAAAGAAAACTATAAATCTTAACCTATAATTTCACCTTAAAAATACAGCATTTATATGCATTTCAGAACTGGAAAGGTGGCTGAGAAAAAAAGCCCTGTGTTTATTCCTAAGAATATACATTGTAGAAGGAGAGAATTAACTTCTTCAAAGCAAAATCAAAGTTTTACTCTAACTTTCACACATGAATGCTATGGTGTGTGTGTGTGTGTGTGTGTGTGTATGTGTGTGTGTGTGTGTGTGTATGTGTCTGTGTGTGTGTATGTGTGTGTGTTTGTGTGTGTTCACATACAAAGTAAAAAAGAATATAATGAATATAATAAACATCACTTAAAAGAATAAGAATAAGGAATCTTCATAAAAATTCAATTATTTTGAATATATTTATGATTGGTCTGAATTATATTCAGTGACAAATTTCAAAAACATCAATTCCTAGCCTTGTGAAATTGCTCAGTTGGTAAACTGTTCACTGAAAAGTGTAGTACTTGAGCTCAGATACCAGCAAATATGTAAAGGGCAGGCATGACTTGGCATATTTGGAGTACAGAGTTAGATATATCTCTGGAGGATTTCTGGGACACCAGTAAGGCTGTAATGGTGAGTCGCTGTTCACTGATAACCATAGTCTCAAAAAAGTAAGATACACACACACACACACACACACACACACACACACACACACATGTGCATGCATATACACATAGAAAGATATACATGAACCTGTATCATATTTGTTGAATACACATGAATGGCAAACATAAATGTACTTTTATAGTTATCTTTTGAAAAAATCACATGATTATATGGAGAGAGGGATAATAGAAATTCAATGACTATATGTATCTAGGGTGTATGATATGCTTTGTTCATCACCTAGCTACATGTACATTCATTTATTATCTTATATTGTTCAGTAAATTTAAATGCGTTTCAATATATGCTAGCGTCCCATGGTTGCAATGTGAGACTGCGTTCTTCCTGAATGCAGACACATTTCAGACAGTATTCCATTGTTATCTTCTTAGAAGGCTACTGCCTCACCATGTCCTGTGCTCAAGGACAGAGCAACATTATCTGCAAATTTCAGTTTTCCTCTTTTGTTCCCTGATTTAGATCATAATTTGCTTTGCATTACTCTACGAGCTTCGAGCCAAATTTAAAAAAAAAAAAAGTAATTATCTTCAATGCAGCCAATACACAGTTTAGGGCAGAGAAACAAAACAAATATGTGGTTATGAAAAGCTTTCAAGAAAATCATTTGTGGAATCCTCTGCAATCAGATTTTCTGCTTGTTATTTGCAAGTTCGCTGGTCATGCGTCCATGTTATTTCACATCCCAGTGTCATCTTCTTCTGTGTTGATTCATCTGCCCAAGTTTATACAAACCTTTCCTCCCATGCTTATGGTGTGAACAGGACTCTTCCCATAACTATACTGTGTTGAGAATGCATTTTTTATCATTTCGCATCACCATATGTGTAGAATCATGTTCATCATGTTCAGACAAATGCATATCATATCTGTTGTTATTGCTATTGTTATTATTATTATTATTAATTACAGAACTAGAATTTGGTAGATCCTGTGAGATATCTCTTGTAATAGCATGAAACCTGAGCATCAGTCCATGGATCTCTCTGTACTCGACACTGGTCATGTTCTCACTGTGCAAACCAGACAGCTTCATGGATGGTTTAAGAGTATTCTCCTTACTCTTTCTCTTTATCACTTGCCTATAGTGAGAACCAAGGTAAAGAAATACAGATATATAAGCTTAATTACTAATATATTCACATGTTCCTTTGTCCCTGGATCTATAAAACATTATCATATTTAGCTCACTTCAAGCAATGGCCATGTCTGGTAAACGGAACTGAAGTGTGTGTGTGTGTTTGTGTGTGTATACATGAATGCTGTGTTTCTTCATGATTATATATCTTCTCTTAAGTATGTATATTTTCCTGATGGATTGAGGACAATATTAGTTATGCCTCCAGTGAGTACTGACTGAGTAATACTTTTAGTCCACATATTTGAAGCTGAATATTCTTGGCTAACTAAAGTGAAAAATCTTCATCTGTTAGCAACCATACTGACTCTGCATCCCTTCTAGCCCAGGATCAACAGTTGTATGGCACATAAAAAGTAGGGATTTGCTGACTTTCCTTCTATAATATGTTTTAGATTATCTCTGTGCCCAATAGTGCTTACAAAACTGACTAAGCTTTTCACAGTATGTATCACATGAGGCTGCCGCAGAGCACACAGAATCCACGTGGCTGTGTTGACTTCTTATGATCTTCTCTTGAATATCCATTTTGTTTGCAATTCATAGGATTTTTATACTTGCTGGTAGACTATAAATATGACACTGTACATTTATATAAGGTGACTGGAGGACTTCATAAAACAGTAGACCTTATAAGAATCCTTCTAGGGAAAATATACACTATGGGCCTAATGGAAAATGAATATTTTTCTGTTTCCAGCAGGTGTAAGGGCCACGTTTTCAATTCTAACTTAGTCTTAAGTACTAGAGATGAGAATCTTTGTTTCTCTTTTTCTGATTAAGAGATGAGCTTTTTTTTTCCTGAGAAACACAAATGAGTGTTTCTCTGATGGGTCTAGGATGCAAAAAGCAAATAGCCACAAATAATATAAAATAACTTGGGGTAACTCTAACCAAACAAGTGAAAGATCTGTATGACAGTAATTTCAAGTCTCTCAAGAAAGAAACCAAAGAAGATATTAGAAAATGGAGAAATTTACCATGGTCATGGATTGGCAGAATTAACATAATTAAAATGGCCATCCTACCAAAGGCAATCTACAGATTCAACACAATCCCCATCAAAATTCCAAAACAATTCTTCAAAGACACATACAGAGCAATTCTCAAATTCATGTAGAAAGGCAAAAAACCCAGAATAGTGAAAACAGTTCTTAACAATAGAGTAACTGCTGGGGGAATCACCATCTCTGACCTCAAGTTAAACTACAGAGCAATAGTAATAAAAACTACATGGTATTAGTACAGAGACAGACATACTGATCAATGGAATAGAACTGAAAACTCAGAAATAAAACCACACATTTATGGACACTTGACCTTTGACAAAGAAGCTAAATATATACAATGGAAAAAAGAAAGTGTGCACCAATAAATGGTGCTGGTCTAACTGTCTCTCTGTATGTAGAAAAATGAAAATAGACCCACATTTGTCACCTTACACAAAGCTCAAGTCCAAGTGGATCAAGAACCTCAACTTAAAACCAGATACACTGAATGTAATAGAAAAGAAAGTAGGAAAGAGCCTTGAAAACATTTGCATAGGGTGAAGTTTCCTAAACAGAACACCAATGCTCTAAGATCAAGAATTGATAAATGGGACTTCATGAAAATGGAAAGCTTCTGTAAGGCAAAGGACATAGACAATAGGACAAATCAGCCAGATCAGGAAAAAAACTTCACTAACCCCACATCTGATAGAGGGCTAATATCCAAAATATATAAGGAACTCCAGAAGCTAACCACCAAAAAACCAAACAACCCAATCAAAAAAAAAACAGAGTATAGAAATAAAGAAAGAATTCACAACAGAGAAATTTCAAATGGCTGAGAAGCACCTAAAGAAATATTCAAAGTCCTTAGTGATCATGTAAATGCAAATCAAAATGACCCTGAGATTCAACCTTAGCCAATCAGAATGGCTAAGACCAAAACCTCAGGTGACAGCACATATTGAAAAGGATGTGGAGAAAGAGGAACACTCCTCCATTGCTGGTGGGATTGCAAACTGGTACAACCACTCTGGAAATCATTCTGAAGGTTCCTTAGAAAGTTGGAAAGTTTTGCAGGCAAATGGATGAAACTAGAAAATATAATTCTGAGTGAAGTATCTTAGACCCAAAAGGACATGCCTGGTATGTACTCACTACTAAGTGGATATTAGCCAAAAAAAAAAAAAAAAAGATCAAGCTATACCACTCTTGATCATATACCCAAAATATGCCCCACCAGGCCACAAGAGCGTGTGTTCTACTATATTCATAGCAGCCTCATTTGTGATAGCCAGAAGTTGGAAAGAACCCAGATGTCCCACAACAGAAGAATGGATACAGAAAATGTGGTTAATTTACCTAATGGAATAATATTCAGCTATTAAGAATGAGGATATCCTGAGTTTTGCAGGCAAATGGATGAAACTAGAAAATATAATTCTGAGTGAAGTATCTTAGACCCAAAAGGACATGCCTGGTATGTACTCACTACTAAGTGGATATTAGCCAAAAAAAAAAAAAAAAAAAAAAAAAAAAGTACAGAATACCCAAGATACAGTCCACAGAACTCAAAAAGTTTAACAAGCCAAAGGGTCCAAGTGAGGACAACTCAGTTCCACTTGGGAGGGAGGGACTTGGGCAGGAAAGGGAACAGGGAGGAGAAGAAGGGAACATGATCAGGTATTGGGTGGGGGAAAAGGACTGAAACCCTGAGGGTCAACAGAAAGAATGGAAACAGGCAACCTCAGGAGGTAGGACGTTGGGAGGACCCTCCAGAATGTACCAGAAACCTTGAGGTGAGAGACTCTCAGGACTTAAAGGGAGGGACCTTAGATGAAGTGCCCTACAGTGGAGAGAGGGAAAAGGTAGAACCCACCTCCAGCAGAAAGATGAGGCATCAAGTAAGAAAGAGGGTTGCCATCCCACAGTCAAAAACTCTGACCCATAATTGTTCCTGTCTGAAAGAACTGCAGAGACAAAAATGGAGAAGAACCTGAGGAAAAGGAGGTCCAGTGACATGACCACAGTGGGATTCAGCTCAAGGGGAGGCTCTAACACTAACCAGGTCTAACACTATTACTGCAGGTAAGGAGTGCTCATAAAAATGACCTATCATGACTGCCCTCTGAAAGACCCAACAAGCAGCGGAAGGAGTCAGATGCAGATATTTATATCCAAGCAATGGACAGAAGCTGCTGACCCTGGTGGTTGAATTAAGGAAAAGCTGGAAGGAGCTGAGAAGGGCGGCGACTCTGTAGGAGGACCAGAAGTCTCAACTAACTTGAACCACGGAAATCTCTCAGACACTGGGCCACCAACCAGGCAACATACACCAGCTCATATGAGGCCCCCAACACATATATAGCAGAGGACTGCCAGGTCTGGGTTCAGTCAGAGAAGATTCACCTAACCCTTAAGAGACTGGAAGCCCCAGGGAAAGTAGAGGTCTGGTGGGGTGGGGGGAAGGGAGGCTGTGGACATCCTCGTGGAGACAAGGGTGGGAAGGAGGTATGGGATGTAGAACATTCAGAGGGAGGAATGGGAGGGGGATAAATCTGGATTATAAAAAAATGATTAAATAATTTTTAAAAAAATAGTCTTCATTTCATTTTGATATGGCTACTTCCCCTTCAGTAGGAATTCAGTACTAAGAACCGGTGTCAGGTAATACACTCTAATGATTAGTGGTATCCTCTCTCACTGGAGCACATAGGCTCTGCCTACGTCAAAAGGAGTGTGACGACTACAAAACAGTAAAATGAAGGAAGCAATATCAAATACAGTGATTAAGAACAATAACTTAAAATTATATTGTAAATTTAAGACCATAAAACTATAGAAACAAGTATTTAGCATGGTATTATGTGACATTAATTAGGTATATTTATTTCAAGTAAGTTCTGACTTTCCATTAGTTTATTGGAAAGTACTCAGCAAATAGATACCCACCTAAAATTTGAAAAAAGAAAAATTTGTGAGAGAGTTATAAAATGGGGTAATTGGAGTACATATCTTTTTCCTGATAAACTCTTATTCACTAAATGTAGAGCCCTGAACACATTCATGGTTTCCTTTTACTATCCAAAAATATTATCATAAAAGAGAAAAAAGAAAATATTCTTTATGGATAATGTAAGTCTAACCTAAGGAATGGCTATGAGTATGAGAAATGGGGAGAAAGGGTGGGAAGGGAAATGAAACAGAGAACATGGGATCCTTGGAGCCTCATTCCCACAGGAGAGAAAAAGTGCAAGAAAAAAATGGCAAGGGAACGAACCATGTTCCATGATACTTTTGGGATTAAAGGAGTAACTTTGAATTTAACATGAGAAGACACGTAGAATAACCACATTTTGAGTTAGTGTTCAGAAACACAAAACCAAAGGCTCCTAAATAACAATAATTTTATCAATTGTTGATAGTTATATCAGTTTCTTTTTGCTGTTTGGAAAGGTGTCTAATACATAATTCATGTTTTAAAATGGAAATATGCATCTACTAGTCTCCATTATATTTATGCAGCAAACCTAGGTCGAGTATAGAAATGTAAGGGAAAAAAAGTATAAAAAGTTAAATGGTATGCAAATTTTCTCTTTAGCATACAACAAGCAAGTGACTGTTGTAAGTATGTTTGGAGACACTATTAGCTGCTGTGCATAAGTACTACAAGGATAATTAACTTTGTCTAGAACAATCAAAATATGCTTTCTCGGGGAAATGACATTTAAAATGCGTTTGAGAGGTTCACTGGAAGTTCATGAAAGAGGATGACAGAAATATTACCCTAGTAAGAATGCATCGCAAACAAGTTCAGACAGAGAGAATAGCAGGGCATCACTTACTTTAGCTCTTGTCCCTGTCATTATTTGCTAGGCAGCAAAAAAGTCTTCAAATTTATTCGTGATATTGAGAATGTCCTGACACCTTGGTCATATGTTAGAAATTAATATATTGTTGTTGTGACAGTGCTGATTTAATGTGCTATAAACTGATTATCTAATATACCCACTATGTGCCTAAAAGCTTTAATGATAAATTAGGCATTCAACTAAGATAATTACTATATTTACATAACATATATTTGATAGCTTATCATCTTTTTAAAGTTAATCATCTACTATAATATACTTTAGAAAGGTGAATATAGATACATGTAATAATTAAGAAAATAGAAAAATAGTCTTAGCCAATTTATTAAACATAGTCTTTCTTCTATACATACAAATATATATATATACATATACACATACAAACACACATACACACACACTCACAGTTCCATAATTATATTGTCTGGGAGGAGACAGTATGATAGTGTTTGCTGATAGTGAGACTATCAATATGAGCACAAAATCCATTCTTATCTGGTAATAATAAGTTTACTATATTTTTATATCCAATAATATTCAGAGTTCTCCAGAGGAAGATAACTAATCATGATAAAATTAATATATATCCTGATATCTTATGTACATATATATGTAAGCCTAGCAAAAGATGTATTCTATTGACTTACATGGAAATGTTGGGTGGTTTGCATATTAGTGAGTTGTTCAGTCTAGGTGGCTAAATAATTCCAGAGTTTTAAACTTGCTGTAAGAGGTGATAATTAAGGCATCTGGGGAAGAAGCCAAGCAAAAGGGGATATTATTTTCTTCAGCCCTTCTGCTCTTAGGCCCTGCAAAACTAGGTGTTTCCTAGTCTCGGAGAGATTTCATCATTCTGAAAAATGCATGCCCTTACAATTCATCAAATGTGCACCTGTAAGTTGACTTTGGATCAAACCAAGTTGACAATCAATTGTAGCCATCACAATTCCTAAAGTTATTAATGGAAGCTATCATTTCAGATCAGATTCTTCTATCTACCTATAATCTATCTATCTCTATCTATCTATCTATCTATCTATCTATCTATCTATCTATCTATCAATCATCTAACTATCATCTATCTCCCTATATATTTAGAGACAAAGATCTGTAGGAACTTTTATAATTTCAACAAACTCAATGCTCCATAATGAAGTAAAAGAAAGATGGCTAGGTAGTTAATGAACTCCTACACAGGGTTGGAATTAGAGACCAGATCTTTTGGGTTCAGACTCCATTTTAGAGAACCTGACCTAAGGTTAATCTCAAGTTAACTATCAGTTTCCAGGCTAACCCCCCAACCAGACCTGTGTCTAACACCAGTTTCCAGATTTCCCCCACAGCAAAAACTGCATCTAGCACCAGTTTCCAAGCTGCTTCCCAACAAATCTACACCTCCAGGTTACAAATCTGCCCATGACACTTCACTTCCTAGCAACCACCAATAAGAAAGCAAAAGTTAAGTTTATGGTTTGGCTCTCAGCAACAGACAATTATGTTAATGGCCATAATGGGTCCCCCATCAGATCTATGCCAGGCTAGAACCCCCTTCTTGCCTCTTTAAATGTTTGCCTAAAACGATGCTCAGGGCCCTGCTTCCCTGTCCTGCTCTGTCAGGGCTGGCAGTAGGCCAAAATTCGAGCTTATAATAAAGAGAATCAGCTCCGTGGTGGTCTTTTGGGATTTACGAATGGTTCCTGGCACAACAGGAATATTTACAACCACTGGGCACTATAAAACATAGTTGCTTTATTTGTGAGTTAGGTCACACAAAGGTTTTAGAAGTGATGAGGCTTGATGGAATATATTGAAAACTGAAGACATTTTCTCACCATGAACTTCCATCTTCTTGATGAATGTAAGCTTTAGTTAATCTGTTTTCAACACTCATGTTATTAGATACTGAATCAGTGAATTCCCCATCATAAAAACGTTTGACTATGTTCATGTGGTGTCCAAGAACAGTGCTCTTAGTGGACACTGGTAGTTTACTAAGAGTAGATGGGGGAATAGAGTTTAGGAAATTAATATTGACTAGATTGCTCATTTAGATTTATAGATTTAAATGCTTTTTCAGAATAAAAATATTTAATACATTATATTATTATTAGACCTGTTGATCTCAATTATAGTGAATGTCAGTTGTATAACTATGCAGAAGGGAGCTTTCCATCGGTGAAGGCATGGCATGGAGTGTTAGGTTCTAAGTCAGACAAGAAGATTTAAAAATGAGAGAGTGTGTGAAAATAGGTTGAAGACACATTTGCTTGTTCCATGTCTCCTATAAATAATTTAATAATTTGTGGATATTAAACATGTGGAGACACTGGTGTGAAGAAAATCGTCCTGTTGAAAGACCATAATTGTAGTTTCAACTCAGCTTCATGAAGAACATGGAGCATGATGAAACATCACATCCTTGATCCTCAGTTTGTTTGTGAGGACATTAGAATTGCTTTACCTTTCCCGATGGCTGTTTTAAGGACCAATTGTAACAATGAAAGGAAGGAATTTGAAATCACAGGGGTCTAAAAAGTGTAAGCTATTCATGGCACGGTGTGAAAATTCATTTTCCAAATGATATTCACATGCTTAGATGGCTTTCTGTTAAGTGCACTATTATCGAATCCTCAAAGTTTACTTGAAAGATTGACAGGAATCCTTTCATTTATAGAGTCTTTCCCAGCTTCAGAACTAAATGAGTATCTCTAGTGATACCTACAGCAAGTGTCACTGATTAAGGGCAGATCATTTGACATAGAGCCAAGACAGGTCATTAAAGGGTTTTTGGAAACTGTAATGCTTAAAATCCAGGCTTATTAGAGCCAGTAAGGTTATAAATTTAAGAATACTGTGCAGCCATATGCATTAAGGACAATGTAAAGTGCCTCTTTGATGTTATCACGGATGTTGTTCTCAGATCCTGCCATCCTTCTTGTCTCTGTTCTGATCGTTCATGTTGTGCCACTTTGTTTGAGTGATTCTACAAAAACACCTCCCAGCAGTCAAAACATCAAGGTAACTATGCTGTTTCTCTTAGCAGAAAGGATAGCACTGTGTATGGCCAGCCTTTACAAGTGCCAACAGCATTTCTGTCTGAAGCACCTGCTGTTACACATCAGTTTCAGCCAGCAAAGGGCACAGTAATGACAACAATATATGTGCTTTTTAAAAAAAATAGTATTATTCCTTTTCAGTGTGTGAAAGGGTGCTTTTGAGAAGCACTAATTTATGACATGCAGACAAAGCAATTGATTCCTTAAACTGCAGACCCATGAACCATGTGTATTACTGCGCAAGGTAAGATAACAAGTAGCTGCAGTAGAAAGTAATTGACAGGCAAACACCAAAAGGGGGACTCAGTTCAGAAGTTCTGCTATCATACTACAGTAGATGAGCAGCATAGGATATCGTAAATTGGGCAGACTTGTCAATTCTTTCACCACAACTTCTCATATTCTTTCTGTCATTGGTTTATTTTTATTTGCATTATTTGTAAATAAAACATTACATATTTTCTTTATTTATAAACCTAGTTCACGTGCAGTGTTTACTTCCAGGGCCCATAAACTATAATACCCACAATTTAATCTTCGGCTTGCTTCTCTTGCAGTTTATGGTGATCATTTATCAACTCTGTACTGTTTTATCTAGAGAAACTCTCAACTTTTAAGGGTTCATTCTAGTCATGAGATTATGCACATACCCCCAAAACCACATTATGATGACAGTATTGGTATCATCATCTTTCTAAGTTCATTTTTTCTCTTAAATCAAAGCACAAGCCAATTCCCAACTTTCAAATCCTTTATTGATTTATCCCTGCCTTTATCATTGCTCTCATTGGATAGCTCAGACTTCCTGCCCACAGCCTGAATTACATGTCTCTTCCACAGTCCTGTGCTGAATGCCTTGGTTCTTATACCAGCCATCTTCAATGGCAACCTTAATGTTCTGTGAATTCTTAGTCTATCCTCTTCTTTCTGTCTTTGCTTTTCCAAAAGAAAACAAATGAACCAACAAAACTCTCTTAAAATTATCTTTCCTATTCCTTTAAAAATTAGATGTCATAATAATTAATTTGTCACCTATTGAAAGAAAAGGAGATTTAATTTCCCAGCTATGAAAGCAGAGAAACTGAATTTACATTTGCTTTTATCTGAATGTTGGAACATTAATAAAAATATTTTGTTTTAAGTATTCAACATTGTTCATGCCATTATTCCTGCCTTTATTGATCAATCTCAATCAGCTGATGTCTATAAAAATAGATTTCTTTCTTTGTTGGGATCAGAAAGAAACATGACAGTCCCTGTATTCTTGTTCAGCTAAGGACCCAGAATCTAAAACATTCTGGTTATATTGATAGCCTTTCAATTTCTCAGAATGTTGATAGCTTTTCACCCTTGTCTAACATCTTGAGAAGACTCATGATCAGCTCACTGATCCTAAGATAATTAAGGTGTATTTTCTGTAAAACTTTGTATGTTAAGAAGGAATCATGCCTGGACCACCAAACAGGCAGTATACACCAGCTGATATGAGGCCCTCAACACATATACAGCAGAGGACTGCCGGGTCAGTGTTCAATCAGAGATGATGCTCCTAACCCTCAAGAGACTGGAGGCCTCAGGGCGTTTAGAGGTCAGGTAGGATGGGGGGTGGAAGGTGGGGACATCACCATGGAGACAGGGGAGTGGAGAGGAGGTATGGGATATGAAACAGTCAGAAGGTGGACCAGAAGTGGGATAAAATCTGGAGTGTAAATAAATAAATACATAAATACATGAAAAGGAAGAAGGAAACATACTTGCAAGTTACTTTTAAATTTGCCTCTGATATGAATAACTCAATAGTTTCTTCTTTAGGGCAACCTGTTCATCTCACTGCTATCTACCTTACTAGAAGAATGACTTCTGCCTCTTGTCTTTGTCTTACCTTGCTTCCTAAAAATTAGGGAAACAAAACTTCATATGGTGCTTTCTTTTCTTGTTGTATGTTATGCAAGTCACCTAGGCTAACTCCATAATTATAGAAAAAGAATCAATTCCTGTCCCTCTCTTAAGCTGTTTTGGATAAACGGTTTATATTGAACAGTGGGGATTTAAAAGATGTCATGGATAAAATGTTTGAGCACACAAAGAAAATAATTCAAGGCTCAAGGTGCTGTTGAGATTCATAGTGTTTCCAGTTTTTCTTCCTGTCTCTCCAACCTCTCTCACAGTTCTCTTTCCTAAAGGTCACCTGTACTTCTCTTTCTACTGATCTTAGGACACAGACACTTACCCTTTGGTAGTGGTAAAGCTTGAAAAGCCAGAAGGGACATTCTTTCTCCTTGGAGTTTGACCTTGGCTCTGACTCCGCAGATTTCTTATTTTCATGTCTCAGCAAGAGTGAGAGAAGTGTGTCTGGACCTCAGATTCTCCACACTAAGGGATACAATGTCATCAGCATCAGCTTTCTTTTTCGGCTAATACAATTGTCTGTGCATTGGAGTGAAACTAGGTTCTCACTAGTCACGTCTCTCCAGGCAATCAGCAGACTCCTTTCCCTTGGTAGCTGTTGATGGCACCTTAATTCATTTCTTACATGCACTTTTACAATGCACCTTTCTATTTTGTCTTAAATGGATAATTAACTTATACTATATATATCATTTATCAACTGAGTGAAGTGTAAGGTCTTTTTTTTAATTTTAGTTTTGGATATTTACTTTACATACACTTCAAATGTTTTCAAGTAAGGTCTTTAATGCAATACAAAAGACCTGTTTTAATTGGAGCTGAAATAATTTTATATAATGCACACCAACAAACACAATCTCATGACTTATTCACAAAACTTACATGTGCTTAAATTTGCGTGTTCATTCCTGTATTACATCCTGATATCAATATTTACTCAAAGTATTTTTATACTTAACCATTGGAATCTCTACCATTCAGGTTCATTTTCTGAAATAATTCCCTAAATTTTGGTAAGATGATATAATTCAAGGATCTTGAGGTTGTAATTATAGTTTTATCAGAGTTTAATATGTATTTGAACTACAGTGATATCCATTTAACTATAAATACTACAAATGAAGGGTTTCATTTTAAGTTTTCAGTACGTTTACAAACTTTCCTGAAATTATCAAAAATGTAGGATTTCTCATTTTAGAAAAAATGAAGGTGAACATCACTTACACCAAATGATTTATAAGCCATTTAGCTTAGGACCGTAGACATTTACTGTTCAGTTGTGCCAAGCACTGTATGGTCACTGTGCTTCCCTGTTTTCCATTCCCATGCCCAAGCCTGAGGAACAAGTGGTCCATAGGATGTTCTCTTCTTATGAGCCTTCAGGATTCCTGCCAAAATCCCTAATTATTTGACGTTTCATCTCATTTCTGCCTTTCTTCTCTTTGTCTCACATTCCATTGCCTTGATCACTTCTGTTCACACAGTGGACAGTAATGAATAGGGACGTAACCAATCCCACAGATTTTGTATTTATATAAGATGTTATGTTCATATTATCAGTTAATCTTTATGGCTATGTGGTAACGAATGTATAAAACGTGGCTATGTGGATCATACTCAGAAGAATACTCTGAAGGCAACCAAAAAGTAGTCAAAACTATTGGCTCTCTGGAAATTTCTTTCCCAGTAATATTGTGAATCCTTTAGAGAGAGCACTAGCAATTACTTTTCTCTCTTTCAATAGAAATTAATTAGACTGGAAGAATATCTCTAAAGCTGTAGTCTTTACCATTCTACCAAAAGAATACCAAAAGTGGGGAAACGCAGACACAAACTTGATTTCACTTTCTAATTGCGAATAGGAGGGTAAAAAGGCGTTTGATGTATCTGTTATCTTAGCAAGCCTGCTTTATCACCTTTAACCTTTCATCTTCTCAGCATGATTCAGTCTATTCTTCTTGAACTTCTCCCCGTGTGTAGAATCATCCTTTCCTATTTCTGATGAATTCAAGCTATGTCATTGTCCTTCACTAGGCCTTCTCCTACTTCTGTCAGGGTCGTAGGGAGATGAGATGAACACAAGTGGAAATTTTACTGAAAGTGCAACTATTATATGCATACTTTATACAGCAGAAAGGGGTTTAGATTTTCATACCTCTAATTGCCATTACAAAGACTATAGAATGCTACAAAAGTAACATCAAATGCTAAAATTACCTTCTTTGTTTAGGTCCATGCAAAACCAGTAATATATGTTGCCTTGTTATTTATATTCCCAATCTTAGAAAATAATGAGAAAAATATTACTAACTATTATAACACAAGTCACATAAGATTAAGAGATCAGAAGGCACAGTTTTTGAATCCAGATATGAACTCCTGATAAGCTATGCTAGCATAGCTTGCACAGATGTATCTGTGGTATATGTGCCTTCTTCTGTTTTCAGATGTAACTGTCGTGACTTCATTCATGTCATAGTTGCTATGATGTCCTATATGAAGACCAGATAACAAAATGTCTCTATACTGAAATATGCTGGAGCCTGAATTCTGACCGCTCCTCTCTCCTCCTTATCTTAACTCATCCAAATAAAAGATCCATACTACATTCTAGTGACTAGATTGATGTGCTCAATAAATAATACCCTGTATAGGCATGATTCTATATATCCCAGATTAATACAGCTTTTTTGACACCACTGGCCAAACAGATAAGTTGAAAGTCAGATGTTCTCAACTTTTGCTATCTTGTAAGGGACAAATGATCAAATCTGCCCTGCAGCTTATTGAGTGCATGATATTTTTTACACTTGGTTCTGGCCAGTGAGTTGAGTATTTATGTTTTATTTTTCTAATCCTACAGTAATGATGGTTACTCTCTTAAGAAATATACTAAGTTATAAATAATTGAAAATGAAAAATGACACCATGAAGTAATCTCTAACTTTCTTTCTAAAATGAGAAAATTTCAAATAAAAAGTTTTTTCTTTGTTTGATCTACATTTAATAACAGGTTTTACAAGTTTGCAGGCAGGCTAGCAATAAAGGAGTGTTGCCCCTGCTCCACATCATCACCAGTATGTGCTGTCTCTTGAGGTTTTGATCTTAGGCATGCTGACTGGTATAAGATGGGATCACAGGGGTGTTTTGACTTGAATTCTCTGATGACTAAGGTTGGGCCGGGAGCTGTGAACTTTGTTGTCTTGATCAGAGTTTCCCCTATCTTTGGTCAACTATGCTGTCCTAGAGGCCCCTTAGTGACAATGTTGTTACCAGTGACCATTTCCACATGTTGCTGTGTGTCTGAACACTAATTTTCCATCCATCCCTACAGTTTATAATGAACTCTATTTTTGGTTTTCTCAGAGGGAAATGATCAACTCATAACTCTGTCTTAATAATTTATAATAGGAAAGAAAAATTAAGTATGTCTTACTGCTTGTCATAGGCTGTGTACACTGAGGCATTCTTATTGAGGTCATTTATCTGAATCTACTAGTGCTACAGAGAAAGGTTATATATACATACACACAAGATCCAAGCTGTGTAACAACTTTCTTCATTAATCTTCCTTTAGTGTTCTTAACTATTACTTGCTTGTATTTAATTGTTAAAAGTAATCATCATAATTTTAACAGAGTTGTAGTTAAGGAATATTAGTATGTTTCAACTACTTCATATATTAGATAAGGAAATAAAACCAGAAATATGAAAGTATATTAGTTTCCCAACAAAAGAATGATATTAGTAAGTACTTAACCCCCAAGCTCTTAGCTCAATTCCAATCAAACTTTTTTTACTTTTTTGATACAGAATATAACTTGCCACATTTAGATTATAGTAGATGCATATAATATTTATACAACTATTCAATATAGAAAATAAGTTTGCCAAAAAGATTGCATTGGCATCCTGAGCGAGGTAACTCAGTCACAAAAGAACGAACATGGTATGTACTCACTGAGAAGTGGATATTAGCCCAAATGTTCGGAATACCCAAGTTTTTACAGTAACCGCCGGACTGAGAGTGAGGTCCCAGATGGAGGAGCTGGAGAAAGGACTGAAGGAGCTGAGGAAGTCTGCAGCCCCATGGACGGAGCAACAGTGTCAACTGGCCTGATCCCCCCCCCCAAGTCCTCCTGGAGGCTGGACCACCAACCAAAGGATACACATAGAGAGACCCATGGTTCGGACCACATATGTGGCAGAGGAGGCCCTTGTTGGCCATCAGGGGGAGAAGAGGCCCTAGTAAAGGGGAATGTCAAGGTGGGAATATGAGAGTGGGTGGGTGGGTGGGTAAGAGGTGGAATGCCCTCAAGGAGGTGGGGGAGGGGAAGGGGATAGGGGATTTCCAAAGAGGAGACCTAGAAAGGGGGAAACATTGGAAATGGAAATAAAGTATTAAAAAAATTTAAAAAAAGAATGCATTGGAAGAATTTTTTTTTAAGACTGGAGGAATTTAAATTGCCAGCTGTCTGAATAATACTGCTGAATTTAAAATGCATTATATGAGTGTGATGACTTTTTAACAAAAAGTTATTCGAACATTAACCTGTGTTTTATCACTGAGTTATAATAATATTAGTGATAATTTTGTTTTATTTATCTTGCTCTGATCTTGAACTTATTTGAAATGGATCAATTAAGAAGTTTTTATTTTTGGTTGGCAAACTAAAACTCAAAGGCCTGGTAAGAACAAATATGGAGTAGAGCAGAGACTGAAGGAAAGGCCATCCAGAGACTGCCCCACCTGAGGATCCATCTCATCTGCAGACACCAAACCCAGACACTTGCTGATGCCAAGAAGAGTCTGCTGACAGGATCCTGATACAGCTTTCTCCTGAGAGGCTCTGTCAGAGCCTGACCCATACAGATGCAGATGCTTGCAGCCTGCCATTGGACTGAACACTGGGACAGCAATGGAGGAGTTAGGAAAAGGACTGAGGGAGCTGAAGGGGTTTGCAACACCATAGGAAGAACAACAATATCAACCAACCAAACACTCCAAGCCCCCAGGGACTAAATCACCAACTGATAAGAGACTAAATCCACCAACATGGAGGGACCCATGACTCCAGCTGCATTTATATCAGAGGATTGCCTTATCCGGCATAAATGGGAGGGAAGACCCTTGGTCCTGTGAAGGCTCAATGCCCCAGTGTCCTAGGAATCCTAGGGTGGTGAAGCAGGAGTGAATGGGTGGGTGGGGGAGCACCTCATAGAAGCAGGGGGTTTGTGGAGGGGAAACCAGGAAGGGGGATAACATTTGAAGTGTAAATAAATAAAATAACCAATAAAAAATAAAAAATATTGATGTGGAACATGTAATTTAATAGGTCATGTTTTTATGGTCTATATTGAAAGATAAAGCAAATGTCAGAAACATGAAAAAATAAGAAGTAACAATTTAGGAATAGTCTTTTGCTAGAAACATTTGTCATTTTGAGACGAAATTATGATGAATCTCAAAATGAGAACTTTTCTGAAAACATTTTAATCTTATGATTCTGTCTTGTTTCTCTTGTTCATAGTATACAATAAATTCTTTGCCACATTGTAGTAAGTAAACCTGAGTATGTGATACATATTTAAAAATGGTAGCTTCAATTCCAATTGCACTGGGCCTAACATAAATATGTATCTACATATTAATGCAAGATATTTCAAGGTAAATGTAAAGGACAGAGTTTCATTTTTTTTTATAAAAAAGACATAAATATCTTGAAGTTGTTTACATTACTAAAATGGAAATTACTTGTATTTTTAGTTATTTTGAAGCAATTTTTTCTCTTTTGTCTCTGATGAAGTATAGAGAAATAAAAGAAGAGAACATAAAGCTGATTTTGAGAAGAAATTCTAAATGAAAAACATCTAAATTATAGTATTATATATTGAAAAGGTTCAACAACTTAATTTCCAGCTAAAACAAATAAACAAGCAAAAACAAAAACTTAACAGGAATATAATAGAAGCTAAATGAAGAAGAAATACAAAAAGCAGAACTCTGTCTTCTTGATTGTGAGATGGTTATGAATGCTGCTTTTTCTCAACATGAAGTGGAAAAGTTCAGAGCCTGAGATTATAAAGGATGAGAATGAGATCGCACAGAGCATTTAAGCACAACTGTTAGATAATTACAAAGCTTTCTTTCTGAGATAAGTGATGTGCTTGGCGTCCTAAGGAGTAAAATGTAGTAATTACTAAAATCTCAAGTTGGATTAGTGACAGAGGTCTACTCTTTTTATTATTCTATTTATAATGAATTAAGATCTATATTTAGAATAACAAGGATGTATTCCCAAAAATGTAGATGATACAAGCAGAGTCATATAATTATGCAAATGCCCTTCAAATAACTTTTCATCTATATATACATATTTGTTTTTGTCTAACCCTCCTATGTCTTATTCCTTAGTCCTTTTATGCCCCAACTTCATCTTAAATGTTCATGTCTTCTTTGATTATTTACTGTTACATCTATATGCATTAGTATACATATGCAAGGTGCTAAGTCCATTTCATGCACTTCATGTCTATATAGTTTCAAGGTAGATCACTTTTTGTTACATAACCTATGAGGTAGCTCATCCCTTGGAGAAGCTAATTCTTCTTTTTATGTATTTTCAGGATGATTCTAGTGATACTGTAATGCTCTTGATTTGACTTTTATTGTATTTCCAAAGTTATAGTGTTGATGGTTTGCACGTTTCCAACATCGGTATTATTAAAGTAGGCTTATTTGTTTTCTATGAATCTAATTTTAAACTGCAATATCTGAACTATATAATTTTTTTTAGAACCAAATGCTTCAAAAGATTGCAGCTATAGAAATGTCTTCAACTGTTTAAAATGAAGTGGTGTAGTATATGTAAGCCACACACACACACACACAGCTAACACAGATATACACAAAATCCTTCTTGTGGCATCTTTACCTTTCAACATATGATCTTTGTTTATGTAATTAGAATGGCATTAATTTTATATTTGTTTGTAAAGTTGGACATAGGAAGTGAAGTATGTAATAGCTTAATTTGTTTCCTGAATTTTTCTTTTTCACTATTATCACTGGGTTTTAGATGTTACACTAATATGTGAAAATATGTCTTTATTATGTCTTCATTATTCACATTAAAGATTCTTTTGTAGAGTTCTATACTCATATTCATCTGAATGACCATAGATATTTGATTCTTACTGTGTGTCTAATTCAGTCATATCTCACAGTTTTTACCAACTTAATATGTACATTTGTAATGTAATTGTTTAGATTCCAGACTGTATGATGGCTCTAGAGTTTTGATATTTAAGTCAATTAATAATTCGCTTTACAACACTCTCCTCTTCTTACATTCATATTTATTTTATCTACAAGATCTCTTTTTCTTCTATTTTTAAACTGTTAATTGCTTATATAATTTATTGGAAGAAAATGTGTTTTGTAACTAATAATGTTACTAAATTATTTTGATCCATTAATTGTGTTTATTTTCCTACTTAATTCAATAAAAGATTACAGTATCATATATGATCATAATTTCCATCCTTTTATTATATTATTATCTATCTATTTATCTATCTATAGTTAATGCTTCTTTCTAAGTACATTCTTGCATTAACCAGGAACATCACATATCTGTGTAAATGATGATGCTAAATTATACCCATGAAATTAATATGAATCTTGAATTCACTTATTGGGAATATATGGATATGTTAAAGAAGAGTTGTTGTTAAATAATCATAAATTGTATAATCTTGTTTTTAATTAAAGTACATGAGGCATTTATTATTTAAATCATCCTCAACGGTGATGACAGTAAGCTGGTGATTTTCTAGCATAATTTAGTAGATATAGTATATAGCACTGGTTTCTCTACCCACCATGTATTCTGGGAATGTTTGCCAGGACTGTGATTTTGGCAGGTGACACTTCTGTGATTCAGTTATGTTCTATGAAAGGAAGTGAACTTAGCTGACTAGATCTGAATATTTTAGGACAATGATATATTCAGTAAATAATCACCATTTGTTTATTCAGTAACATTATTCTAAGTTTACTAATTATATTTTCTGCAATTTTAATAAGTTTACATTAGTAAAAATCTTACAAACTTTGCTGTTGTGAATTTTTACCTATCTTGTTTTACTTTAGTTTTAACATAATTTATTATATTTATTTTCTATAAAAGCCAAATTATAAATTTTACAAAATTTTGATGCTGTACTTTTAGGTATTTGTTTATAAAAATCATCAATTACAGAATAATCTAAATAAATTGTTTGTAGAGAGCTGTGACGGCATTCGCCATTATAAGATGGCGCCGACATCCGCTGTCGCCTCTGGTAAACAAGCTGTAGGCGCATGTGCAGCGCACCAAGTCACTGCCCATCTCGGGGCGTAAAATGGGGTGATGAGTGAGCAGCTAATCAGGAAAGGACACGCGCCTCGGGGAGTATTTAAGCAGTGCCATCTTGGGGCTCAGGGTCTTCTTCGTTTTTCTCTTCATGATGCAATAAATGCTTCGCTGCAGAAGGATCCTTGTGTCTGTGTACGTTCTTGCTGGCGAGACGGTACAGCGCTCGACAACTGGTGCCGAAACCCAGGACGCCGGGCAGCCTACCACCGCTGGTGCCGAGGAGACCCCCCATCCTGCGGGGAAGGATTCAGAACTGCAGCACTAAGGTAAGCTCTGAGAGGTATGTTTGGTCTTGATTTCTCCACTCTTTCACCACAGGCGGCCGAAGTGGTGGAAGCTATTATTATTGTGCTGACGGTGCTTGTCCTTTTCCTTTTGGTTTCGTTCTGCACTCATAAGGGCTGGTGTTAGATTTCAGACGGAGCACGGTCAGTCAGATGTAAATAAGCCGCAGTGCCTTTCCCCTGTACTTAACGTTCTCTTGTAAATGAAGGAGCAGTATGGGGGCTTCACAGTCAGTGGTGACAATCAGTTCTGAAGCAGCGAGATTTAATGCTTTCTAAACACATATTGACAAACTTTATTAAAGAAATTGACCGTGTGGCGCCTTGGTTTGCCTGCTCTGGGTCGCTGACACTCCCCTCGTGGGAGAAAGTAGGGAAAGACCTAGACCAGGAAGAAGAAAATGGAAAGCTAAGGCCCGGTGTCCGCTCAGTATGGTTGTTGATTAAATCTTGTTTGGAGGATGACAAGTGTGGTCCGATGGTGAAAGCAGGACAAGGAGCACTAGAGGAGTTACAGGATAGCATATCAGAAACAGAGCGGGGTAAAAGAATTGGAGCTCAGAGAAAGAAA
>CM052716.1:21661729-21691697 GCA_028551405.1 Uromys caudimaculatus | reverse complement strand
GGGTCTTGAGAATGACAAGGCTTATCAATGACGGGTAAGGCGGTGTTCGAGATGGAGTGACCTAAGACAGGGAATGCTCGCCCTACCCCGATCTAGCCCACTGATGCTTGTGCTATAGCTGCTTCTATAAATAAATAAAAAAGGGGGAGATGTAGAGAGCTGTGACGGCATTCACCATTATAAGATGGCGCCGACATCCGCTGTCGCCTCTGGTAAACAAGCTGTAGGCGCATGTGCAGTAAAGATGCGCGCACCAAGTCACTGCCCATCTCGGGGCGTAAAATGGGGTGATGAGTGAGCAGCTAATCAGGAAAGGACACGCGCCTCGGGGAGTATTTAAGTGGTGCCATCTTGGGGCTCAGGGTCTTCCTCGTTTTTCTCTTCATGATGCAATAAACGCTTCGCTGCAGAAGGATCCTTGTGTCTGTGTACGTTCTTGCTGGCGAGACGGTACAGTGCGCGACAATTGTTGAATAATATTATTCATAGAATAATATATTTATAATTTGATATTTTAATTAATTGTTCTTCTGTTCTGTGGCCAAATAGTCAATATTTTGCTTTCTTAAATACACTACATATTTAAACTGTTTTATTCAAGCAATCTATTTATTTGAAGATAGACTTGGCAAAGGAATATGTGTGCAATTTTCTTATTAACCCAAACTTAATTTGCTCAATATCATACTATCCTACATATGATTTTGTTTTTATTTATGTCTTAAAACTATTCTATTGGGTATATATAACAATTTTTTGTTATTAATTCACTTCTTGATAGACACAAAATTATTCTATTTTAGCCACAACATTTTCTACCTGGCCTCATTTTTTCAAGAATAATGTCTCTCAGACATAATTATTTATGAATAAATGCCTAGGTCATAAGCTTTGGCCCATTCTATCCTATCTTGGTGAGTTTAATGTTCTGTACTTAACATATTTTCAATCAAAACTTGCATATATAAGCCTAAGAATATATTTTTAGACTTAAAATATTTTCTCAGATGGTAAAACCTTAAGCTTAAATGTGAAAATATAAATATCTAGTTTACAACCCTGTCAGAAACCTGAGAAGGATAAATATTCCTGAGTGAGCAGGAAGTGCAGAGAACGCAGCTTCTAAAACTATAGAAATGACACAGGTGCAGGCTGCCTGGACAGTCACCCAATTTTCTCTGTATTGTTATAGCATCCATGTTCATTCTTGTGACCCAGTATATGGCACAATTTTCTGTGAAGCAGGAATTATGAAGAACTGCTTACCTCGTCTTGGCAAAGTTTAGCAGTTGATTCCTCTGCATCCTGTTTAGGCAGTTTGGACAGCATTCTGTCATCAGATAAAGCAAGGACATTTTTTTGTTTTCTCTCTCAGTGGCTAATTTGCCACATTTGAACCAACTCCATATGGAGTTTCTTCTGTACTTATCATCTTCTTTGAAGTAGAGTGGGGTGCTGACAGGAGCAGACCTGTCTCATAATCACAGAAGGTCTTTATTGATAAACATATTGAAATGTCATATTCTATAGATCTCTGAGGTTTTTGAAGACCATCAATCTATTTGAAGTATATCTGAATTGTTTCTATTTACTATTTGTGCAACATAGAAAGCATGTTTCTGTAATTAAGTAAACTAGTGTCTAACATGATCATGAGTTTGATTGAATAACTACTTACTTGCATTTCTAAATTATCCTAAACAGTTTGTAATAGCATCTTTCAAAGAGACTAGAACTTAACATTGCATTTTTGAGAGTTACATAGAGATAATACATTAAATAAAAGTTGAAACATATATATATATATATTAATAAAATATAACCTTAATCTGTATCAACATACAAAGTCCATACCAAATGTAAAATATTTGGTTTGTTAATGTTCTTTGGGTTAGAAGAACAGTCCTGTATCCTGTTTTATTTCTTTCATTCCCCCCACACACATTAATTTATTTCATTCCCTTCTCTTCCACTTTCCCTTAATACTAAATAGGGGAGAAAGAAAGATAGAGAAGCGATAAAGAAAAAAGAAATTCCTGAATTAACTCCCCTTACTTTCTTTCTTCAATGACCAAGAAAATAACAATGTGTAACTAAACCCATTTAAACAACCACAAACATCCATAATCCTTAAACCACCAAAACCCATCCACCCCACTATAGGAAAGGGTCATTCTAGTCCTGAAGCCTCTTCCTGCTGTTTGGAGGTATTGTTTCTGTTTGGGAACCAATATGAAATTAGGATATAGCGAATTTTAAGATAGCTGGGTGTAACATTTGTTGTCAAGTCTTTGTGTGTTGTACAGAGCTTAAATGGAGTCCGGTTTGGCACAATGAGAGGCTGGACCAACAGGAGTCAACAGTTCTGAAGCTGTCCTTTAGGCAATTTTTGATGAAAGAGCTACAGAGATAATTTGAGGTTGAATGGATCTTTAAGGTTAATCTTTTCAGGTCTGCTTGTCTGTTTTTGTTTTTGTTTTTTCCTGTTGTGTTGGTCTTCATGATGTCTTTCTTCCTGTCTGTAGTCAGGATCTTCAACAGTGTCCCCTCATCAAATATGCTTTTTGTTACTTTTGAAGAAATCCATAGTTTTTCTCCTGTTGAAACAAAGCTAAAACGTCTTCTTCAAGCAACCCCATTTCCTGCCTTCTGTTCTGAAACTATCATAGATTTATGCTGATTTAATTCAGCGGTTCTTTTTCAAAGCTAGTGCCTTTCAGAGGTGTGTTATCTGTCTCATTGGAATTCCAATAAATAAAAAATTCTGATAAAACATTATTTCAACTATCTTTGGGAGATTCCATATTCCCCTTCTGTTCTTTGAGCATTTCCTTTAAATCCTGTTAGATCTTTCCATATTTGTTCATCCTGTAAGATAGTAAGATATATCTGTAACATTTTCTATGTCATAATGTCTAAAAAAATTTTATTCTAATGAAAACACATGTTGAGGCATCATCAGCTACAATCTGTAAAGGCATTTCCCAGATAACCATCACCTCTAACTAATGTACAATTTTAGAATCCGCCTTTTCAGAACTCAATGTAGAAACATATTGACATCTTAAGTAAATATCAATTGTATGATCTAATAACATATATACATAACTTAATTCTCCACACTATAAAATGAAACACATAAGCTATTGTATGACATTTTTTAAGGTAGCTTCATTAAGTGAATCTGTATATTTAAATAAATATATTTTATTGATGTGTTGCCATTCTAACACCTAAAGCCTTTGTGGAACTTCCTAATTTAGAACTATCTTTTGTGATATTATTGTAAGTTCTAGATTTGATTCTTAAGGTCCTTTATTCTACTTTAAAGAATCCTCTAGCCTCAACATCCTCCAACCAAGCATTTAATTTCTTACTCTCTTGTTTCTCAAAGTCTTCTTTATCCTACACTTTCTTAAAAAGAATATATAAAATTATAATCCTTATTGAGGATACAATTATTTTTATGCTGACAGTCAAAACCAAAAATATACGGGGTCCAGATGTCTTCTTCTACAATGTTCCCCATTTTCTTAATATGGGAAAATCTTTCCTTTTTGTGAAAATTTTTGTATTTTTTTCTGTTAATTTATTTATTGATTTACTTTACATCCAGATCCGAGGACCTTTTGTCCTCCCAGTGCCCCCCCACCAGCCCCTTCCTTCACACTTTCCTTTCACCTCCAAGAAGAGGGAGGTTCCCCCTCTGAGTTCCACCTTGGCACTTCAAGTCACTGCAGCAGTAGGCACATCCTCTTCCACTGAGGCCAGACAAGGCAGATCAGGTAGAGAAACAGGATCCACAAGCAGCCAATGAGTCAGGGTAAGTTCCTTCTGCACTTGAATAAACCACAGGAAAACCCAGCTGCACATCTGTTACATGTGTGTGTGTGGCAGTGGACTTTAGGTTCAGCCCTTAAAGGCTCTTTGGTTGGTGTTTCATTCTCTGGAAACCTGGAACTGTTCAGATTAGTTGACTTTGTTGGTCTTCCTGTGGAGCCCTTACTTACTCCAAATTTCTAAAGCTCCTCTCCCCACCCACACTCTTCTGAAAGACTTTCCAGGCTCAGTGTAATGTTTGGCAGTGGGTCTCTGCATCTGTTTCAAGCAGCTGCTCTGTGGAACCTCTAAAGAGATCATTATGCTAGGTTCCTATCTGTCAGCCTAACCAAGTATCATTAATAGTGTCAGGGATTGACTCTTGCACATGGAATGGACCTTAAGGTGGGCCACTAATTAGTTGGCCAGTCCCTCAGTCTCTGTGACATGTTTGTCCCTGCGTATCAAATGCAGGACAAATTTTGGATTGAAAGTTTTGTGGGTGTGTTGGTGTCCTTACCTCTCTACTCAGAGTCCTGCATGGCTATAGTAGATAGCCACTTTAGGCTCCATACCATCACTGCTAGGAGTCTCAGCTAGAGTCACCTTTGTAGACTCTCTGAGCCTACCCCATCCCAGGTCTCTGATACATCCCTTCCCATCCTGTTTCTGTTCATTCTTTTGGCCATCTCTCCTTAACTCCACCTACATCAGATACCTCCTGGCCGCATTCCCTTACATATCCCCTCTCCCACACAGTTACCTCCCTCATTCACTTCCAATGTCAAAATTATTTCCCCTTCTGAGTGAAATTCATGCATCCTCCCTTGGGTCTTCCTTCTTATTTAGCTTCTTTGGATTTGTGGGTTTTAGCATGGATATCCTATACTTTACGGATAATATCTACTTATAAATGAATATATCCCATGTATATCCTTTTAGGTCTGGATTACCTCACTCAGGATGATATATTCTAGTTCTATCTATTTGCCTGCATTTTATGATACCTTTTTTTAAATAGCTGAGTAGTTGTCCACTGTATAGATGAACCACTTTTTTTGTTGTTGTTTGAGGGGCATGTGGGTTGTTTTCAGGTTCTGGTTATTATGAATAAAGATGGTATAAATATAGTGGAGTAAGTGTCTTTGGAGGATAATGGAGCATCTTTTAGGTATATACCCAGGAGTGGTAGAACTGGATCTTGAGGTAGAAATATTCCCAAGTTTTTAAGAAACTGACAAATTGATTTCCAGAGTCATTGTATGAGTTTATACTACCACAAACAATTAAGAAGTGTTCTCCTTGCTCTACATCCTTGGCAGCAAGTTCTGTTGCTTGAGTTTTTGATCTTCACCATTCTGATATGTAAGATATCATCTCAGAAATATTTTGATTTGCATTTCCCTAATGACTAAGGATGTTGAACATGTCTTTAAGTGTTCATCACCATTAGATATGTCTTCTGTTGACAATTCTCTGTTTAGCTCTGCACCCCATTTTTTAACTGGGTTATTGGTTGTTGTCTAACTTCTTGAGTTCATTATGTATTTTAGATATTAGTCCTCTGTTGGATGTAGAATTGATGAAGATCTTTTCCCAATCTATAGATGCCATTTTGTCCTATTGATTGTGTTCTTTGCCTTACTTTCAGTTTCATGAGATCCCATTTCTAATGTGTTGATCTTAGTGCCTGAGCCACTGGTGTTCTGTTCATGAAGTTGTCTCTTGTACTAATGCATTCAAGGCTATTCCCAAATTCCTCTTGTATTCGATTTAGTATATCTAGTTTTATGCTTAGGTCTTAAATCCACTTAGGCTTTAGTTTGGTGCACGGTGAGAAATATGGATCTAGTACATTCTTCTACATGTAGACGTCCAGCTATACCATCACATTTGCTGAAGATGCTTTCTCTTTTGCATCCTATGGCTTTGGCTTCTTTGTCAAATATAAGGTTCTACAGATCTTGAGTTTATTTCTGGGTCTTCAATTCCATTGATCAAACTGTCAATGTATATACCAATTACATGATGTTCTTTTTAGTATTGCTCTGTAGTACACTTTGAGATTGGGGATGGTGATACCCGTGAGAAGTTCTTTATTTGTACAGGATTGTTTTAGGTATCCTGGGTTTTTAACTTTTCCATATGTGATTAAAACATGTTCTCTCAATATCTGAAAAGAATTGTATTGTAATTTAGATGTGAATTCTATTGAATCTGTAGATTGCTGTTGGTAAGATCCTCATTTTTTACAATGCTAATCTTACTCATCCAGGAGCATGAAAGATCTTTCTATCCTCAGATATCTTCAATGCAAAAGATTTGAAATCCATTTCATTTAGGTCTTTCACTGGGCCGGTTAGAATTACAAGGTATTTTATATTATTTGTTGCAATTGTGAAAGATCTTGTTTCCGTGATTTCTTACTCTGCCCATTTATCATCTGATATTTTTGAGTTAATTTTGTATCCAGTCACTTTGCTGAAGGTGTTTATCAGCTGTAGGAGTTCTATGTAAAAATTTTGAGATCACCTATGTACACTCTCTTATTATCTTCAAATAGTAATTTATATTTCCTTGATTTACTTTATTTGTTTATTGCTCTAGCTAGAACTTCAAGTACTACATTAAAGATATACAGAGTTAATAGCCTTGTCTTGTCTCTAATTTCAGTGGAATTGATTTAAGTTTCTCTCTATTTAATTTGATGTTCACCATTGGCTTTCTGTATTTCCTTATTTCTGTATTTCCTTATTGTATTTATGTATGTGACTTATTTTCATGATCTTTCCAAGACTTTTAATGTGGAAAGATGTTGGGTTTTGAAAGGCATTTTCAACATCTACTGAGATGACCATGTGATATGTTTTCTTTCAGCTTGATTATATGATGGATTTCATTATTGGGCTTTTGTATATTGCATCACCCCAGAATCCTTGGCAGCAAGCCTACTTAAGTTGGATGATGGTTGTGATATATTCTTGGGTTCCATTTGTAAATATTTTGTTGAATATTTTTGCATCAATGTTCAAAAGGGAATTTGGCATCAAATTATTTTTCCTTTGTTGTGTCTTTGTGTTGTTTAGGTATCAGGGTGACTATGGCCTTAGAGCATGAGGCTGGCGATATTCTTTCTGTTTCTATATTGTAGAATAATTTGAAGAGTATTGGTATTAACTCTTCTTTAAAAGTTTGGTAGAATTCTGTGCTAAAACCATTAAGTACTTGGCTTTTTAAAATTTTTTTTTAACTTTGGAGATTTTAATGACTGCTTCTACTTCCTTAGACGTTATATGAAAGTAAAGCTTTTGTACCTGATCCTGATTTAACTTTAGTAAATGGAACCTATCAAAAAAATTCATTTATTTTATTTTGATTTTCCAATTTTGTAGAGTACATACTTTTAAAATAACACTTAATGATTCTTTGGATTGCCTTAGTATCTGTTTTTATGTCATCCTTTTCATTTCTAATTTTATTAATTTCAATATTTTCTCTCTAACTTTTATTTAATTAGGCTAAGGGTTTGTCTATCTTGTTGATTTTCTCAAAGAACCAGTCTTGGTTTCATTAATTCCTTCAATTGTTCTGTTTCTAGTTTATTGATTTAAGCCCTGAGTTTGATTATTTCTTGGCATCTACTTTTCTTGCATGTTTTTTGCTTCTTTTGTTCTAGCGATTTCAGGTGTACTGTTAAAAGATCTCTTCAATTTTTTTATGAAGATGCTTAGCACTCTGAACATTCTTCTTAGCACTGCTTTCATTTTGCCCCATAAAATTGGGTAATGTTGTGCCTTCATTTTTCAATGAATTTTAGAAAGCCTGTGATTTCTTTATTGTTTTACCCAGTGATTATTGAGTAAAGATCTGTTCAGTCTCCATGAGTTTGTAGGCTTTCTGTTTTTTTGTTTTGTTTTGTTTTTTGTTTTTTTTTTAAGTCCAGCTTTATTCAATGGTGATCTGATAAGATTTAAGGCGTTGTTCCAAACTTCTTTTACCTGTTGAGGCTTTCTTTGTGAACAATTATATGGACAATTTTGGAGAAGGTTCTTTCAGGTGCTGAGAAGAAGGCATACTCTTTAGTGTTTGGGTAAAATGTTCTATAGATATTTTTTAAGTCCATTTGAATCATAATTTCTGTTACTTTCATCATTTCTGTTTAGTCTCTATCTTGATGAGATATCCATTGGTGATCATGGGATAGAGAAGTTTCCAGGTATTAAGGAGTGGGGTTCAATGTGCCATTTAAGTTTAGTAACTTTTTTTTTTTTTTTTACAAATATAGATAGCCTTGCATTTGGATCATAGATCTTCTGACTGAGAAGTCCTCTTTATTGATTTTACCTTTGATGAGTATGAAATATCCTTCCATGTCTCTTTTGATTACTTTTGTTTGAAATTTTATTTTATTAGATATTAGAATGGCTGTACCAGCTTTTTCTTGGGTCAGTTTGTTTGGAAAACTTTTGATCAGCCCTTTACTCTGGGGTGATTGCTTTCTTTGTTGCTGAAATGTGTTTCTTGGGTGCAGCAGAATGATGGATCATGTTTACATATCCATTCTGTTAATCTGTGTCTTTTTATTGGGGAATTGAATCCATTAATGTTGAGAGATATTATTGACCAAAGATGATTTTAATTTCTGTTATTTTGATGTTGGTGTTGGTGTTGGTGTTGGTTTTGTGGTGTGTGTTTGTGTGTGTGTGTGTGTGTGTGTGTGTGTGTGTGATTTCTTTCTTTTTTTTTTTAGTGGTGTGAAATTACTTATTTCTTGTATCTATTAGAATGTAGTTAGCCTCACTGAGATAGAGTTTTCCTTCTACTAGCTTCCATTGGGTTTCGTTAGTAGAAAGATATTGTTTAAACTTGGTTTTGCCATGGATTATCTTGGTTTCTCCATCTATTATTATGAATAGTTTTGCTGGGTACAGTAGTTTGGACTGACATTTGTGGTCTCTTTGGGTCTGCAAGACATCTGCCTAGGCCCCTCTAGCTTTTAGAGTATCTGTTGAGAAGTCAGGTATAATTCTGATAGGTCTGCCTTTATATGCTACTTGACCTTTTTCATTTGAAGCTTTTACTATTTTTTCTTTATTCTGTAAATTAAATGTTTTGATTATAATGTGGTAGGAAGATTTTCTTTTCTGGTTCAATCTATTTGATGTTCTGCAAGTTTCTTGTGTGTTTATAGCCATGTCTTTCTTTAGGTTAGGGAAGTTTTCTTCTATGATTTTGTTAAAAAATTTTCTCTGCCTTTGGCTTGGGATCTTCTCTGTCTTCTATTCCTATTATTCTTAAGTTTGGCCATTTTATAGTGTCCTAAATTTACTGTAGATTTTGTGTCATGAACATTTTTATATTTGTCATTTTCATTGACTAATGTATCAGTTTATTCTACTGTATCTTCTATAACTGAGATTCTCTCTTCCACCTCTTATTTCTGTTGGTGATGCTAATGTCTCTTGTTCTTGTTCTCTTTCCTAGATTTTCCAGCTACAGGATTGCTTCAGTTTGACTTTTCTTTGTTGGTTTTACTTCCACATTCATTTCTTGACCAGTTTTATTGATTTCCTTCATCTGTTTGACTGAATTTTCTTGTATTTCTTTATATTTATTCATTTTCTCTTTAAAGGTCTCTACCTGTTTGATTGGATTTTCCTGTATTTATTTTTAAGAGATTTATTCATTTCCTCTTTAAAGCCCTCTATCATGTTTCTGAGATTGGATTTCAGGTCACCTTCTTGTGCTTCAGTTTTGTTAAGATAATCAAGGATAGCTAGTAGGACAGCTGGGCTCTGGTGGTGCCATCCTGTCCTGGCTTTTGTTGATTATGTCCTGTTGTTGCCCATAAATCATCTGGTTGTCTTTGGTAGTGGCTGGATAATCCTGATGACAACAAGTCTCCTTGGGAAGGCAGAGAGATCCCTGGGCCATTCAATGTAGGTCATGGTATCACACTTGCAAGGGATTGGTTGGAGAAGGTTCCAAGCTAGTTGTTTCTGTGTTCCCACCCTCACAGACCTTCAAGAGGAAGCCAGAAACTCTATGTTTCCCAAGTCTCCTCTGGAAAGCAGATAATGAGGATCAGGTGACTGCTTGCAACTCACTTCTGCTGGCTGTGCCTCAGATGAGCAGGTGGACCTGACTGGCAGAGAATGGTAGAGCAGTGCTCCATGCTGGTTGTTCTTGTGGTCCTCTCTGGCCTCCATAAGGCAACAGGATGCCCTTGGGGTCTTGCAAGACTCCTGTGGACAGCAAGAAGGGTCCAGAGCCAGACAATGGAGGTGTAATATTTTCTTTTTTAATCTAACTTTCTTTCTTTTTCTTTTTCTTTTTCTTTTTCTTTTTTTTTTTTTTTTTTTTTTTTGGAGACCTCACTTTTTCCTCCTCTCCTTTTTCAGATATTTTTTCTCTGTCTTTGATGATCTTACTTTATACTTTGTTCTCTCTCCTTTCTTTGGAGACTTTATTTTATTCTTCTGTTTCCTTTCCTGGGAGACATTATTTTATTTTCTTCTTGTTCTCTCTTCTTTCTTTGGAGACTTTGCCATTTATGTGCATTATTATATCTTTTAATGTTTTATAAATTCAATATATTTTTCTGTATAAAATTTCCTCTAAGTTGTTTCTTCTGGGGAATTCTTTTTATTACTACTTAATATTCTCTTTAACAAGAATTCATTTTGTTAATTTCAAACTATTTTACATGCATATGACATTTTATATTCAGTTTCTTTCTTTTGCATTAAGGTATAATTTCAAACAGTATTTATTTATTTATTTATTTATTTATTTATTTATTTATTTATTTTTACCTTATCAGAAGGTTGTTGACTGTGTTTGCATTTCTTTTGTGTCTCTCTATGTCTGGCTTCTGCTTCACTATGACTACCCTCTTTCAGTCCCCACACTGGAAGTGTTGGGCCTGTGTTGTGTAGGCTTCTCTGGGCAGCATTTGCTGAATTAGGTCACAAGTTTCTAGTTAAATGAGCTATGCCAGGGAAGTGCCTGAGTCTGCTTCCCCCCTTTTATTTTTTATTTTTTTATTTTTTTATTTTTTGTTTTTTTGAGACAGGGTTTCTCTGTGTAGCCCTGGTTGTCCTGGAACTCACTATGTAGACCAGGCTGGCCTCGAACTCAGAAATCCACCTGTCTCTGCCTTCCAAGTTCTGGGATTAAAGGTGTGCGATACCACTGCCCAGTATTCCTCCCCTTAATTTGTGTATTTACATCTCAAATGCTGTCTCTTCTCCCAGACCTCCCTCACAGAGTTCCTCCCCTGGCCCCTCCCCTTCACCTGTGAGAAGGTGCCCCCAACCCCGCTTGGATCCCTCCACCCTGGTGCATCAAGTTTCTACAGGATTAGGCACATTTTTTTTTCCCACTGAAGTTAGACAAGGGAGCCCTCTGCTACATAAGTGTCATAGAGGCCTCAGACTAGTCCATGTGTGCTCTTTGGTTGGTGGCCTAGTCTCTGGGAGCTCGCAGTGGTCCAAGTTAGTTGACACTGTTGGTCCTCCTGTGGGGATGCCATCCCCATCAGGTCCTTCAATCCTTTTCCTAACTCTTCTATAGGAGCCTTTGGCCTCCATCCAATGTTTGGCTCTATCTGCATCTGTTTCAGTCAGCTACTGATAGAGCCTCTCAGAGGACAGCTATGCTAGGCTCCTGTCTACAAGCACAACATAGCACTACTAATAGTGCAGGGGTTGGTGCCTGCCCATGGAATGGGTCTCAAGTTGTTACTGTCACTGGTCCCCCATTCCTTGAGTCTCTGCTCCATCTTTGTCCCTTCATTTTTTTAGACAGGATCAATTTTAGGTCAAAGTTTTATAGGTGGGTTTGTGTCCCCATTCCTTTACTGGGAGTCCTATCTGTCTACTGGCTGTCAACTCTTCAGGTTTCAAATTCTCATTCTTGAGCATTTTAGTAATACATGGTATCAAGGATGTGGAGAAAGGGTAACACTATGACCTTGATCTGTGGGATTGCAAACTTGTGTAACCACTTTGGAAATCAATCTGGCCTTTCCTCAGAAAACTAGAAATAGTTCTACCTGAAGGCTCATCTATACCATTTCTGGGTACATACAGAAAAGATGCTTCCCTATACCACAAGGACACATGCTCCATTATGTTATAGCATCCTTATTTGCAATAGCCAGAAACTGGAAATAACCTAGATATCTTAGTCAGGGATTCTATTCCTGCACAAACATCATGACCAAGAAGCAAGTTGGGGAGGAAAGGGTTTATTCAGCTTACACTTCCACATTGCTGTTTATCACCAAAGGAAGTCAGGACTGGAACTCAAGCAGGTCAGGAAGCAGGAGCAGATGCAGAGATTATGGAGGGATATTACCTACTGGCTTGCTTTTCCTGGCTTGCTCAGCTTGCTCTCTTATAGAACCCAAGACTACCAGCCCAGAGATGATATTACCCACAAGGGGCTCTCCCTCTTGATTACTAATAGAGAAAATGCCTTATAGCTAGATCTCATGGAGGCATTTTCTCAACTGAAGCTCCTTTCTCTGTGATAACTCCAACTTATGTCAAGTTGGACACACAACCAGCCAGTACACTAGATGTCCCTCAACTGAGGAATGAATACAGAGAATGTGGTTAATTTACCAAGGGAATACTATACAGCTGTGAGAATGCCTGACTCAACTTAGGGGGAACAAATTGGTCATGGGAATCAGAGGGAGTGAGGGCCCTTGGTGGGAGAGGGGAGGGTAAGGGGAAAAGAGAAGGCAGCATCAGCCATGGGGAGAGACAGAAGAGAGGCTCAGAAGGCAAAGAGAATAAATGAAAATACACAACTGCAGAGGGTAAGGCTTCCAGGAGTCAATCCTCTCTCTCTCTTAAAGGAAACCATTTTCCAACTTTCCAGCCACTTTCAGGAACTTCTTGCCTGGCTTTCTGGGCTTTGATATGGCCTATGCTTGGATAACATACTCCTCAATTAACTCTAATTGTAGTCATGAGCTTTTCTACCCGGCTTCTTTGTTCCCAGAATAATGATTCTGAGAGTTAATTATTTATGAATCAATGCCTAGGCCATAAGCTTTGGCTTGTTCTCTGAATACCTTGTAACTTATATAACCCATTTATTCTATTGTATGTCTACCACATGGCTAGTTTCTTCACCTCAGTGTCATATGTCAATCTTCTCTGATCCCAGGGCAAAAATTTCCCATGCCTGACTCTTCCAGTTTCCTAACTCTCTCTGCTGGATATCCCACCTTCTATTTCCTGCTATAGCTAATCAGCCATCAGTTTTTTTTTGACAGCAGTGCATAATAGATTCTCCCCACATTTCATATATTGAACTTTAGTTATAGTGCTGTAATTAAAATACATGTGTTACTACTTCGGTTGCATACTAAACTACCTTCTTTTAGGTAAATGCCAACAATGATAAAGTTGAATGGAGTATCCACTCTATTCATAGAGTTTTATGGAAACTTCCTACTGTGTTACACAAATAGATGCATAATGCACTCTGAACACAGAACAAAAGAACAATAACAAACTACAATATCTGTTTTGAAAGTATTACAGAGAACTAGGGTACCCGAAACAGCATGATCCTGGCAGAAAAACAAACATGGAGGTCAGTGTAATAGAATAAGAATTTAAAAATTAAACCATACAACCCAACATCTGATTTTTGACAACACTAGTAAAAATATTCAATACAGAAAAGACATTCATGTTAGCAAATGAATGATTTCACCTCGGCAAAATAACATCACTATTTTTCATGCTATATACAGATAAATTTAAATGGATCAACATTTTTAATATAGTTGGAAGATTTTGAAACTACTTGAGTAAATTCTCAAAAATGCACCTGAGATATCACAAAAGTGCCATCTTTAATCTACTCTTCATGTGATGGGAATCTTGGAGAAAAAAAAATGTACCAAAGAACAAATCTGCATGATGACTGAACCAAGTATCTACATTTCATAGGACCAACACTGGGCCTTGGTAATTTACTGATATTTCTTTAAAAAAAACCAAAAACCAAAAAACAAAAGACTTATTTTTTACAGTCCAGTCCTTAGCTCCCTCTCAGTTTGCTCTCTTACAGTTCCTCATCCCATTCCCATTCCCACCTGTCACCAAGAGGATGTCCCCACCTACTCACCCCCACGAGGCCTCCCCACTCCTTGGGGCCTCAGGTCTCTCAAGGGTTAGGGGCATCTTTTCCCACTGAGTCCAGACCTAACAGTCCTTTGCTGTATATGTGTAGAGGGCCCCACACCAGCTAGTATATGCTGCCTGGTTGATGTCTCAGTGTCTGAGAGATCCCAGGGGTCTAGGTTAGTTGAGACTGCTGGTCTTCCTATGGGGTTTCCCTTGTCTTCCTCTTCTTCTAGACTTTCCTTATTCAACCACAGGGTTTACCAAGTATTTGCATCTTTCTCAGTCAACTGCTTGTTGGGCCTCTTGGAGGACAGCCATGCTAGGCTCCTGTCTGTAAGCACACCATAGCATCAGTAATAGTGTCAGGCCTTGCAGCCTCACCTTGAGATGGATCCCGAGTTTGTCCAATTACTGGACCTCCATTCCTTTGATCTCCTCCATATTTATCCCTGCAGTTCTTTTAGGAACAATTCTGGGTAAGATTTTTTGGCTGTGAGATGCCAACATCATCCTTCCACTTGATGCCCTGTCTTTCTACTGGAGGTAGATGCTACAAGTTCTCTCTCCCCACTGTTGGACATTTCATCTAATGCCCCTCCCTTTGAGTCCTGAGAGTCTGTCAACTCCAAGGTGTCTGGTACTTTCTAGAGCCTTCCCTACCTCTGACCTTGGAGTTTGCGTATTTCCATTCATTCTGCTGGTCATGAGGGCTTCTCAGCTGTTTCCCCTTCCCCATACCTGAACGTGTTCCTTTTCTCCTCCCCTCTCTCCCTCATGTCCCTTCCTCCCCATGCCTCCTGTGATTGCATTCTTTTCCCTCCCAAGTGGGATTGAAACATCCTCACTTGGACCCTTCTGCTTGTTAACCTTCTCAACTGTCACTAGCTGTCTGAGTATTAAACTTTAAACTGCTTTGAAACAGCAGATCCCAACCCCAATGTCAGAAACCAGTGACACTGAATGCCCTGTCATATTATATTATTTTATTGTGTTTGGTTGTTGTCTCTTGGATACCTACACTGTTCTATAGGGAGACTGTAAGGGAGTGAATGTACGGTAGAAGAGAGGTAGTGGAAGCTGAGAGGAGTGCAGGGGTGTGAAATTATAGTTAGGAAACTGTGTGAGAGAATAATCTATTTTCAGTAACAAAAGTATCAATAAAATGACTCCTAAGGGTATTCTATTATCCTGACAGACCAGTGCGTTTGTCATTGATCATCAGAGAAGCTTACTCCTATAGCAGACAGGAGTGGATACAGAGATTCATATCCAGAAAGACCTTGAAACGCACAGCTCTAAATGTGATATAGCCATCAAATTACTTACCTCAGAGCTCAGGCAACTCTGTGGAACTAGTAGAAGAAAGAGTGTAAGAGCAAGTCAGATTCAAGGACGTCAAGAGTACAAAGCTTTGTGAATCAACTAAAGAATGCTCATATGAACTCAGAGAGACTGCAGAAGGAAGGACAGGACTCCCACATGGGTCAATATCAGGTCATCTGTGTATAAAGTATAGCTTTCAGCTTACAAGTTTTATGGAACACCTGAATGTATGAATGAATGAGCCTCTGAGTCTTGTGTCTGCTTTTGGCACTTTTCCCCCCCTTCTGTTGGTTTGCCTTGTCCTGCATTGATGTAATGATTACTGTTTATCTTGTTGTAGTTTATCTTTCATGTTTGGTTATTATCTCTAAAAAGCCTGTTCTTTTCCAATGAAAGAGAAAAAAAGTAGATATGGAGGAGAGGGATGGTGAAAATTTATTTCGTACAGTAGAGGAAGGGGAAACTGTAATCAGGATACAGTCTATGAGAAATGAATGTATTTTCATTCAAAGTAAAAACCTGAAAAATAATATTTTGGATCTGAATCTTCCTTGTTTTATTTTATTCAGAATTTTGCATAATTTTAAGATTTGCATCATTTAAAGACAATCATATTTGTTTTCATTTTCTGATACAAAATTTGAATTTTTGTTACTAATATAATCTAGTCAACAAAGTTAATTAATGTTTATAATTCCATATTTTCTTGTTTGCAATTTTTAATTTTTCAAACAAACAAAATAAATTTTTCATATCCTAGAAAGATAATTTCTTCTAAGTTAGGTTACATTTTCCATTCAGAACACTGAAATGAAAGTAAATAACTTGATATATTAAATTGAGTGATATAAATAAATTTAGAAATCACCTTAGACACATTATTAATTGATTGTCAGAGAAGATGAATAAGATAGTTACTTTTTTTATATAAATAAGGTATTCAGAGAGCTATGCTGATAGGACAGGTATAACTATTTTTAGAAATCCTATGAATATTTCTTAATTTGTGATTTTGCATCAAACTCTTAAACATGATAATCACCGATACAGCAACCAATAGAGGCACAGAACACTGCTTACCTTCTCCTTTCTGTGACAGATAGCAAAAAAAATAAAATAAAATAAAAATAAATAAATAAATAAAAATGGAGAGATGCTAAAGACAGTGGAAGAAAGAAGAAGCCTCCAGGAATCTCTGTACTCGGGAGAAATGTGACCACTTTACCAAAAAGGTAAATGTTGTAGAATTAGTTAATCCTAAGCCAAGGTTTCATCCTTTAGTTCCCAGATAAAAGGCATACACAACTTTTATACTTACAATAAGCCTTAAGTGGGGCAAGAGCTGGCCAGACACCTAGCCTCTATGCTATCAGAATCTACTTTCCTATCAATTATAGTAAGTTATTACTATTTACTATGTTTAATCTGGGCTTCTCTTAACTTCAATCAGCCAGCCCTCAGGACCATGTTATTATGGCTCACCTAACCCATGGTGACTTCTCCTTCCTCCTCTTGCCATTGCTCTCCTCATAGTCCTCCTCTGGCCAAACCTTTGTCTTTTCTGCTCAGCTATTGGCTGTTGACATCTTTATTTATCAATCAGAAATAATATGGGGGCAGGGGCACTTAGCTAGGGTCACTTAGCTAACATCTACATGCGGACTCTCTCATCTCTGGGGTATCATTCTTGTGAGCCCAATTTTAGCATTAGAATATAATCAGTATCAGGCCAACCCACTACATGTAAACTTCATGCAGAAAATTTGGTAAATTATCATGCAGGTAACTAGAGTTAGTGCCTTCTTCATGTGTGAACAGAGCATATATATATATATATATATATATATATATATATATATATATATGATGTGACATTTTAGAAAACACCTATCACTTAACCAAAGATATGACAGATCCAAAACTATTTACTTACATCTAGAGTAATAAATCACAACCCCATGAAATACAAATATTTTAAGTTATAATTTCAAAAGAGTGGTTAAATAAAGACCTAAAATCTTTACCGAAGGAATAAACATATTTTATATAGTAGAAATTCTATTCTCTCAGTACTATATGATCAGGTTATACTCAATCCAAAAGTAAAAATAGGTAAACACTGCTCTTGTTAGTGATGGTGAGTGTACATGTTTTTCTGTGTGTAAGCAAGCATGTTAAGACTTGAAATTGATTTGGCATGTATTCCTTAATCACTGTTTAACTTATTTTTTAGTATCACTTAATGAACCTAGAGCTAATTGAATAGGCTGGTCTGACTGGATAGTTAGTGTAAGTCTCCTCCTGTTACCTTCCCACCTGGAACTAGGGTGTTTTTGAATCACGAACACTTAGAGTGGATCCTCACAGGTGTGTGGCAAGTGCTGTGCCTCAAACATACCTGCCAGCTTGAGCTATATTTGAACTTTGAATTATCAATTACTATGAATAAAAATGAATAATTTTGGTGCCAATTTATGTGTATTTTAACCTTAGAAAGTTGCAGAAAACTTTCAGAAAAATAAAATTCAAGATAAGAAAAAATAAGCAATGGAAGTATTTTTAAGTAGTAGTGTTGGTCTGTTATGAAAAATGCACTGGGTTGAACTGTAAGCTGTTTGAGAAAAAATAATTAAGCACAAATGTGCAATTCACATATCATATATATGGATATATCTCCTATTGTCTCAATAGGTAGATTAGGATGAAATATGAAATATTTTATCTATCATCAGTGGTAGAAAATATGAATAATGTATTCTCATCACTTTGATAGTTGCTTTCTAATTATAAAAATAGAAATATTTGGAATATATAAAATTGCCACTTCCCAATCCAAGAATGTTTTCTGTATGTTGCAAATTAAATTTAAAAAGTCAATTAAAAACAAAACAAAACATAAAATAAAAAACAAAAACAAAAAAGGAAAGGAAATAAAACAAAAATCATCCTCAATAAAAATGCAAATCCTAAATACTGAATTATCATTTTATTTTGTTTTCATAGCTTTCCCTAATGCCAGGAAAAATTTAGAGAAAAACATACTATGCTCATAAAGATTCTGCTTCACTTGTGGAACAGACTCAATCTTTCTCTTATGTGAGGCGACCAAGTTTTAATGTTTCATCAGCAATTCAATCTAATGCAACAAAACCCAAACTCATCATCGTCCTCCCAGTAATCACGATCCATCTTCATGCTTCCTGTTTTGTTTAATGGTGTCATCCGTCATCCAATCAACAATTACTAGATCCTGGGTCTCTCATTAATTTTGTTTCTCTCTCTTCATGTCAGCAAATCCTTTCAGTTTCGTCTTTACAAAGTATTTTTTTTTTTAATCTTCTTCCTATTAAAACAGCTATGTTAGGACAATCTTAAAATATGTTCAAGTTCAATTATTTCAGCAGCCTTGGCAAAATAACTAGACAACTTCGAAAATTTGTGTTCATCTTGTTACTGACTGTTCTTATAGACCACCTTTTTTTAAAAATCCACTTTTTAACATCTATCTTCAGTGTTGCTGTCTCAGCAAAAGTTTGACAGGTTTTGTGCAAGTGACTATATTAGTTAAAGTAGAAATCCACCTGCAAGTATCAGACATATCTACAATAACAACTTGCTTAAAAGAGAAACTTTTTCTCCCATAACTGGTGACAGTGTATGAAATTCACTGTATCCCAAAGCGTCTGATACTTTTTTTCTGCAATCACTGCTATTCCTACCATCACTGTGAACACCTTGCTACTGCATATACATCTGTATTATGTATTGTGTATATGTTCTCTATTAGAGGCAGAGAACACTTGACCATGCATTTGAAATAGGAAAGATGTACTTCGAATGCTTTATTTAGATTTATTTATTTAGGGTGAAATGGCCTTCAATCACTTGACCCCTTAGCTTTTAGACTGTGGCGAGGTAGGAAATTTGGCAGAGAATTCTTGGTGAGCTTAGTTATTCTCATCAAGCATCACCTTAAAAGGCTCTGCCAGCATGAAAGGAACTCAAAGTTATCTTTGAAGTTCTTTGTCTTATAATGTCGTGGCAGGGTATTGATTTTATTTAGCCTTACAGGGCCTTTGGGTATATACTATCTCTTCCAGTTTTGTATTTTTATGGGATTCTCATGTGTGTGAACAGGAATGTAGTATATTTGTTCATGTCTTTGCGTATGTATGTATTTCTTGTGCTTTTTCACTGGCTCTTTCTATCTGTTTGGTGCTTGCTTTGTCCTATTCCAAAATGGTTTTCATGATGATACTTTGTTTTATTTCATCATATTTAATTTTATTATAATTTAGATGTGTGTTTGCTTTCTAAGAGAAAACTGCATTGGCCTTGGATTCATATGGGGTCAGGGAAGTAGAGAGGATCTTTGAGGAGTTGGAGGAAGTGAAAACATAATCAGAATATATTTCATGAAAATATATTTTTTCAATAAGAGAAATAAGGGGGGGGTGTTCTGCGACTTCCAATGGACTAAGTGGAAGAAGATCAGTCCCACGGTCAATTTTATCATGCAAGCCTAGTTGAAGGAAATTGTTTAAGTGTACAGGTATGCTTTTAGTACAGTCATTAAACCTAAGTTCTGATTCACAAACAACTGCATTATGTCAGGACTGAAGATGCCCCACTCAAGTTTCACTTCAGTAGAAGCGGCTGTTTCTAGCTGTTACCTATCAGAAAGTACACAGCAATCAAATGTTTCTTTTGTACTTCCCGGTCACCCATCTCACACCAGAGGCTGCCTGAAATCTCTCTGAAACTTCATTCTCCTTTAAACCTTTATAAAATGCCACCCCAGCAACATACCTTCTCATTTCTGTGTAGAAAATCCAGTGTTCAAACACAAACCAGTAGCTCTAACACTGAGATACTAAAGGGTTACAGCCCAGCAGAGCTATTAGTTATATTTTAAATCACAAGTCTTTCAACAGTTTTTGAAACCACCAAAGAGATATTAAGATAGCTTTATATACAGTTAATGTCTGATACAGTAGCTGTTAGTACTTGAAAGAGAATTGTTATGCCTGAAACTTTATGATATTGATACATAACTAACTCTTTTGGGAACTCCTGAGTATATACAACATAAAATAAAAAACCCCAAAGTAAATGGATTCTAGTATTAAGTAACACAAGATCAAATGGTTCTGAAAATGACTACATATAAGATTCTGACATGAGGAGGTACATTTCTTTAATACTGTTCTTAACACATTAGAAATGGATGTGAACAATTATCTCAAAATATCGCCTTATAGAATGCTTTGAGATCATGTATCCAAAGTGTTTAATAAGTTATTCAAAAAAGGAAATACTTTTTTATCCTTTGTCACATATCAATATTTGTTCTTTATATCAAGCTGTCATATACAGGACATGTCAAATATATAAAACATATTTTTCTGTCTCTTACATAGCAAAATGGGAAAAGCACAATTTGAACATTGAATGACAGTTATAATATTTTATGTGCTGTCCTATCTGATGAGATCCACCAGATTTATCTTGAAAATTCTCCTGGAGGAAAATTTCAGCCTTTCCCTCTAAGTGTTGTAGGACCAGGTTCCATGCAATGTATTAATGCCACTGTTTTTGTATAGGTGTATACTTTAAAAAGTCCCAGTAATCAGGGACTTCAATGAAGTAAGAAATATAGTGCATGATAGAAATACATTGTATCTATCATTGCAGGGCTCTTTTGGAAGATTAAACTCTAGGAAGAGGACTTCAAGGAACACTAGCATAAGGCACTGAATTGTACCAACTGTGTCAGGTTCTTGAGTGTGAAAGAAAAGCAAATGGAAGACGAGTTCTCCAAAGCATTGACTCAAATCCATTTATGTTGTGGAAATCAAATCATATAGCAAGAGAGAAACCAATTATTTGATAATAAGAAGGGTGCTCACAAAAATTTATTATGGTATACTAAAAATCTGATAAAGAAAGGAGGAAAAATGTTTTTTGTTTTACTAAAATTATTTGAGTCCAAAATTATCAACATGGACACCACTGAGCTTTCTTAATTTCCATGCATATAAGCAACACTCCAATGAAGAGAGAGGGCGTTATTGACTCTACACACCTTCCTTTGCCTCTCTAATGGTAAACCTGTTCTGAATTCTGACACTTGGGAAAATCTTTGATTTTTTTAATCTTAATAAAAGTGACATAATATTGCCTTGCTCTATACCTGGAATTTCCAACATTAAATTTGTAAGACGAATATTCTTTTGCATGCAACAAGTATTTATTCTCAGTGCTACTTATTCTATGAGGTTGATGGGGCAAGACAATTTCAATGTAAGAGCAATCTATGCTGTTTGTTTCTTATGACATTTTTTGATAGTTTCTGTTAATATTCTCTTACTTTATTACATTTTATCTAGCTTTTTAATTATTCTTTGTTTCTTTGTTTATTGCATAAGCATGATTGTGTGCGTGTGTGTGTGTGTGTGTGTGTGTGTGTGTGTGTGTATGTGTGTGTGAAAGAGAGAGAGGGGGTTGACAGACAGAAACAGAGAGAGCAGGTCACAGAACAAATGTGTATAAGTTACAGAAAGAATTATGGGCTCTGGAGATTAAACTCGTACCGTGATCATGAGGCTTCATCAGAGAAGGCTTAACCTGCTAATCTACCTCTCTGACACCTGTAAACATTACTATGAAGTTTTTTTGTTTAATTCTTTGTGTACTGTATTTTTTTAAGAAGGATATATATGCATTTTTGCTTAGAATAGGATACCTCTTACAGAACCTAGAATTTTACTTTTGATTTCCTTTCTCTGCAGTCAAATGTAATGGAAAGTGCAAATTGGTATTTTTTAGAAATAAATAATAATTCATAAAATTCAGCATTTTTGTGAACAACATTATGTAACTTTGGGTGGTCCCATCTGCGCTGCCTGTGGTATAAATCATATTTCTATGTAGCAGATCCCATTTTAGATCTTACCTTAGTTAATCTCAAGAAGCATTAAAATATTATGATAGAGTATTTTGAGAGAGAAAAGAGACCAATTCACATATTTTTATTGCAATATATTATAATTATTCTATATTACCATCATAATTGTTAATTGCTTCACTTTCAAATTAGAAGTTGAAAATTATCAAAATTATGAATATATTGGAAACTCATAGACTGTTTAGACTTTGGTACAAATGCTTTTATCTGTTACTGCACTCATCTATTCTAATTCACACATCAAACTGCATCTTGTGTTGATATCGCTGGACTAAGATATATTGAGTAAATCATCATGGGTCAGAGTGTATTTGTATATTCAGAATCAGATTTTGTTATCCAGTTCCCAAAGTGGTTCAATAAATTTACATTTTCATATCTAGTTAGTCCAATATTTTCAACTATTTCATGACTTCAGTTGTTTTTGCTGTTTCTTTTCTGACATCACATGGTCATGTTTTATGATATGCTCCATGATATTTCAATGGATGATGATCACCATTTATACAAATTTGAAATCTTTGACTGATTTTGATATCTTCATAGATATTTAGTGGGTTTCTAGAATTTTATGTTAATATAATTGAGTGTGCCTAATATATGGGTTTTTCTGACTCCAGACATGGCTCCCTCCAACAATGAGTCTTAGAGCTTCAGAAGAATGGTTTTGTGAGTATTTTCTCTAGGGAAATAAAACATGTTAACACAAAATCTGATTTAAATGGAGAAGTGATTGATTTAAATCCTGGATACCATTACAGCAACATATTATACCAATATAAAAGTAACAAAATTTATTCCCTAAAATTTTAAATAGTGGATTCTTTTAAATTTAAGCAATGACAATTTTATTTAAATAACATGTTTGAATTAAAACATCATTACACCACTTCTCCCATCCTTGTCTACCGATCCAAATTCCTAAATTGATAGCTTTGTTTGTGTGTGTGTGTATGTGTGTGTGTGTGTGGTGTATGCACATGCATGCAAATTATATTAATACAGCCTGTTTAGTAATTTTACTGTAGCTTGGTGAAAGCCATTCTCTTGATTCAAGAAACCGATATTGCCAGATATCAGCAATAGAGAACACAATGATATAGAATGTATATTACTTTTGAAATATCCTAAAATTACTTTATTACTATATCAGGTTTATATTCAGACTCCTTTTACATCATCATCTATTTTGAGATACCAAAGCCTATATGTTAATGCAAAAATTATAGAACAATTTTTCCACCAGGCATTGGTGGCTCACACCTTTAATCCCAGCACTTGGGAGGCAGAGGCAGGTGGATTTCTGAGTTCGAGCCAGCCTGGTCTACAGAGTGAGTTCCAGGACAGCCAGGACTACACAGAGAAACCTTGTCTCGATTAAAAAACAAACAAAACAAAACATTTTTTCCAAATACTGGAACAATGACAAAGGGCTTGTTATCTTGATTTTATTTGTATATGTAATATTGTTTGATCTATAATTATCTAACAGGTCTAATTCTCATTTGGTTTATTGAATGTCCAAGGTGCAGGTATTTGCATATTATCATAATATGCTTGTTTCTAAATGGACTTGATTGATTTATTCAAAATAGTTTTTTTTTAATTTTGAGATTTAATTTTATACCTGAAGGAATGTCTGAGATCAATTAAAGTTTATGATAGTTTATCCTATAAAATATGTGGATTAATCACAACACTCATGCAGTTTTGATATGAGTGCAAACTTGGACAACTACTATGGAAATCGTTAAGATGGTTGCTCACAAATGTGGGAATAAACCTATGTCAGGATCAAGCTATACCACTCTTGGCATATACCCAAAGGATGACTCATCGTACTAAAAGAACACATGCTCAAACATGTTCATTGATGCCATATTTATAATAGAAATCAAATGGAAACAATCTAGATGCCAATCTACGGAAGAAAAGATAAAGAAAATGCAGTACATTTCCACTATAGAGTTTTACCAAGACAACAACTGGTAAACCCAGAGACGTTAGATATAAAAGGGAGTTGGGGAGACAAACGACTCTCCTTGAAAGGGAGCAATAGAATAGATCTCATCAGTGAACTGAGTACAAGGGCGATGGGGATACGGGCAAGGTGAAGCATCTAGTTGAAAGAGGGGATCCAGCATTTGACGGGTGATATAGGGACCTACTGCAGTGGAGACTTCTTAGGATATATGACAGCAATCTAAAGAACTGTCTAAATAATGAGGAAGACAGAGTTCCAAGTAACCATCCCTTGTTACCAATGGGTTACATCCAATTTAGTTGTTTGCCAAAGTGGTCCTGTGGAATCCCCTTTCTCCCTAAAAAATTTTGTGTTTCTAAGACAATAGGTTGCTCTCCACAAGCTGACGCCAAGTCTCCATTGCTGAAGACAACATCCCCACATAACCCAGTGAACATGGAGAAGTCTAGATGCTTACACAGAACTTTCACTACTACCTTCAATTTTCTATGGTGTGTGTGTGTGTGTGTGTGTGTGTGTGTGTGTGTGTGTGTGTGTGTAATATTTTTCATTTGAGTTTGTATGGGACTCCTAAGTGTGTAAGTGAGTCTGTCTCTTCTTAAATCTTGTCTTGGGCTCTTTTTCTTTTTTTGTTTGCTTTGTCCAACTTTGATATGATGTCCTTTGTTTATCATATTATATACTTTTGTTTGGCTGTTATCACTAAAAAGCCTGTGCTTTTCCAATAAGAAACAAAAAGGGAGTGGATAGGGATGGGAGTGAAGGTGGGGAGGAACTGGGGGAAATAGAGGGATAGAAAACTGTAGTACATATATATTACATGAATATATATGGAATATATTACATAAAATATATAGGATATATTTAATGAGAGGGAATACATATTTAATATAAGGGAAATACATAATAAAATATAATTAAAAATAAGAATTTTGCTTGACCCCAAATCCTTAAGTCAGATGTCCTTCTATTATGCAGCACTTTAGGAGCTGGCTACAGAATAGAATCTCTCTATGGATATTATTATTATTATTATTAATGATAATAATAATATCTTCCAGTTTAATATATTAAGTAGTAGATTACAATCATTTTCACTGCTTGCTCTACTCCCTCATCTCTACTCTCCCCAACCAGAACACTTCTTCTCACAAGTGCTCTCCTACTTTTTTGTCTTCATTTGCTCTGTGTCTCACATTGTTTAGTTAGAATTTCTAACAGAGCAAAGTGAAGAAATACCTTGCCAAAGTATACAGTATACCATACCTTTCACAAACTGATAAAAACATTTCCAAAGCCTTGGTAATAATGACCATGACAAAATTTTTTGTTAAAATACCTGAAAAATACAGTATTTAAAAGTAGAGCCAAATCCATATCCAGTCAACAATTTACATCCTGAGTCACATATAGATGAGCCTACATTGGCCATCTGTGATACTGAATTGTTCTGGAAAATCCACAAGAAAATTAAATAAGGATTTTCTGATTATCTTCAACATTTTTTCTTTCACATATTTGGTTATAGAATAAAGTGTCTCAATAAATCCTGAACTACAAAACAGCTTTGAATGATAAGCTTCATGGATTTATTTGGTTAAGTTCTATATTATTTGTTTCTACCAAGAAGTAGCAGTTTTTCCACAGGCCTAAAATCCTGACAAAGGTTCTATTACTACATATCTGTACCATTTGTATATGTTCCAGATTTGAAAGAAAAAATATCCACCAAAATCTTTCTGAGACTACAGGATACAATATCAGAGGCATCTGGACTAGAACTCTCTGTATCATCTCCACTTCTGACCTACCTTGCAAATACTTGACAGGGTATCACTTCTGTTTAGATATGATTCATACTGTGATTGCTGGCACTAACTTATCAGAACCTCAATGAAATCATCTGATACTTTTAGAGCCTGGTCAAGACATTGACCCTCTATTGCTGAGTGGCCCTCAAAAATCACCTTAGGCTTTTTGGATGAAGAATGAACATGGTGTTTTCTTTAGTGGTATTTTTTATGAGGATTCAAGGTCCTTCTTCAAGTGCACTTACAGAATTGATTCAGACTTTATTCCCTTTGTCATTTTGGAGGCCCACAATAAAAACTGCCATGTGAAATCACATTCAAGGACAGTTTTTTTTTTTTTTTTCTGGCTGGGAGACACTGAGCAGTGCAGTGCCATCTCAAAGACTGTGCTTTGACACATTCTTTAGTTCTATTTTATATTGTTCAAGAGTCTAATTGTTAATTAAAGACACCAATGAAATGTGCATGTAAACAGACACACAAACACACACACACTCACATACACATTTATTGACTGTGCACCATTTATGTTGCTAGCTTAAAGATTATAAGAAAAAGGAAGGGTAATTAAATTTGCAATCTTTGTGTGTGTGTGTGTGTGTGTGTGTGTGTGTGTGTGTGCGCGCATGCGCATACGCGCGCGCACATCTGTTTGTCTCTGAGTTAAGTAGACTGAAAGTATGCTTGTATATTTTTTTCAACATGATATAAGCTGAGGTCTTTTGGGAAGAGAAAATCTCAACTAAAAAAAAAAACCTGTCTTCATAATATTGGATTATAGTAAAGTGATCTGAGAAGATACAGCCCACTGACAGAAATTCCATACCTGGGTAAATGGTATTGAATTGTATAAATCAAAAAATAAACTAAGGCTAAACAAACCATGGGGAGGAAGTCAATAAGCAGCAATCCTCTATTACCTCTGTTTGCTTCGGTTTGTGCCACTAGGATCTCTACAAAAGTGATGCAGGATACAGAAAAGAATTTTCTGTAATGTCTGATCTTAAGTGTCACAAAAAAAAAAAAAAAAAAAAAAAAACCAACAACAAAAAACAGTAAGGTCAAACTATAGAGAGGGACAGGCAAAGTTGGTTTGATTATCAGTGTCTGAAAATCATTGTAATGGAGAGGAAGGATATTACAGCCTTTCCTCAAGGAGCAGAAAATATGATAATTAACTTTAAATTTTCTCATGTGAAAAGTAGACTTTAAAAGATAATTGTTTTTATTATCAAACTATGTTTGTTCGCATTTAATGATGATTATTGATGCTTTAACATAGTGCAACGTGATCACTGAGAGCAGCATCTGAACCCAATCCAGAGGACTGCTCACCAGTTCCAAAGAGTGTGTGCTTCAAGGAAAAGTTAGCAATTGTTACTTCATTTTCTTCCTTTGGGGAGAAATTGGATGTATTTCACATAAGTAAACGCATTTTAAATATACATGTATGGAATGTGTGAAATAAACATGCATTTGTAAAATAAAATCTTAGAAAGAGAAGGATGGAGAAGAACAATCAAAGAATGTGGTAGAAATGGAAGAGGTTCTTCCAGCCGTGGTTGTTCTGTTTTGTCCTAAAATTTTAACCAAGCATCTTTTGAATGTTACCATTTTAAACAAGGGAGGGGTAACCGGAGTAGTGTTTGGTATAAATCAACCACACTGTCACCTTTGAGTCACTACCATTACAGTTAGACATGGGCATTATCAAAATAAAACCTGGAAGTCTTCTGAGAACTTCTGAGAACCTATCTCACTAGAATAAGAGACTCTTTAGAAGCCTGTGGGGGAGTGCCACCCTTTTACACTGATTGACATCAGCATTCCCTTTGTAACTTTTAGGACAATAGTGTTCCCCTGAAGCCAATCCTGAGTACTTAAAAGTCAAAAGACAAAACGTTGATAACCTTATTGCACCATCTATTCAATGGACTTAGAAATGTTCTGTTTCCCTACTTTGAGTTTCATTTGTTAATAAATGAACTCGTGGTTTTATCAAACTTAAGTAAAACTTTCTGTGTTAAGTCTCCAACATCATATTAATGCAGTTCTCTCCATTTATCTCTTCCTGGAAATATAAAAGGAACTCACGAAGGGATAGTACACAGGTCAGCTTGCTATGCCTGCTGCTACTGTCAGCATGCCAGGCATCTGTCTTGTACATTCTTGCACAAGGTTGATGTTTTTTATTTCATTGCTCCATGTTTTTGAAGAGCTTTTAATTAGACATACCCATTAATAGCTATTAGACATACATATTAAGTTGACATACCTATTCTTGAATCATATACTTATGTACGTGACTGTTAGTTGCAATGAATATCCAAATGAATTAAAATACTGTATATATTTAATTATTAGAAAGATAGTTATAGAAACCCCTATTTAATATAAATGTTCATGATGTCATAATCTTCGCTGAAACAGTAGAATATAAAAAAACTGATATGTTTCCCTGCTAGAAATAGTATTTTTTCTTTTTATTTCATTTTCCAATTTAATATTACATTTATTTATCTAATTACAAACATTTTAAAATTATTTCATAGAATTTGAAACATGCTTGATGTTTATGTAATTTATTTGTAAATTACAGTATGTTGATTCATTTAAAATGTTATTTACTTATTTATTTTATTATTTATATATAAACTTATTTTTGTGAGCATAGAATTTATATGGCAGATGAATGGATGAAATATGATTGTACTTGTATGGTAAGAATCAACATGTAGGGGCTGAAGAAATGAATTAACGTTTAAGAACCCTGACTGCTCTTTTGGAGGGTCCTGAGTTCAATTCTCGACAGCCATATGGTGGCTCACAATCATTTATAATTGGATCCAATGCCCTCTTCTGGTGTGTCTGAAGACAGTGACAGTGTACTTACATATATAAAATAAATAACTAAATCTTTAAAAAAAATAATATGAAAAGAAACAACATGTATAACAGCAACAATGTTTTGCAAGAAGAAACAAAAGCCTTAATAAAGAACAAATGTATAAAATAATGAATGAATAAAGAATTGTAGAGAAGAGCAAGATAGACAGAGAGAAGACATATATGACCAAAGTGTGTAAATGTACTAGAGAAAAATAACAAAGGAGGTTTCTCCTAAAGAAAGAAGAAACCACATGGGATCCAGGTGTGCAAAAACTTGGATCATTGGGGTTTGTTCATGTTCATCTGTTATTGACTAAGATATTGATGAGAACAACCTCTTTACATATAGAAAGAAAGATAAGATATTAAAATTCTCACCAATATTTTTACTCCATATTTATTTGACACCAAATTTATAATATATTGACATTAATTACTATGTTGCTGTAATAAAATGCCTTGAAGTCAGCAACTCAAGAAACAAAAAGTTTATTTTGGGTAATAGGTCACAGCTATTGTCTATCATAATAAGGAAGTCATAGCATTCTAGGCGTGAGTCACAGGTTCAAAAAGCAGAAGGTTATGGATGATATTTCTTAGCTTTCTTATTTCTTTTTATTCAGTTCAAGTCACAAGCTCATGACTTGGTAACACCCTTATTTAAGTCAATGATTTCAGCATCACCTGGCACAGTGTAGATAGGACTTTACAGTCAGGCACAGTTGTTTTTCTCCCATCAAGTGAACAATTAATATCAACCATTAAAACTGCTCTGTGTAAGAGAAAAATGTATCCAAATGGACATTAAAATTTCTAACAATGGCTCACAGGAACTTGGAAGGCCCGTGAGTGGGGTTGAGGGGAGCAGCACCTCTCGCCCAGACCCGCCCGGATCTGCCGGGACCCCGGGCCTGAGAACCCGGGAACAGAAAGACTCCGAAACTTCCCGATCTCACTTGCAGGGGGAAACCTCTGCCTGTGACACCAGGAGTCGGTAGCCAACGAGCGCCGTAGAGAGGGG
>CM052716.1:21583998-21661229 GCA_028551405.1 Uromys caudimaculatus | reverse complement strand
AATTCCCTCCTAGAGGCGGGTTCGGGAGGGGATGGGGGGTATACAAAGAGGAGACTCAGAAAAGGGGAAACATTGGAAATGTATATAAAGTATCAAAAATAAAAAAGGAGGAAGAAAAAAAAAAAGAAATTTCTAACAATGAACAGTTAGATTGAGAATATGGAGAAAAATGTATATAGGAAAGAAAATTATGAAAATCTTTATATGGATATGTAAATGACATGAAATAGATCACATTTTGAATAATTAGCACTTGCTAAAACAAGCTGATAATGATTATGAAACATCATTCCTCATGACTCATTTTAAATGATGGAAAGGCATGATGCACACAACCAGAAGAGAAAGTACTCATTATTCTTAAGCAGTAGTGGACTCCCAGAATCATCATAATGACAGGTCTGACAATACATGCACAAATACATAGTAGGTCAAACATTATTGGAGTTACCAATCATTTTCTGAGTGAATATAAGAACTACTCTACAGGATAAAACCCAATATGTGACATTGTATTTAGAGGGGTCCTTTTATCTTTTCATTTTTAGGATAGATATTTAGCAATACTAATAAATGGTTAAAATTAGAAAGACTTACAGTTTTAGGAAAAGTAAGTGAACGGGGGTTGTAAGGAGAAGTTTGGTTTGAACTACAATGGTTATTAGACCAAGAAGTAAGACTGGGTGCCTACAATAGGCAAGTAACAACACAAAGAGACTATTTAAAACATATGAGACACTGATCTTGCAGAGCACAAGTTACCCATAAAAATACCTGAGATTTGGCATCATGGTATTTGTTCAAACTTCACAAAGAAATGGCTTTAGCGGTTTGAGAGGGATAGAAGTCTAAACTGTACTGTATTAGACATTAGAGATCCTGTCAAATAAGCCATGAACTGTAGGTATAAGATCTTTGTATGTAGGAATCTCTCTCTCTCTCTCTCTCTCTCTCTCTCTCTCTCTCTCTCTCTCTCTCTCTCTCTGTGTATTATATAAGTATAAAATATGTAACTAAGATGTGTATTTACTGCAAGTATGCTATTCATTTTATGATAAAAACAGTTCTTACATTCTGAGACATAAATTGACTGTCAATTAGGAAATAACTTATCCACGTCATTGGAAAAGGATTTGGGTGACAATTAACTTCTGTTTTTTAAAAATGCCAGCTTCAAAACCCCATAGTCTTGATTAAATGGAAAACATAATATGATTTTGTTTGTTTGTGTTCATTTTTCTTGCAATAATAAGGGAAGACTGAAAGATTTATAATTGTAGTTTATTAAACATAGCATTCACATTGAATCTGACAGTCAATTAGTCAAGAGTCTGTTGAATTAAGTAAGAGAGCAATTCACACACTGTAAATAAAATAGAAATGAAAAAAATTAGTTAAGGAAATTAAAAGATGTAAAACTTTTAGAAGTAACTGACCTTTGTTTCACTTTAGTGCAAGTATGTATATAGAGAGAAATGTAAGAATGGTAGATGTACCTTTAATTCAATGAGAAGAATAGCCCAAAGTCTCTAATTATGTTGTTCATAGTGGTAGGCAATTATTGTCAGTTTTAATGCCTTACCACTGTATCAGCCTTAGGCAAATACTGTCTGTGTTCATGAATATTGGAGAAAGCATATCATAAATCTGTGAAGTGAAAATGAGCATCTTTCAAGCTGTCCAGCCTCTTGCAGAGTTTGCAAAGCTAAACATATATTTTAATCTGTACATCTGCTGTTTTTATTTGGTTCCATCCATCTTTCTGTCTGTGGCGTTGTATCCTTCCTTCTATTGATCCATCATTTCTCCTAACTAAGGACAAGTAAGTTGACAGACAAGACAGGCATTGACTGTCCTTAGCCACAGATTCTAAGTAGAAATAATTACTGTGTATGGAGCTGATGCAGTCTACCAGGACCAAAACCTCAGGTCTCTGTGTCAGTCAGCTTAACTTGTTGGAATGACAAGAATGAAACGTAGGGAAGGGTAGAGTACAGGAATCCTATATGATTATTTAGGTTTATCCATCTTGTTTTTTTTTTTAATAAATGAAAAATAAATTTTAGGTTTCTCTGAGTTTATAATTGAAAACCTAATTTTTCACTGGATACTCTGCCTACTCCAAACAATGTAACACTGGAGGGGAAGAGTTTTGGAAATCTCCTATATGGTAAGTGAAGTCATATTTTTGAGTTTTCTTTTACCTCAGGCCTTGTGCATAGCACTAACTAGTAGTTGGAATACAATGAGGGTGTCCATATATTCAGCTATGATTACAGGGTGAATTATGCATAATATTGCACACATAAACTTGTGTATATCAGTATATGTGATTTTACACATTTAGCATATTTAAATTCAGTTTCAAACTGAATTGCATAACTTGTGGATCTTAAATGGGAATATTGAGTTAGCAGTTTAAAATGTGTTTTAAAAATTCAAACAAATAGCACATCTATATTGTATGTAATCAAATGATGAGATCATGTTAAATATAAGAAGCTGCTTTTCCTGTGCTACAGTAATAATTATGTTTATAAGGAAGAATTAATACCAGTTTTAACTATTTTTAAGGTTTTCAACTCTATCACAAATTTTCACATTCAAAAACTCTGAAATACTTGAAAAGAGTAAGTTGCTTTTTTTGTTCAAGGTAGAAAATATGCAAGATACATGCCATGCTTGTTCTGAGCTGTATAGTAAATGAAATAGCCAAAACATCATGGACCCTTGCTGAAATTCTATAGACCAATGATAAGAGAGTGTACGGTAGAAATTAGGGGAAGAGACAATGAAGCAAACTTGGCTAAAACTCTTGAAAAGTAGGTTCCATTTATAGAACTCTTGAGTCAAACTATTAAGACATTTACAAAATAATTAAGAAATAAGAAGTCAAAATAATAAATCCCTGTAAGTTAACTAAAACACTTATTCATTATTTTGCATCTAGGCAAGTAAATGTAAATGAATACTCATTCTACTGGTATGAACTTTATTTTCAAGATAGCTATATAACTTTAAAGATGTCTGTCTTAGAGAAAGAATGTTGGATAAAAGAAGAAGAAATTATCAGATGAAATCAATTATCTTGACTGTGTGCTGAAGTAACTCAATTTAATTTCATGGTAGCCAGTACCATATACTAAGACCTGTTGTTGAATGGAGGACATATTACCAAGAAGTCTACAAGAGCAAAAAGTTGCCACCTTTTCTACCCAAGTGAGATTTCTTCTCTCTGTTTGTTTTCTGTCTTTCCTTTCAGTGCAAGTCCGAAATGTGTTATCAAGCTAGTCTTAGGATTGGGACCAGACTTGGTATGTACTCACTTACCAAGTGCCATATCCTTAAAGAAAAATGACTTTCCCTGTCATAGCAGCTATGGAATGTCAATAGCTCCTCGACTAAGAGTTGATTTCACACTTACTCTCCCCTTTCTGTGCTGAGATTTCATCTAATTTGAATGTATACAGGTCTGTGCATGCTTCCTCAACTGCTTTTTCTCTTCCGTGTATTCCTTTTCTCCCTATAAGAGGCCCTCTTCCATCACACACTTCTTGTTCCAGTGTGACTCATTTCAACCTCAGAACAACATGGTTGATAAAACAATGTATAGTCACTTTCAGATCTTTGAGCCAAAAGAAATTGTTTCCTATTATAAATTGATATCAAAATGATAGAAAGAATAACACAGTTAACATACATGCATAGAATAGAACAGTGGTTTCTTGGGTCCAGCGAGCATGGAGAATTAACAAACTTGGATCACCAAGAGATTTTCATTTGAGGAGTATACAAAGGCTCTAGAGAATAATGCTAATGGCACTTCCTACTGAACTCTCTTCAAAAAATAAAATGGTTAAAACTTCAATATTTTCTCAAGACTAGAAATATTAAATGAATGAACAGAAAAAGTGCATCAAACACATGAGAATATGAGGGTCATACCTACTTAAAACACCACAATCACCTAGTAAAAAACATAGCTTACAATATGCATTTCTTTTGCTAATCCATTTTGACTTTTCTACATTATTAGTCTATGTTTATACTTATTAATCTTATTTCCCCTGGAATGTTAGTGCTTACTCTTAACACTAAAACTTGAAAGAAAATATCAGTTGTGGCATGTTTTAAAGTTTATCTTTCTTCTACACTCATGGACATAAATATGGTAGATTATATAAATCACATGAACTTAACTACTTTTTGGTTATTATATAAGTAATATAATGTAGTATTTGTAATATTTTGCCTGGCTCCTTTAATTTTGCATGTCCTCCAGTGTCATCCTTGCTACTACAAAAGGCAGAATTTCCTCCAGTTTTTAAGGATATTTCATGTCTGCATATGTGCTTAAATGTCACAAATATGTAAGGATGTCAGGGTTGCTTTATTTCTGCACCCACTGACAGTCATTTGAGTTGCTGTGGCACCTTGTTTTTTGTTAGTGATGCTGAGAATAACCTGAGAATGCAGGTAGTATTTCAAGATACTCATTTTATTTCATTTTAATATGTGCCCAGAAGCATGGCAACTGAATCAAATACTGCACCAGATTTTAGTTTCCGTGAACTTCTGTACTGGATTTTGCAATTTGTATTTTCACCAACATGGTATAAAATTTCCTTTACTCTAAATTCCCAACAATCTTGTCATCTGCTGATATTGTTATCAGCCAATTTTTCATGAACTTTATATCTCCATGAGATTGCATTAGGATGTAGTTTTGTTTCTCATCTCTTGGGAATGCTATATTCAACAATTTTTAGATGACCACTGAAAGAAGGGCCATAGTTGAAGTAGTGGTGGCCACAGGCAGAATGATGAGGAAGCTAGGTACCAGTTCAGCGATCACTGATTCTATCCATTACGTCAAGATGCATTCTATGGTACAGATATACAGTCCATATTTTAACAATAATTCTCCAGATAAAGTGAATTTGTCATGAATTAAAGCAACATTGGTAAGTTGCATCCTTCTGTTTACGGATAAAGCTCAAAACAACTACAAACCAATAAACAACTAGAAACCAATAGGTTTTACTATGGCTACTATTCAGTTAACTTTAGACATAAAAACTCCAAACTAATTTACATATCTGGCATCATTAGTATTTGTAGTGGAGATGGTATCAGGTGTAGGCAAGAAGAGAGGAGAGTGGTACGAACAATTTATCCTTTTATGGCCACTGTGTGAACAAAGCAGGATAGGAGTCTGAGCTGAGTCTAGGACTGTGGGTAGACAAATTTTAGTAAATTTGAAATCTGGCTGTGAATTCATTCAGTATACCACTAAGATCTCTGAATTTAATGTACATTACCATTCTGTAAATAAAATACTTTTCTTTTAGCTTATTTTCTACATTATGTAGACATGATCTTATTGTATATTTATAACACAAATATGAATCAATGAAAATGATTCTATGAATAAAATACAATTTAATGATCTATTGCAACAGGTTATACTGATAAATTAAAAAGACTTATTAGTTAAGTTTCTGTCTTATGGTTCGGGAGGTCATGGATGACAAAGGGGAGTGGTTCCTGTAGAATTTGGAGAAAATACAACATATATCTACTCAACCCTGGCAAGTTCCTATTTGTTTTATTTTCTGCTCCTGACTTTAAAGAATAAGAGTGGCTTCCTACATGTCTCTGCAGAGTTCTTCAGCCTTTCTTTGTTTCTTTCTTTGTTTCTTTCTTTCTTTTTTTCCTGCTTGATACATTTAGCAACGCTAAGGATACATTTTGAGTCTTAAGAGGATCTGCAAAGTGAGCTAAGACAACAACAAAGTGAACTCATAGCAGTTGTAATACTTGCTGGGAAGCTGAGTTTGACTGTATCTGTCCCTGTGACTAAAGTACTAATATCTTAACAAAAACCCTAGAATATGTCTGCAGTGTTAATTCAATTTCTCAAAAAAGTAATTTTATTAAGTCTTGCCATATACTTTGATTATTGAGATCAAATTGAACAATCTGATGAGTGCAATGTCATGACACGATTCAGATCCACCTGCGTATTTATATTTCCTCAACTTTCCACAAGGATTTAAAGAAGAAAAATAGCAATACATCCTGGTTTGAATATTTTAATGTATAATTGTAGATAAATATACATAATATATAAACTTTCTCTCAAAAATCACTTCATCGGAGAAAATAGTTTATTCAGTTTGTAAGGAACTTCAAGCTATAAAGTCATTGAAGCATAATATGATAAGAAAAAACAAATAAATCAATTGTCCTAGAATTTTTTTCCTGAGAAAAAGACAATAGTGACATTAATATATTTATCTATCCTTCAATGTATCTTTCTCATTGTAGAGCATCATGAATTAAATTTAATATTTATTTTCTTTTTTTATTGGATATTTTATATATTTCCATTTCAAGCATTATCCCCTTTCCCGGTTTCTCCTCCAGAACTCCTCTATACCATCCCCCCTCACGCTGCTTCGATGAGAGTGCTCCTCCTCCCACCCACCCACTCCTACCCCACCGCCCTGGCATTCCCCTACACTGGGAAATTGAGCCTTCATAGGAACAAGGACCTTTCCTTCCATTGATGCCAGATAGTGCCATCCTCTGCTACATATGCGGCTGGACCCATGGGTTCCTCCATGTGTACTCCTTGACTGGTGGTTTAGTCCCTGGGAGCTCTCTGGGGTCTGGTTGGTTGATATTGTTGTTCTTCCTATGGGGTTGCAAACCCCTTCAGCTCCTTCAGACCTTTCTCTAACTCCTCCATTGGGATCCCATGCTCAGTCCAATCATTGACTGTGAGCATCCTCCTCTGTATTTGTCAGACTCTGGCAAAGCCTCTCAGGAGACAGCTGTAACAGAGTCCTGTCAGCAAGCACTTCTTGGCATCTGCAATAGTGTCTGGGTTTGGTATGTGTATATGGGATGGATCCCCAAGTGAGGCAGTCTCTCGATGGCCTTTCCTTCGTCTCTGCTCCACACTTTGTCCCCATATTTCCTTTAGACAGCAGGCATTCTGGGCTAAAAATTTGGAGATGAGTGTGCCCAACAGAGGGCCTTGCCTAACCTTTGGATATGGTCTCTCCAGGTTCTTCCTCCCCTTTGTTGGGCATTTCAACTTATCTCATCCCTGTTGGGTCCTAGGAGCCTCTTGCTTTCCTGGCATCTGGTACTTGCTGGTGGCTACCCCCAGTTCCCCATCCCCCATTGCTACACACCTCTGTTCAAATTCCTGACCCTCTCTATATCATCCCCATACCTGATCCTGCCCCCCTTTTGCCCTCCCCTTCCTCTCTTCCTCCCAAGTCCCTGCCACCCTCTACCTCCCATGAGTATTTTGTTCCTCCTTCTAAAAATGATCAAAGCATCCACATTTTGGTCTTGAGCTTCATATGGCTGTGAATTGTATTTTGGGTATTCTGAGCTTTTGGGCTAATATCCCCTTAAGAATGAGTGTATACCATGTGTGTGCTTTTGTGACTGAGTTACCTTGCTCAGGATGATATTTTCTAGTTCCATGCATTTGCCTAAGAATTTCATGAAGTCATTGGCTTTAATAGCTGAGTAGTACTCCATTGTGTAAATGTACCACATTTTCTGTATCCATTCCTCTGTTGAGGGACATCTGGGTTCTTTCCAGCTTCTAGCTATTCTAATTAAGGCTGCTACGAACATAGTGGAGCATATGCCCTTGTTACATGTTGGAATGTCATTTGGGTATATGCCCAGGAATAGTATAGCTGCATCCTCTTTCTGGGGATAGTTTTACTAAATAAGAGAGAAAATATATGTGAAACTCTATAAAAATTAGTAAAATCTTCATAACTGACATAGTAGTAAACTACAGCAATGGGAACTCTCATAATATATATACTGAGTAAATTATGAAAGAATTGTAAGAACTTGATTAAACATTTCAAATGTTTTTGAAAAGCTACCAGGAGTTACTCCCTGGAGAAATTGATTCTCACCAGCCATTGATTACCTGTAACTCTTCATCTCTGAGTGAAATGTCCCTCCACACAACATGTATGTGGATTGGTTTTGTCATTGTTCAGGTCTTCTGCAGGAGTCAATAAAAATTATACAAAAAAAATGTGGTTGTAAATTCAAGAGGGCCTCTGGGTGACATGGAAAGTTTTAAACTTGTAGGCGTGACTAGAGTAGTCATTTATGATATTCTCCATTTAAACATAAATAGAGGCTCATGCTGATAATATGAGCACTTCAGGTTGGAGACAAGTAGTTCAGAATTCAAGGTCATTCTTTGGTAATAAGACATTCACAGTCAACCTGAGTTAAATGACACCCTGATTTACATATTTATATATATATACTGTATTGTTATATATATAAATACAGTATATATATATACAGTATATATACTGTATTGTTAAGAATGTTAATTTCTCAAACATTATTAGGAAAAGTGTTCTGCTCTTAATGTGGCTGTATTTTATTTAACCAGGATAATTTGTTGCTTTCTTCAAATAAAATAGTTGCGATGAATAGAATATTTGGTTAGTATTGCAAAATTTTCATTCCTGATCAATATTTATTTATTTATTGAAAATAGAAGATATTTCTAGGTTTCATTTTAGGCTTTTATTTAATTAAGCACTCAATTCCTTTGTAATAATTTTGGTTTATGGGCTCATAGAGAAAAATATATGACCACAAGGTGGCAGTAGCACACAGTGAGCATTACTGCGGAAGCCTTTGGACCTGAGGTAGGTGGGTAAATATCTTACAGAACAGAGTCTTCATCTCATAGACTACAGGACAAGATCAGAATCTAGAAGAGGTTGAACAAAGGTTTTATAGGGAAAGAGACTTGAGGAATAGACTTAAATCTTTATTAACTCTCACTGAGTCCTCAGATGGATCATTTGTAAGAGAGAAAATTGTGAAAGAAATACATTGAGTGCTTTAATGAACTTGGAATTTATCTTTTCTATGAAGAAAAACTGTTTGATGCAGTTTCACATGGCATGGAAAATAGACAAGGTCTAGATGGCTAAAGAGCTCTGTTGGCTCATATTTAAAACCACTACATGTATATGAATTTGAATTTGTCACAAGTAGACCTTTGCTCTAACAGTTCTTGTCTGCAAAGAGGAAGGGGACATGAGGATAGTCAGGGTAGAGGGGTCAGTTTTGTGTTGCTTTTATAGCAGCTGTGTGGTCATTTACATCAATGTTTCTATGGGTAGAATTATAAGTTAAATAAAGAGAAAAATATGCAGAACAATATGTAAAATTGAGATATATATATGAATCTGTGTAATTATATATCTATATTATTTTCTTTATTTATCTTCCTAACCTGAAAATTTAAAAATGCACAAAACAAATCTTAGAAGTTGTAAAAACTTAAGTAGCAGAAAAAACTCTATCTGCATGCTATTGCATAAGTACTGTTTGTAGGTATGTACATATATATATATATAGCATATATTTATGTATATTCATGCATTGTGTATATATATGTATGTATGTATATTCATACATGTGAGGGTGCATGTGTACTCATCAATCACAGTATAATGATTGCGTCGCTCCACGAATGCACTTTTCCCTCTTTACCCAGTGCTGGGATTCCAAACACATGCTCAGCAGAGAACAGAAGCTGAGTACTTCTATAATGCATGTCAAACTCTTTAGAAATTGATATCTCTGTTTCTGATGTCCTTGTACATTGTTTTTTTAGGTTTCCTGTTTCCTGTACTTTTGGAATTCTGCCCTTGGGTCAGTCTACAAGGGTTGACACAGTTTAGGAGTTTCCCAGCACACGTCATTATTTTCATACAATCTAGAGGCTGGGATGTACAATAAGTGGTTAGACATTTTGCTTCCTTCTGGGATCTCTCTTTGGTTTGTGAAGATCTCCTTCTATGCTATCCTCCTGAAACTTTTCTTCAGTAAGTACACATATTCTCCCTTCACTTTAAGGACAGAATTCTTCTTGACAACTCTACTCTTTGACTTCAGGTGATCCTTATCTACCTCCTTAGGGCTCTTCTAAAGCACAAAAAATATTGGGAAATTATAAGAATTTACATGTGAATGAGTTATACATCCAACAATAGCTACTAAGATACAAAGGCTGAATTAAAACTTTGTACTTTAAGAGACAATATTTTTCAACAGAGGTTCCTTAATAGAAAGGGCCATGGCATTTATGCTCCCACTTCTCCTAGCCTGTGATTTGTGCATGTTGATGCTGCACAATGTTGAGACTCAGTTCTTTTTTAATGGGTCCATTTCCACTACTATGGAGTCTATCTCTAATAATGTCTCCACTTTTATGAACCAAAATAAATCTGTTCTCCTTTAAGTTGCTTCTGTCATGTCTTCTGTTCCAGTTGTAAAAAGAAAATGAAATGTATATAAGTTTCATATGGATTTGTAATTTCACAATTCAGTCACAATGAATCAGTTTAATTTGGGAGGCTACTGAATTCTGATAGATTACAATCTACTCCCTATGTTATTTCATACTTTTCACAGTGTGTGTTATATGCCACATGTGTGCTCTCAGTGAATGAGAAGTCAATGCTCATTAGCTCCTGAGATTCAGCTCATTTACATCGCAGTGCTGCACAGGACTTCCATCAGAACTTACAATTAACTTTCATTTAATTTATTCTTGCAGACATTACAGTGTCTGCTGAATACTCATCTCAGTGCTGATGCTCATAGCTAGCGGAGTGGCCATGCCATTAGGAGATCCAAATCATGATGAAGACAATGCTTCATTGAAATCAATGAGTTCCATTAAAATATCATTAAAATGAATGAACCAATTAAAGTTTTAAAAAGTAGCAACGACTATGAGTTACAGAAACTTTACTTCTATGAAAATAGTTTATTATTATCATCATCATCATCATCATCATTATTATTATTACTGATTTAAACAAATGGAAGCAACCTGATAGCATTATTGTTAAAATAATCTTATATTAAATGCATTCTTCTTTACCAGAATTTTATTAATTTAAAACATTATGTTTATACGTATAGCTCCTTTCTGGGATTTCAGGACAGAAGGATAAATAAATAAATAAAGTTACTGGTCTCATGAACATTTGTTCTAACCCAGATATAACTAATCAAATATTAAATTTTGGTCCACAATTCAGGACTTTTCAGGGTGGTTAAAGCATATTTATCAATATTTAATTCATAAAGATGCATTTATACTATTGAACACACAAATTCCCATATTATTTCATTTTAACATATCTTGATATACATAATAATAAATGATAAAATAATGAAAACAACTATTCAATTGTATCTACTAATTGTAAACAAGAACATGAAAAGCCAGCCAATGCATAATTAAGAAACTAGGCTTGTTGGTCCTTGTGCTCACATATAAGCACTTAGGGAATAAGGGATGTTAAGTTCCCAGGGTTATCTCCTCAAAGGAGGAGATAATATACCTGTTTTCCACACAGAAGGCTGGGGAAAGCCTTAGGTAATAACCTAGTAATATTTGCACTATCTGTGTGGCCTGGCTACTGTAGTTTCTCTCCCAGACTATTATCTTGAACATGTTTGTCTCAGTTTATCTCTAGTGGAATCCTCCCTCGGGGTTTATCTTAAACTTGTCTTCTAAATTAATCTATAGAACCTATCTTTATGAAAAATGTCACTTGTACTTTAAAAAGAACTTCAATGTAGTCATGTTTTAATCTGTTTTCTGCTCATGAGATTGAATTACTTATTATCAGTAGACTTTTTTTCAACTTGTGCTTAAATACTTCTAGTGTAAATTATTCAAGGTAAGACACGAAGTTTGAACCAACAACAGTTACTGAGTCATGTTGAACTGAAAAACCTTTTTTCCCCATTAATTGATTTATTTATTCACTTTGAATCTTGATTGCTGCCCCTCTAGTAGTACCCCATCCCATAGTCCCTCTACATACCCTCCTCCTTCTCCTCTGAGAGGGTAGATCCTCCCCCACACAAGGTCCCCCCGACCACCATGGCACATCAAGTCTATGTAAGAGATGCCTTGGTTATGGTGTTTTGTTCATAGCCATGGGAACCTAAGACAGAAGTTGACACCAGGGACTGGAGTATGGCTGTGATAGGCCTGACCATATTTTTATTTGGAGGAATGTGGATGTTGGGACTTTGGATTTTGAAACCAGTGGAATGTTTTAAGTAGGGTTTATTGGGCCATCCCAGGAGGAATACAGAGGATACTGGTGCTGAAGGTGATTTGAACAGGCTCAAGAGTTTCTAAAGGAGAAGAATATTACTATGTGGGCTAGAGACTGTTCTTGTGATATTTTAGTGAAGAATATGGCTGCTTTTTGTCCTTGTCTGAAAAGTTTGCCTGAGGCAGATTAATTGCACTGACAAAGGAAGTCTCAAAACAGCCTAGTTTAGACTTCATCCTGTGGTTCAGTTTTATGAGGAGTGTTTTGATCAAGCATAGCAAGCTTAAAAGGAAAAAGTACAAAATGTATGGTTCATGTAAGAAAGGACAGCAGGAAGTGAAATGGAGCTAAATCCTGTGTTCAGGAGATAAACAGAGTAAGGGAGTAGTGACATTGGGGCAAGAACCCACCTAGCTAAGCTTATTGTCTGCTTGGTTATTGTTTTTACTTGGACTTTTAATCTGGAATGAACTACAATCCAGGAATTGAAAACACATGCTTTTGATCTGGATCTTTAGGTATAATGGCTATAAAAAGCTTAGGACCAGGCATGGTGGTACAACACCTTTAATCCCAGGAGACATGCAAACAGATCTCTGATTTTGAGGCCAGCCTAGTACAGAACAAATTACAAGAAGAAAATGCCTAGGTCCAGGTGTGTTGGTACATACAAACTTTAATCTTAGAACTCAGGAGAGAGAGGAATGCACAACTGAATTTAAGGTCAGCTTACAGAGTAAGTTGCATGACAGCCAAGCTTAGACAGTAGAGGATATAATAGAACAAAGAGGCTGTGTTCCAGCTCAAGCAAGCAGCAGAACTTGGGCAGCTTCAGTCACAAGGCTCTAGCTTTAGAGTCGAGAATAGAAGGAACTACTGGGACAATCGATACCGGTTAGAAGGAGCTAAGAAATTAGCAGTGATTAGAAGAGAGCAGCATCACTGAGAAGTGAAATCCTCTGGGAAGTGTTTTATGAAGCACAAAGCAGCTGTGTTTGAGAAATAGCCAATGATCTGCCTCATGTTGCAGTTGGACTTGATAATGTGTAAGAATCACCCAGGTGATACTAGTTTTGAAGGCTTGAAGGACTCACTGAGTGCACCTGAGGTTCGGCACTGTGAAAGGGCATGGAAAGATATTGGTGAAGGTACAGCTTCATTTGCAATTGATGGCCCAGGACTGAATGGACATGCAAAAAGTTAAGGCTTGGCACCCTGAATGGAGACTATGAAAGCATTGATAAAGCCTAGTTGCAATGTAAGATTCCAGGGAATTTTATATGCCAGTACCTTGGGATGATCACCAGAAGCAGCAACAGCAGTGGAGTCAACCATAGCCTAGAGTGCTCCGGAGGACAGAGATAGAGAAGTCACCCAAACCCTTTGGAGGATCTCAGATAGATCATGTGTAGATCCCAGACATTCGAACAAGAAGCTGTGAAGTTGAAGTTGCCTTGGAAATCCCAAAATATTCGAGATGCCAGAGCTGTGGGATACCTGTTGAAGAAAGAAAAAGAATTATGCTGCAGACAACAAAGCAGAAAGGAGTTGGACATCTGGAAAGTGCTTTGACTAGACATGAAGTAGAGCATGCCCAGGAGCATTTGGCCTTGCTTTGGTCCAGTATTTCCTCACTATAATGTTTTGGAGTGGTAATGAATAACTTATAATGTTGGAGGTATGTGATCTCTTTTTAATTTTTGGTTTATAAATGATTACAGTTAAGACATTGCATTAATTCCAGAAGAAACCTTGGACTTTTAATATTGTGGAGACTGCTATAGACTATGGGACTTTTGAAGTTGGACTAAATATATTTTGCATTATGGTATGTGTAGGTATGGCCCCCATAGACTAATGTGTTTCAACAAGCCTATGGAAGTCAGGAATGTGATGGTTTGAATATACTTGGCCTGTAGGAAATAGTATTGTTGGGAGGTGTAGCATTGTTTGCTGAAGTATGTCACTGTGGGGGGTGAGTTTTGAAGTTCTTCCCTGTGCAGATGAGTCAGATTTTTCCCCCCGACTGCCTCTCTCTGAACCTATAAACCAGGCTCAATTAAATATTGTCCTTTATAAGAGTTGCCTTGGTCATGGTGGCTTTTCACAACAGTTGAAACCCTAACTAAGACATAGGATAAGTGAAGGGTTTTTTTTCCCAATCTGTAGGCTGATATTTTGTCCTACTGACAGTGTCCTTTGTCTTACAGAAGCTTTTCAGTTTCCTGAGTTCGCATTTATCAAATGCTGATCTTAGAGATTGAGCTATTGGTTTTCTATGCAGGAAAATGTCTCCTGTACTCATATGATCGAGACTATTTTCTATTTTCTCTCCTATTATATTTATTGTATCTGGTTTTATGTTGAAGTCTTTGATCCACTTGAACTTGAGTTTTGTGCAGGGTGATTAATATGAACATATCCGCATCCTTTCACAGGTAGACACTAGTAAAACTAGAATGATTTGTTGAAGATGCTATTTTTGTTGCTGTGGTGTTTCTTGTATGTAGCAGAATGATGTTTACTTATCCATTCTGTTATTCTGTCTCTTTTTTTTTCAGTTCATTGATGTTGAGAGGTATTAATGACCAATAATTGTTAGTTCCTGTTATTGGATGTTGGTGGTATTAGTGTGTGTGCGTGTGTGTGTGTGTGTGTGTGTGTGTGTGTGTGTGTGTGCGTGCGTGTGATTCTATTCTTTTGGTTTTGTCTTAATTTCTTCTGTTTTCTTGGCATTAGTTACCCTCCTTGTGTTGAAGTTTTCCTTCTAGTATTTTCTTGTAGGGCTGGATAAGTAGAAAGATATTGTTTAAATTAGATATTATCATGGGATATGTTGGTTTTTCTATCTACGGTGATTAAAAGTCTTGCTGGATATAGTAGTCTGGGCTGATACCTGTGTTCTCTTTGAGTCTGCAAAATATATGTCCAGGATTTTCTGGATTTTAGTCTTTGTTGAGAAGTCAGGTGTAATTCTGATAGGGCCGCCTTCATATATTACTTGGCCATTTTCTTTGCAGCTATTAATATTCTTTCTTTATTCTGTACATTTACTGTTTTGATTATTATGTGGTTGGAGGATTCTCTTTTACGATTCAATCTACTTAGGGTTCTGTAAGTTTCTTGTATGTTTACAGCCACGTCTTTCTTTTGATTAAGGACGTTTTCTCCTATGTTTGTTGAAGATATTTTCTGGACCTTTGAGCTAGCAATCTTCTCTTCTTCTATGCCTATTATTCTTAGGTTTGTAATTTTCATAACATCCCAAATTTCTTGGATGCTTCATTTTAGAAGCATTTTGGGGTTGGCATTTTCTTTGATAAGGAATAAGTTTCTTCTACTGTGTCTTCTACTCCTGAGATTATCTCTTCCATCTTTTGTATGCCAGGGTACTCTCCATTTGTGTTTTCTTTATTGTGTCTTTTTCCATTTTCAGGTCTTGAGTAGTTTTATTCATTTCCTTTGCCTGTTTGATTGTATTTTTCCTTTCTTTCTTTATATTTATGTTTTCCTTTCTTAAAGGTGCCTAAGATTTGCTTGTTTTTTGTTTAAAGGCCTTTATCATCTTCATAAGTTGATATTTAATATAATTGTTTTGCCCTTCAGGTATGCTAGGATACCCAGGGCTTGCTGTAGTAGGAGAGGTGGGTTTTGATGGTGCCATATTGCATTGGCTTTTGTTGATTTTGTAATGCTTATGTCAAGAATCTCTTGACTCAAGTTTGTGTAAACAAACCTTACCAATAATTCTTTGCCTGTCAATAAATGCTGATCACCCAAAAAAATTGTTTCCATTTTGAATCTGGGTCTATGCTTGGCTTTGCTTCATTTCTGTGCTGCACACATATTTTTTCCTCTGAAGATATCCTATTTACTGCCTTTATCAATTTCTGGAATTCTCCAGTCTTTCTCACATTAGAATGATCTAGTTCTTTTCATACTCAGACGTACCTCCTTCACTGTGTGACTCAGAGCACTTCCTAAAGATATTTTGTTATTGTTGACACTATGCTATTTCAATCAGCTTTGACAAAGTTGTGACATTAAAACCCGATGTCATTGTGTAAAAAGTTTACCCTTTAGATCTATGCAAAAAAGTAGCAGAGAAAAAGAATCACAGAAAAGCCTTATAGTATTTTAAGTATGCTTATGAATTTGTGTTGCACTCGATTCTTGTATATACTTGCCCTCATATAGTTGCAGATGACATTTAGGTCAAAGATTGGATGTGCCTGCCAGTATAGGTCTATTTATAATGTGTGACAGAAACCTTGCCCTTAAACATTTAAAGAATAGTGTACTGAATCATCAAAAACTATGCTGAGATAGGAATTTTGAGGTTCTGCTTTGTAATCATAATGAAAATAATGGAAGAGTGTGAAAACCATTTTGAAGATGATGACCACGTTCATGCCACAGGATACTTAGGTGTGCATCACATGAAAATCCTTCAGTATTTATAGGTTGATTTTAATAGCAAATAAGTTTAGAAGTATTTTAAGTAGGAAGAAAATTTGATCTTTTACATAGTTTATATTAACTCAATTTTGTCTCTTGGTTGTTCAAAGTTTATGTTTCTCATATTTTTATTTATACTAAAAGAAGGTTGACCAAAATTTTCTTTGACTTAGCATGCTCTTTTCTATATTTTTATTTATTTTTTGTCTATGTCTATCAATAAAGTGTCTACTTACCAATCCTATTGTAGTGATAGCCTTAAGAACCACTAATAAATAAATCTCTGAACCTATTTAAATACTCTGAGCCTATTTCAATATTCTCTCTCTCTCTCTCTCTCTCTCTCTCTCTCTCTCTCTCTCTCTCTCTCTCTCTTTCTCATGTGTGGTGTGTGTGTGTGTATATGTGTGTGTGTGTGTTGGGTACAATATCAATGCTCTTTAATGTTGGTTACAAATGTGTAATAGTCTTTACTTCCTGCTTTGTTTATAGTTCCTGATCAGGAAGACCTTAGAAAATGTAATATCTCAAGTCTTGTAAGAATATGCATAGCCTAATAATTGATGGTTTCTAAAATATGTGGGAACCTTGCAATGCCCCCTGTGCACATGTCAGCTTCAATTTTTCTTTTTTATATTTTTGGATGTCCTTTTGTTAACTCCAACTGGTAATGCCACCTTAAATAACTGTAACATTAGACAACAGCTACTAATTACATTTGACAAATTCTCTGCAGGTAGGACTGTGGTCACATAGAGAGCTCAATCAGGCAAAATAAAGAGAAATACTAGGAACAGAATTTGTCAGCAATGCTCAGTCTGATCTTTTGGTCTATGATAATTAAATTGCATCAGATCTATGAGAATGAACATTTAGAGAACTCAGGTGTGTGTTTCCCCAAACCATCTTTTCTAGAGACAATGTTTCTTCCTGTGTGTCTGTTGATTTCTAACCCTGGTATGAAGGCAGATAGAGGAGGAAGGTATCTGAACAATTTGAAAGGCATAAGTTTTTAATATTCTTCATAATTTCCTTTAATATAATGTAAGCTAAATATTTTTAAACATTTTCAGAAAATCTATGTTAATCTCATATGTCAGGTTAATCATTCTTCCTAAAGAAGGAATAAGTTCTTATAATTCTGTACACAGCTATTCCTGCAGTTGGTCCCCAGATATTGTTTCATCATTTTGTGCAACTTACCTTTCTTCACATTATACCAAAACAACACTTGACCCAATTATAATTAAAGGTTTGCTGTTCAGCACTTTTTAGAGACAAGGGGGAAACATGAGTTTGATATTAGTTCCCACTTCAGTACAATGCTGTCAGCAGAAATTGACCTACAGGAGACACAGTGTGATAGTCTTCTATTATGAGTATATTATTCAGGGGAGATATAGAATGGTCATGAGGAAAACGTATGACTTCAGTTCATGGGAACCAGACCGGCTGTCAAATCTAAGCTCATTTGAGTCCTGGGAGTGACAACGGATATAGTTGCAATATAGATGAAGACTCAAAAGAATACAATTAAGTCAGATGACCCAACATATTTTAATATCATAAAAAGAGAGTTATTTGCCATCTTGAGAGTATAAGTGGAGGAAAAGCAGCAAATTAGTGATACCCAGTTTGTAGCCCTTCATGTGTTTATTTCACAACACATTTTTAAATGCACTCTAAGTTGTTGAAATAAATAGAATCTGATGGTTTGGTGGGTAAGGAAATATTTAAAAAGGATTTCATTACTGTTTTGAGTAATTAGCAATATACTATTACAGTAAAAATATATTTTATGAGGAGATTTTGGTCAAGATAAATATTAGCAGGTTTCTTAAACTAAAACTACACATTTAAATAAATTTTAAAACATATTAATAATATTGTTACCTGTAAAACTTTTAATATTATTTTAATACATTATAAACCAATTTCATTACCTAACATGAGCTTTTCTAACATGCTATTTGTCAAATATCAGAGAACTAATTTTCTTTTTTTTTGATTGATGATTTCATTTTTATCTAAACATGTATACATGTTTTAATCTTACATAGTTCCTTTGTGTATTTAATTGCCACCCACTATGTTCATTTAACATTTCCTTTTTTTTAATTTTTATTTTTTAATACTTTATTTACATTTCATAATTTTCAATGAGTATAGTGTTTCTCATTTCTGGTTATTTTTTTAGATATTGGTACCAAGGAATAGCACCATGATAGGTTATAAAATCCCAGGTTGTTGTCCCTAAACCATGATCATAAGAACAAAAAATAACTAGTATTGATAGAATATGTAGATACATATATTTATTTTATATCTATGAAACAATAATGGCTGAAGAAAAAGTCATGAAATGTATAATGGAGACATACACTAATAATGTCAGTACATGGAAAAGAATGGTAGGCGGAAGGCTAAGGTTTGCAGATCAGTGACAGAGAACTTGTCTGCTTCCTGTGTGTAATACCTTGGTTTTAGTTCCACTTCTCTAACATGTTGTCATGGGATAGTAATAGGAGAAGCAGATTGGAGCTTTCTATTGCTCAGTATGTCAATACATTCTGTTACTTTTTCATTTAGGTAAAGCTGTCCTGATTTTACATAAACCTGAATTAATAACAGAAAAAATACATTTTACCCTTTACATTGCTTATTTGTTTGTTTGTATTCACTGGGAATCTAATTACCTGCCTCACATAGAGCAGGCAAATGTCCTACATTTGTTTTAAATAAACTCTGAGGTTCTTTTATATCTGACTGTTAGTACAAACTATTTTAAATTGGATAACTTTTACTAATTGAAATTTACTTGTCACAATTACAGATACAGATCCTGCAATTGGAAATCAGTATGACATAATATTAGGTGACAGAGAAACAATATGAACAAAAGGTATTTTAACATATTTTTGATATTATAACATAATTATATCATTTTCCCTTTATTTTTCTCCCTCCAAATCCTGCTACATACTTCATCTTCTTCCTTTTCAAATTCATGTATTTTTAAATTAATGGTTGTTAAACACATATATGTAGAAACATACTTTTCATAAATATAATCTGTTCAATTTACAAAAAGTTATTTTCAGGACTGGCAATCTGATAATATATATATATATATATATATATATATATATATATATATCTCATATATATATATACATATACATATATATGAGTTGCCCTTTGGGACTTATCATACATGTTTTCAGTTATTTGAAGAAAAGAATAAAATCATTCCATTTGCAATTGAGAACAAATAGTTACCAGAATGGCAATAAATGGATTTAGCATCATGACAACTATTGCAACTTCCATGGACAATTTCTGTGACTGTGATCACATCATTCACTCATTCTTATTTATTAAATTTTGAAGAATATAATAGCATGAAAGAAACATAATACCTGAGTTTAAAAGGATATACATGTAAATTACAAAGGGTCTTCTTGCTCTACTGGACAAGACCTTCTGGTGACTTTTATAAGGAAGGCAGAAGGCACAAAACATTTTCCTGGTTCTTATTATTTTCTGTCTTTAACTAAAAGAAAATTAGGCCCATAGAGAAAATATGCTTGAAATACCAAGATAGGGCATCCACTATAAAATCTGAAACTCTAATGAGGATTTCTTTCCATGAGTCATTGCTCCTGAAGATTTTCTTTACTGTAACTCCTTTGAAAGCCTGATTCCATAGGAATATCTCATCCTTCTCTATTATGAATGATTAGGTCTATAAATCTTAAAGGCAGCATGCAATTCAACATCTTTCAACAATTTTATTTCTGGCCACCTGGCAGATATCTAGATTTAAGTCAAACCATTAAACTATGGAACATATTGGTTTTGGTAAACAAGAGATTTAATCAAATAATTTACAAGTTTATATGATACCTGTCAGATGAAATTTGGGAGATATACATAGTTCTTAGATCACATAGTTATTCATCAAAGACTAAAATATAAAATTGGAACAAAATAATTTATTTACCTAATATTCACTGGAGGAAACTGAGCACAAACCAACATAATTCATAAACTAATAAGATAGCTCCTGGAATCTCAGTATACGAGTGACCAAGCTGAGAAACTTCAAGATGCATGAACTGCCTTCTCAGAAGATGGATAAAGGAATTAAAGAGTTCAAGAAAGTGGACTTGCTAGAGTGGATTTAATACGTGCAGCCCTAAGGCACAAAGGATGATGAAGTTTCTTAGGATGGCTCTAAGGTCATATGATCCATCAAATACAAGCAATGTCCTGGTATGAAAGGCAACTGCAACACCAAAATGTTCAAAGATGATTTTCTGGTACAAGGCTTGAAGGAAGAAAGGTGGTTAGTATAACTACTCAGCTTGATTTCTGAAAATACTGGGCTTGAAAGATCATTGAAACATTACAGTTCCAAGTGTAATACTTATCCAACAGCGATAAGGAATGTGAGCCACAGATGGTGGAGTAACTATTTCAGTCTGGGTAGCAGTCCCAAGCACCAAGCCAGTAAGACATTTAAGGGTGGTTGACTGAATATGATATCTTTAGGTATAGAATATGGTGGTCGAAAACTAATTCATTCCATTGCTTAAACCAAAAGAAATAAAAGTTGTGCTGCAGAAGTTGTGAATCATATTTTTAATGAAATAATATCTTTTTGTATAGCTACTAACCATTTTCATTAAAATTGAGGCCTATCAAAAGCATGATTTTTTCTATGCTGGTTAGTTTTTATCAACTTGACAGAAACTAGAACTACATAGAAAAAGTGATTTTAGTTGAGGAGTTACCTCTATCAGATTGGCCTGTAGGCAAGTTTGTGGGGCAGTAATCATGATCAGTATTCTTGTTCATTAACTGGTAATGGTTGATGGGAAAGGACTCGGTCATTGTGGCCCATGCCACAACTCAGCAAGTGATCCTCACTTGTATGAAAAAGCAAGCTGAGCAACTGATGGACAACAAGCTAGTAAGCACCATTTCTCCGTGATCTCCGAATCTGTTCCAGACTTGGGCATCTGCCTTGTCTTCCCTCAATGACAGATTTCGATTCAAGTATATAAGTCTAATAAAATTTCCATCTCCAAGTTGTTTTTGTTCTGCGTTTATTACAGCAACAAAAATCAAAGTATGATACAAAGCTATGCTGCTGCACTATGCTTTGAATACATATTTACAATTTCTTCATTACTCACACAAAAGGAAGTACAAACATTTACCTAGTAAGCTGTATCTGAGAAAACAGACTACACATGCACTTGTACCAAGAGTGTAATAGGAATGGGTTAATACTCTGAAGCAGTCTTAAACACTTCTTAACCTTGGAAGCACTTTGGAAACTGGTAATAAAACAGTTTACACAAATAATCTGTGGATAGTCTATGAAGCTAGAGTGATTAGTCATGATAAATTGTATATATATATAAATGTATATATATTTATATGTATATATAATGTGTGTGTACATATATGTGTGTATGTCTGTGTGTAGGCATTTGTGTGTGTGTACATATGTGTGTGTGTGTATCTGTGTATATGCATTTGTGTATGTGTGTGTGTGAATGCGTGTGCATGTGGTGAAAAGTAGAAGGCATTTGAACTTCTCAAAATTGTGGAGATAGTCACTCTTTTTCTATTTCCACTTAAGGTGTCTGGTATTTGCTTTGAATAAACAAAGTAACTTTTAGAAAGTAGTTGTAGTGATGTCAGATACAACCAGTGTTGCCCTAACTTCCTTTCTGTGACAGATGTCAGAATATGTTTTATGGACCTTTATACAACACATATATTGGTGGTTTTTTTTTTTTCATTTTAAATGAATAATTTCAGAAAGAATATTCATATCAGATGACGATGTTTTCAACATTTACTGTTAGGCTATATTAACTTAACTTCCATCTGCTATAACATAGTGCAAATTAATTTGAAATATCAAGACCTTTCAAGGAACATAAAGGGAATCTATTGCATTGAGAATAGAATGGTGCTCTGGTCAGATGACACATAGCATGACCATTGGAGTGAGAAGTAGTTATACAACACGGGCAGAGTGGCTGCTGGCAGTGATACAAGCCAAGAGTCTTTATTCCCACTAACCTTCAAGAGGGAGCCAAGATGCATGTCGGACCACGAGGCTTTAAACAAGCTTCCTATTTTCTTTTGTAAAGAGTAGCATATTCCGCAACAAAGACAGGGGCTGAAAAGAGTGTGTTAGAAAAAGAAATACATATATCTAGGAGTGAACAACTTGAAGAACAGGAATTAATTATGCACTTATCAAAGACCTAAATTCACAGTTACATATCACATACTGTGTTCATACGATGCGAATTTTGAAGAATGAAATCATTTAAACTCCAAGAAGATAAAATATTTTATATTTAAACATGGAAGAACCTGTTTTGTGACTAAGAATTATGAAGCACTTAAATTTTCTTATACTAATGTCCAGTACATTGTAAATAAATCAAATTATTAATTACCTTTATTTTCTTCTGGTATTTTTGTATAAAATTTAAATGCAGTCTTTTTTTTTACTGTTTTAAGAATGTATGTATACTTATATAGTATGAATAAATGTATGATGGATTTTATAGTAGGAGTGGTTAAATTCATTGTGGATATAATTCAAATTGTCATATTTATCTTTCTTCTGGTATTTTTATGAAATTCAAAAATATTTTCTAGTTCCATTAAAAATGTACATATGAATGCATATATACGTGGCTTTTCTAGTATAAATTAGTATATGTACAGATTTTGCAGTGAGAGTATTTAAATTCATAGGTCATCCTTCCAGTGTACTCCTGAATGGGATTTTGATTTTAGTGAGTAAACTGAGAAAGCCAGATGCCTCACTATGATCTTGGAAGCACCATCCAGCAATTGAAGACCTAATGAAAAATAACTTGAAAAGAGAGAACTAACGGGTGACTATTTAGCAGAGCTTAGTCTTTTTCTCTCATTAAAACAATAGATATACAGTTCATTTAAATTTAATTTAAACTTGTTAAAATTCATACACGAGCACAATATTTACATTATTGCCACTTTGCCTTCACCCTTCATCTTCTCCATAGACCACCCATCCTCACTCAAATTCATCATTACTGTTTTACAAGTGCGCGCACACACACACACACACACACACACACACACACCCCAAAGTTTTGTATGTAGATCCTAATAATTTTCATGGAAACTGACACCAATTAGGGTATACTACTTGCTGGTTGAAATTTGGAGATGCGTGAACTTCCATTATCACCTGAGTCAAATCTAAATGTATGTGTTACTGTTTGCTTTCTGTTGTATTGATAAATACCATGATCAAAGGTAACTTGGGAGGGTTTCTTTGATTTATACATCCTGGATGATAGCACATAACTGAGGGAAATCAAGGCATGACTGACTTTAAGGCAGGAATATTCATAGAGGAACTGGAGCAGAGATCATGGAGAAATGATACTTACTGGCTTACTCTTGATATTTTCCCCAGTTTGCTTTCTTATTCAATAGAGGACCATCTACTAAGGTGTGGCATCAGCCACAGTTGATAGTAAACTCCTACCTGAATCATTAATCATGAAAATTACAGACACATCTTCTTACAGGCTAAACAGAGAGAGACACTTTTCTGAACACATATCTATGTGTATCTACATATACCATTTATTTATTTTTCCATAATCTACATGACTATTATCCATTGATTAATACCATATCTCCCTGTTTCAATATTTTTGACAAATGCACTAGATATTAACATTTCAGCAGAGAAAATTCTTTTGTAGAAAGCAGTGTTTAGCTTCATTTTCAAGAATGATAATCCTTTATATTGTCTAAGTTTGGTACCCAAATCAGGGTTTCATTGTGTGGTTATTGCTCAACCTTAGGAAAAGGCCATGTCTGATACAGGAATCCTAGACAACTACTCTTCTGTGTTCTTGAAACAAGAATAAGAATGTATGTTTACCTGTGTGTTCTGACAATCATTTACTGGAGAAATGAAATAGGCTGAAAGAAATCTTACAATATTAGTATCCATCATAAATACTAAAAGTAGCATTCAGAGACTGATCGATAATGTTGGCTTGTTATTTGGGTTAGTTGGGTTCACTTGGAGTCAGTGACTTGTGTCCTTGTAAAATTTGTTCAAAACTACTTAGGTGTTCCTCAATGTTCTTTGTGTGATACTTTCTATGGTGTTCAATAAAATATAGAGCTAAGTCCTTTGTTAGGGACAGGCAACACACATACACACACATACATACACACACACACACACACACACACACACACACACACACACACACACTTTAGAAATAACTTTTATTTACCAGATGTAACTGTCATCACAGAGGCTTCCTGATGTATAAAATCACCCTTTCTAGTTCTTTATAACTCTGGATGGATGGTTCTACTCAGCAGTTCTGGCTCAGACTCCTGATTCAAAGTGTCTGATTCAAACTGATTCAAACTGGCATCACTTAGCTTCTCATTGAATTGCTCTGTTTGGCCTCAAACTAACTCCCACAATTTGTTCTAATCTCTGGCCCTTCTTTTTTTTATAATTTTTTTGATACTTTATTTACATTTCAAATGTTTCCCCCTTTCCAGGTCTCCACTTTGGAAACCCCCTATTCCCCCTTCCTCCCCTGCCTCTATGAGGGTATTCACACACCCACCCACCCGCCCACCCACTCATGTCTTCCCACCTTGGCATTCCCCTATACTGGGGCCTCTAACACCCTCTGACCCAAGGGCCTCTCCTCTCCCTTTTGGCCAACAAGGCCCTCCTCTGCCACATATGTGGTCCAAACATGGGTCCCTCCATGTGTATTCTTTGGTTGGTGGTCCAGCCTCCAGGAGGACCGGGGGGGGGGGTGTGTGTGTGTCAGGCCAGTTGACACGGTTGGTCCCTCCATGGGGCTGCAGACTTCCTCAGCTCCTTAAGTCCCTTCTCCAACTCCTCCATCTGGGACCTCACTCTCAGTCCAGCGGTTACTGTAAAGTGAAACTTGGGTATTCTAAACTTTTGGACTATAATATCCACTTATCAGTGAGTACATACCATGTTCGTTCTTTTGTGACTGAGTTACCTCACTCAGGATGATATTTTCAAGTTCTATCCATTTGCCTGAGAATTTCATGCAGTCATTGTTTTTAATAGCTGAGTAGTGCTCCATTGTGTAAATGTACCAAATTTTCTGTATCCATTCCTCTACTGAGGGACATCTGGGTTGTTTCCAGCTTCTGGCTATTATAAATATGGCTGCTATGAACATAGTGGAGCATGTGTCTTTATTACACCACAGAACCTTACTAATAAATTTGTATTCCTAAAAGCATTATTTAGTTAGAAGTAATTAATTCATTTTTAAGAACTAAGAATCTTACTTCTGTATAATATAAAGCTGCTAATTTCTCATCACTTTTTCAAAAAAGTAGAGTAATTTGCATATATTTAATATTAAACAAACTTCTTTTGGAGAAAATTAAGAAATGAACTATGTATCAAGTACAGATTTTTAAAGTTCTAATTTAATAACTTTATTATAAATCTATGTTTCTAGAAATTAAGTAAAAATCTATGCCTTTTATTAGCATTTCTTACTTAATTTTCTGTATTGGCTTAAAAAATTTGAGAGTGGTTACAAATAGGGGAAATTGCTATTATAACAGGAATATTCTTTTTATTTAGTTTTTGTTCTGTTGTTTTTTGTATTGTTTTTTATTTTTCTGTTTTTTGACACAGGGTTTCTCTGTGTAACCCTGGCTGTCCTGGAACTTGATCTGCAGACCAGGCTGGCCTTGAATTCACAGAAATCCACCTGCCTCTGCCTCCCAAGTGCTGGTATTAAAGGTGTGTGCCACCACCACCAGCAAAACAGGATTATGTTTGAAGCAGTGATGCTCAAAATGTTGTTCAGTATTCTTTGATCAGTTTCCTTGAATTTTAATTTTATTCTTTAGTGTATATGCTTCATTGGATACATTACATTATTTCCCTCTACAATAAAATGGAATAACGTTTGAGCTCCAAATGTTCACAATATGGCTGTGAACCTGTGAACTTAACTCTCATATATTCCACACTTTGGTCTGTGTCTAAGATAATCATAAAATAATATTTGATGTTCCCTTTTCTTTCTATCCCTCAAAGCAATTAAGCTGCACCTTGTTAAGGAGATGGTATGAAAGTCTTATATTTTATCACCTTGGCATCAGTGCTTTGTCAGAGGATAGTTGATTCTTTCCTATCACGTAGCTAACATATCTTTTTTTTTTCTCTTTGAAAATGTATGCTGCTATTAAATATCAAAAACCAAGTCTCATGGAGGGACCTTTCTGGCAGGGTGTGTTGTTAGTGTTGTATCATCTGTTTGCACCATCATTAAGCACAACTGCTTTGAAGTAAGACCGAAAGTCAAATCCTCACAGATGTCACATGGAAATAAACTTCAAAAGGGATGTACAGTCCTCATTCATAGACAGGTAAACATCTGTAGGACAAAGAAAGGAAAACAAGGGAGACAGGGAGAGACTTAAAGGCACAGCTGGGAATAGAAGAGGCTCAAGGCCTTCTATTTCATATTGATGTCTCTATTTATATGGCTTCCTGTGTCTTGGTTATTTCTGAAGTCTTACATTTGAAGTAATTCCCATTGACCCTTTTCTTCTGTTCCCAACAGTTCTTCTCACAGTGAGGTTTGTTTTCTCTAATGAGCCTCATCTACAAACAGGAGTGACCTAGAAAGAAATCCTTTGAAAAAGTCCCATCTTAACTTAGGTTTATTTGTATAAGAAGCAAGAACATGGGAAAATAGAAAAACACACATTTTTTATTGCAGTGGCTAGGAAAACAAAGTGTTCAAATTAATTACTATTGTTGTTGTTAATAAAATAAAATGCATTTTAGATACATAGGCTACAGAATCACATAAACAGATCCATAGAAAGGATCCTTGTAGGCATTGAAGTTTCTGTATTTTGAACAAGTGGCCAATATTTACATGTTCACTTTAATAAGGGAGGTTTTCTTGTTTATCACTTTAATCTTATCACCCAGGTATTCTAGTCCTGGTGCCAATGCAAAATAAAGAAAAGATACAAAACTAAATTTAGAACAGGACAATCTATTAGCATTTCTTTCCACCGCTCAATGCCTAAAGCTTACTCAAAAAGTCCAAATAATTTCATCAAACAATGTTATAACTGAGACAAACAGCCCAGTTCCTTTTGAGTTTTCAAGCCCGACGTCTTTCATTATTAGTTTATCATATGATACATGCTTCAAAAAACAGGGATCTATCAAGATCCTGCCAGGGAATGCTTTAGTCATTTCATCTTCGTTTATGCTTCAAGGCAAAAGAGCGTATGCCATGTTAGGCTTTTGAAATGCATATTGCTTGCCCTTCCTTTGCCAGCCAAGCTTCCCTGCCCTTCAAGCATCCTGAAACCTATCATTGCCAATCTCTGCCTCAAAGTGTGGTGGCCAGAGATGGGAGAGCTTGCAGTGATGCTGAAGCCTGCGAGCAAGGCTCACCATTTCTAAGCTCTACTGATGTTGCTTACCCCTGGCTCAGTGCTTCAATTCCCTCCTTTCTTCCCAGGATGCCTTTCAGATTGCTTTGACTGCTAGCCTCAGAGGCATATTTTGGAGTGGTTCTTTCTTTGTTAAGTTCACTTTTACTGGCTCATGGTTAAGTGTAATAACATCTGTGTTTTCAAATTGAGAGCTCATCAATGGAAAAGTAAAAGTATGAAAGCGGTTGTCTGTTCATCAGATGGTAAGAAATGACATTCACCCAAGAAATACACTATCTTAATGCTATTGTTGCCATATTTATTACTATTCTTATTTTCTGTTCTATCTGTTCAAAATTTATGACAGTATGACTAGACTTAATTTATAAGCATTACGATCAAGGTAGTTATATAAGTTTCAGATATTAGTGTGTTTGTTTATTACTGCAAATTCCACTATTATTCAAGTGAGGAAATCCTACAGGCTAAATATTGTTATTATTTTTATTATCTGAATATTCTGAATATGCCCTAAAAGCATATGATTCCTTCTCTGTATTAATTGAATATACTTACATTGTGTTTTAGGAGTTCTGAGTTCCTATATTTCCTATAGTAATCAGCACTTTATTGTTTGTCATCATTGTACCTAGAAGTTATGTTTATGTCATAATATTCAGAATTTGTGAGCATTGCCTTTTGGGGAAAATATAAAATATTATATTTAAAATGTCCAGATATGCTGTAACCATTATAGTACTATTCTTGTAAAAGAATTACAAAGTGTGTTTTGACAAAGACGAGACAAACTGGGAGAAACTGAGGAAGTTATGACTAGCGAGTACTGAGTACACTGACTCAGCACCAGCCAGAGAGGACCTGAGTGTTCACATGTTGTATGGGGGCAAAGATTCTCTGCTGTAGTCTCCATCAAAATAACAGACCTAAATAAATATAAGTTAGGCATCTCATTTCCATAATCATGTACAACAGTACAGTTTCAACCCAACTAGTTTTTGGAAAGAACTGTAAAACTTCCAATGATATTGATACATTGCTGGGGGGGGTTTTCACCATAAATTATCCCTGTGTGTGCTGGCAAGGCAGGCCAGTAGACTGATAAGAAATCCAAAGTGAGTGTCATGTTTGATTCATCTGAGATTCGACTCATTATGGAGAGCAAAATTATATGCATCACAAGGTAAAACACGGTTGATGCCAAAATACGTGAATACCCAAATCAATAAGCTAATTATTCCAGGTATAGTTCCTAAACATAGTGATTAATAATGGATTGATAGAGAGTCTGAAAAATTGCTTTATGACCCTGAGAAGGTGTACTAAGAAACGTGTGTTCATGCTGTGAAAAATTTCTTTTCAATGACGAACAATCAGCAGTGGGCAAATCTAATTAAAGATCTTTGTATTTTATGTCAGTTGACCTTTTCACTTCCTGAACCATGTGTATAGATTTTCAGAGTTATTGTTCCTATCCTCATAAAAAGAAACAGAATGATCAAACTGAAAATCAATACCTCTTCACAGAGACACCATAAGACTTAAACCTGGAATGCTGACTTTGGATGCAATAGGAGAAGATGTGCTCAGTTCTGCTGGAACTGGATGTCCTAGATAGAGGAGCTTCCCTTCTCTTCAGAGAAGGAGAGGAAATAATGGGGGGAAGGGTCTGTAAGTGAGAGAGTTGAAGGAGAAGAGGGAGAAGGCTGTGATAGGTTATATATGAAGAAAGAAAGAAAGAAAGAAAGAAAGAAAGAAAGAAAGAAAGAAAGAAAGAAAGGAAGGAAGGAAGGAAGGAAGGAAGGAAGGAAGGAAGGAAGGAAGGAAGGAAGGAAGGAAGGAAGGAAGGAAGGAAGGAAGGAAAAAGGAAGAAAGAGAGAAAGAAAACATCTTGGTTTAATTTCAGAAGACTCCACTGCAGTTCCCAGAACTCAACTGTCTACCATTCAAGTTGTAGGTGATCTGATGCCCTTTCCTTGCCTCTGTGTTCATACTCATGACAATCCCTCATACAGATATACACATACACACATACATATGAATACAAATAAATATTAAGTCTAAAAGAAGCTTTGCACTTACTACCCGGGAAAAGCCAAAGGGAAGGCTCTTTATAAAGAACAGGCCCTAATTAGATATTACATCAATTGGAGGCTGTTTAATTAACTTACTGAAGAGTAACAAGTAAATTTACATCTTTTATAAGTGATAATACCAGTGTTTGATATTTTGTAAAGCAACTGATGAATGAACTTTGCTGTAAGAGAAATGAAAATGTATTTGGAGAACTAAGCATCTGACTAGAATTTGTTGATGAAATAAATATGTATTGTTATATATCTATAGAAACTTCTCACACTAAACTATATAGAGAGAAGAATCAGGGGGAGGGGAGAGGGAGGCAAAGTTAGAAGATGCAGTGGACATGCTATACATGTCTTTCAACCCAGTATTTTGAAGGCTGAGCTATTCTCAGGTCAACTGACTCACATTGTGTGACTCTGCCACAAAGGGGGAAAATAATAAAAGCAACATTTTAATAAATTAGAGAAGAACCACCAAACTGTAAGACAGATGTAAAACTAACAGGGGAAATTATGTTACGAACAAATTGGTTGAAATAAATAACGATAGGATATTCTATATAACTAACTGCAGTTACCAAAGCTAAATTCAAGGAGATTCATAGAACACTATGAATGACAATTACTGGATGTGTTATATTCAGACTAGAAACACAACTGAAGACAAAAAATGAAGGCATTGAGAAGTGGGTGATGAAGAGCTCACTTTGTAGAACCAAGGTAGAACTGCAATTGGCTTCTTTTCAGAAAACAGCAAGAAAGAAAACAAGTGGAAAATACAGAGTTCCAGAGAAATTATCCCTGGAAGGAAGAGACAAGATATCTTTCTTCCAATAAAAATCTAGAGAATTTGCTTTCAATAAATCTGCACAAGAAAAATGTAGTCAAAGAAGTTTCCTTAGAAGTAAAATAATAATGAACAAGAGAAGAGACTTTGATCTAAATAAACATAGATAGAACTGTAACAGTGGAACAAATAAAGCAAAACAAAATAGTTCATGTGTATTAGAGGCCTCTGCCATTTTGCAGGTTTCTGCTGGAATATATTTCAAAGTGAAATACCCTTAGAGCTATTTGTTTCAAAATCAAGAAAGCTTTATTACACATAGAAATGTAACTGAAAAGAGTGCAAATTTATTAGATCCTTGTTTCTTTTTAAATAATACTCATTGCCCCTCAAAGCAATACTAATTATTGCAAGATACAGTTGATCTTCACTAGTTAACCCCAGTGATTTATTCATTTCATAGAAAGCCCTGATAGTGATGATAATGGAATATCTATTATCACAAAGATTTAAACAGGCCAGATATGTATGTTGACTCCTGCTGTACCCTAGTCACTATTTCAATGAAACATCCATACTTTTTTGGATTACACATTTATTTTTATTGTAAATTAATTTTTTATTTGATATATTCTGATTACATTTTCTCCTCCCTCATCTCATCCAAGATCCTCCCTACATCTCTGTCTCCAACTTCCTTTCTCTTTCTCTTTAACAAAGAAACAGCACACTGCAATCCATATAATCAAAGAGGTTGACATAATCTAAGGGACTAGGAAGGAGGACGGGATCTCCCAAGGAAGGAGAAATAAGGCATAAATCTTCATCACTAGGAAACAAGGTAATTACCAATTTCTTCCCTTATTCCAGAAACAGTACTGAGTTAATCAAAATATGAAGATACAGAGCTGCGGGAACCATCATGAGGATAAGGACACAAGGCAGTCTGAAAACATTGAACGGAGTGGCATGGGAGACAGGGCTGTGTACAAGAGTCATGTCCTCAGTGGAAATGAGAAGTACTCAAGTGAGATGAAGGTAGAGAACGATTGATAAGGCTCCTGGAACATTGATACAACACTTATCCAGCTAATGATACCAATGCAAAAATATTGAGTGGAGTGGTTCCCATTCCAGGAAACCATAAGCGTGGATGGTTTTCCTGTGTTCAGCACCTGGTCATGAACACTTTTGTTAGAGAATACTTTTATTTTTCTTATTTTGTCTTCTACTTTCTGTTTATATCTTTTCTACCTTTTGACTTTTCTTCCTTCCTTCATCTCTCCTTCCCTCCCTTCCTTCCTCTTTTGTGTTCCTTCTTTCACTGTATTTGTGTGTGTTTCTGTCTCTGTATATGTCTCCATCTGTCTATCACTCCCTGGTTCCACTCTCCCTCTCTTCAGACAAATTCTTATTACACAGCCAAAACTACCTGCAAACTTCTGGTTCTCCTACTCCATCTTTTAAAGTGCTTTCATATAGACCTGTAAAACCACTACACCTAAAGTATAAATTCCTTTGTCAATCATATTACATGAAAGAACAAAAAGTGAAATTACAATTTGTATATCATCTAGTGATTTTGGACAATGTCATTCTTCAAAAAAAGTTTGAAAATCATGTACAATGATTACTGAATGTATTACCTTCAAATTTAAAAGATATTCATAGAATTTAAAATATTGTTCTTACTAAAGTATTTTACATAAAGTGACACTTCCAGAAGTTTTAATTTACACCCTTTAATTTTTATTTGTACAACAGTATTCTATTTCATTTCTGAGAGAAGAAAGAGAAGGAAAAACAGAGATGGAAGGATGGAGGGAGAAAAAGACACAAAGAGAAAAGGAGAGAGAGAGAGAGAGAGAGAGAGAGAGAGAGAGAGAGAGAGAGCATGAAGTTGAGTGGGTAGGGAAGACATGAGACGAGTTGGAGGAGGGAAAAGAGTATTATCAAAATACATTGTGTGAAAATATTTAAATAGATTATTCATTGATTTATTAAAAACTACTGTGGATAAAACACTGTGAGAAATAATGTTTCTTCATTCTGCTTTGTTCAATGTGTTTCACAACATGTTTATTACGTAATTTCTGTTTTTCAACTTCAGTTCTGCTTAAATTAGGGACTGAGTCATTTTGTGGAAAGTATGCAAAGTCTATATTCATGGAGAATAAATGAAAGCATTATCAAAAAATTAAGGAAACATTACTGCAAAAAGATGAAAGAAAAATGTGGAAATGATCTAGAAACAATTCCTGAAGTACATTTTGTACAGTCTACCCTTTCTTATATTATGGTACATCAAGTTATTTTTCTTCTATAACAACTTTCTATTTCAGTGTACACAATTTTCCTTGCACATTTTGCATGGTAATCTTCTCTCTCTCTCTCTCTCTCTCTCTCTCTCTCTCTCTCTCTCTCTCTCTCTCTCTGTGGTATGTGTGTGTGTCTTGTTTTGTTTCATCTCATGGGAAACCAAGTACTTAAGAACATGAATCAGAACCATTCCAGAGTCTTTTTCTCTGCATAATTTCAAATTTTCAGCTGAATGTGGAGGAAAGTTAAGCATGTATTTTTTTTACTTCACTCTAAATAAGACAATGTAAACATGAACCAAAATATATTGTATATCTGATGTTCAATTTCTCAATACCTCAGCATTAAAATGCCACTATATGTAAATATTTTATGTAAAATATATTCAAATAATGTCTATGTTAATTATAATTTATTATTAATAGATTAGAAGTAAATACAGGAAAATACTATGCTATTTTTATTTAAAGTAAAATCATGTTGAGGAAATGAAGGCAAAGAAAGTTGTTCAAAATGACAGAATTCAAAATTAAATGCTGACTCTGAACTTCAACATGTGTATTTAGGCTTGCACATATTTTATTTCAAATATATTTAATTAAATATACAATGTATATATTATTTTGGCATATTGGTAGAAATGAATTTAATAGCAAACAGATTCAATTGTTTCCCAGTTCTTAATTTTGGTTCATGATTTTTATTTTGGATTATAAAACCTCAGAATCCTCAAACTTTTATATTATAACTAATATAATATAATATTGATAACATATGTAATAACCAGTGGTACTGACATGTCAAAAGTAATCCTGTTGGTGTAAGTCTGAAAAGATATAAATAAACATTGTTTTAAGTAAGCATATTCATATTTATAAGGAGTATATGATGTTTCATTGCCATGTGGGGCTATTGTTGAGCTTACACAATATTTTAAATGGGACTCATCAATTTAGCAACTTAAATATTTAATTCCATAGGACGTAAATGTGCTAACACATTGGAAAAAGAGTTAGACATACAACTGAAGCTGTAGTTTGAATAAAATCCAAACACATTAAAGAGCACAAGTTAAGGATTACTGCAGTCAGATATTGAATATGCCTTTGACACAGAACTTTCAGGGTTTTCTATGAAAATTCCTATATTTTAAAAAATTCAATAAAAAGATCAGTCACCATTTTTATGGTTAAATACATAGCAATAAAATATTACATAGCAGGTTTGTGTTCATGTACTGTATTTTCTTTTTAAATTTTGAGATCCACTCCACCTGTCTACACTGATATGCATAATGAACAGTCTTAGAACCTTCCTGTTTATTTCCATTAATTCCCCAGTCCCTCTCTTGGTCATGCTTGAAATGTTTTTTGCCAGCTTTATACTAATAACCTTGTCCAAGATAGTGTCTCTTTTCATACCTTACTCTTTGAATTGCATATTTGTGGCTGTACCTATGGAGTAATACACAGATATCATACATGCAGGTAGGAAGACAAGCTTGAAAATTGTCTTCATTTACCAGCACGTCCAACCTCCCTCTTCTCATTCATTGTCACAGTTACTGGGAAAGGGTAAGGGATAAGTATTTCACTCCTGCCAGGCATTTGAAAGACTCATGCTGCTTTTTTATTTAAGATGGTGAAATTTTCCCATCTGCTCCACAGAGATAATATTTCAAGATACAGTCTCCTCAGTCAACACCAAATGCATAAATCTCGCTACTTAAGGATGTGCTTTGTTCTTTCCTCTTGCATCATCACCCATGATGATGCTTATAGTGCCCTGGGAGATACAACGACAAGTAGTGTGTTGGGGACGACAGGTTATTTTCACTTCTTCTGGAATAGGTCAAATAGAACATGTGGTTTTATGATCGATGTATTTGGAGAATTTCAGCAGCTGTGGGAAAGAGGAGCTTTGCCTAGTCGTTTGTTTCCCTTGCTCTGTGATAATTAGGGAGAGAGTGTCATAAGTTAGAGTATGAGAAGGTTAGGAGCACGGTTATGCATGTGTATATAATTAGTTGTTTAAGGAGAACTAACAGGCTTTGTAAAATTTCTCTTCTGAGCATAACCATCAAAAGCAACTATGACTATAAGAGACTGTGGAGATTGGGCCTGTTGGCTGGTGATGTTCTCTCAAGTGGATCCATTTTCCTCCAGGAAAAGGTTATGGTAGCTATGGGCATGGTTTGTGCAGCAAGTTCCTATCAGCCAACCATGGTGGATGCAGAGCCAACAATAACAACTGCATTTATAGTGAGTTACAGAGACCCGGGGATCCAGGAGGTGCGTGTGAGGAAAACAGGGCTTTCTTCCCTCTTATTCTAGAAATGGGCTGAGGAGACTAAGTTAGGTCTACTGAGTTCATTAGGAATGAAGAAATGTGAGAATCTATGTAATGGCTGAGGGTTACAAGGAGCTGATTTAGTTAGCTTCTCCTATCCATGCTTTCATACCAAACCTGTGTTATTACTACCCTTCTGGTAGTGGGCTAAACAATTGTGTTGAAAAAAAAAAAAAGGTGCAAAGTTTAAATCCAAAGGATTTTCTATAGGTAGATAGGAGTCCTCTCAAAGACCCAGAGGTCATGATGATATTTGGAGGATACAAATGCATGTTGTATTAATCCTAGGTAATGTTGGACCTCATTTTTAGGTGTGGTCTTTTGAGGTTACCTGACAATTTGCTCAGAATAGATGACAAGAGACTTCAACTATTTGTTATGGGATGGTGGCTCAGGATGTTCTGCTATTCTGCCCATATTCTGGAAAAGGTTTTATTAATAGAAATAATGCTGATCTCTGAGTGTTTTGCAGATTTGAAAAGCCATTGGCGAGACAGTCGTATACAATGGTACTTCTATTTACTTTATAACTCTGCTGGGGCTAGGTTAATTAAAAGATAATATGGGTTGTTGAAACAATAACAACAGAGATTTAATGCAAAGATTTCCTACCTGGATAAAACAAGTGCTCCCAGAGGTTACTGAACTAAATTCTCAATGTCAGGATATGCTCCTTCCTGTAAGTTGTTGACCAGGGATGTCACTTAAGCCCATAAAGCATACCTATTCCTATTGCTGTTGGTTGTATGACAGAACTAGATAGCAAAACCATATTGCTGAAATCTCCTCATGTGCAAGTTTTAACTACACAGCATGTGGGAATAAAGCTGGGACCTCAACATTCCTGCCTTGCTGAATGAGTAAAGTTGAAAACAGTCACCAACACCCCTATTGGGCTATGAACCCTGTGTGCCTGGCAAAATTTGCCAGTTTCTCTAACAGTTGCCCTGCTATCATGAGCAAGACCAACAGTTTTCGGATTGGAGTTAAGGCCTGTTCTGCAAGAGGGAGTTCATATCCAATACTATAAAGCAAGACAATACATGTGGCTAGGAGATCAAAAGGCCAGATATGGAAGCAATGCCTATTGTTTACTAGATGGATGTGGTGTTCTTGTCCAAATGCCACCTAAACCTTAGTCTTTAGATCCATAGATCTTCATTGTTGTCAGCTGAAATGATTACATTGGTGAAGCCCCTGAGCACAAGGGAAGATGCACTACTTCTTAGCCATAGCTAGACTTCTGCAGTCTCCCCTCCCGAGGGTCTATGAACAATGACTTGGAGGGTGTGGAAAGATCTAAGAGATGGAGATAGGGATAGAGTATTGTAACTGTGTCTTCTGAGATTGAAACACTCCATCCTACAGGAAAATCCTTAAGCAGCAGAGGAAAACATTCAAAATAGCTTCTGGAAAAACCTGAAACATGCTTGTTATAGTACATTCTGTGAACAGAAACCATGACCAAGGTAACTCTTAAGGACAACATTTAATTGGGGCTGGCTTATAGGTTCAGAGGTTCAGTCCATTATCATCAAGGAAGGAGTATGAAACATCCAGGCAGGCATGGTTGAGGAAGAGCCGAGAGTTCTACATCTTCATCTGAAAGCTGCTAGGAGAAGACTGAGTGCCAGGCAGCTAGGATGAGGGTCTTAAAGCCCACACCCATAGTGACACCCCTACTCCCTGGCTCAAGCATACACAAACCATCACAATTCTCTAGACCTCTCCCTGTCAGAATAAACAGAAAAATCTCAGAATCCTTATCAGAGGAATACAGAGGAATCAGAGGAAACTGAGCTGAAAGAAAGGAGCTGTGCTGTAAAGAAGACTCTGAGATTAGTCCAGTGACCTGGAAGAAAAACCTCAGGCCACTTTCCAACCTGTTGAACTGCCTAAAGCCTGTGCAGTTTGTTCTAGGTTCCTAGTTTTATGCATTGTCACCCATTTTTGAAAGCTTGGTTAGTCCAGCCTCCTTTGAATCACTCTTTTCCTGTAGGTAACCTATGTTCCTCTAAGTAGCCCCAACACAACTCATTGATTCACCAAGTTGGATTTTGTTGGACTGCATGCTGGAAGCCTTCCTCAGGGATCTCTGGTCAAATGGGAGGGTTCCGGAAAGGGGGGAGAGCTCGAGTGGGGATGGAATCTCCTCTGCCTCGGTCTCTGCAGTTGCCACTGCGGTTGCCTTCTCTGTTGTGCCAAGATGCTGCACCCACCACCCTGTGCTGTGTCAGCCCAGGCTGAGCCCATGAGATGCTGACTAGCAGGTGGAGTACGGGAAGCTTCTGGCGACGTTCAGGAGAGTGGATCTCTTCCAGGGCCAAAGTGTTACAGCTCTTATGATAGAAGCTCTCGAACAATGGAGTAGTTCTCACATCTTTATTCCTTCTGGATGGCGGGCTCCCCTACACAGGTTGGGACGGTCTAATATACTTTGGGAGGGGTCAGGGGTTTGACAACAGATACTTCCATTGGTTTGGTCTGAGGGCTTCAAGGCACGTTGTTTGCATGTGGGAGGGCTTAGCATTGCTCCTACATGACAAATCTCACATGACAGGCCTCTCTGTAGGGGTTGTGAAAGCTGTAGCTGTTTTTACAGGAGTCTTCTAGGAGTATTGGCCAAAAACATATTTCAGTCCCTTGTGGATTATTCCACTGGGTCTCCTAGAGTTTTCAGCCTGTGCTCAACCGGGTGCTAAACTGCCTGCCACAGACCACTGCCCCACAGGATTTTGGTGTTATCTATACTTTGGTGTATTGTGGGCTACATGTCTGCAGTAGTATGTGTGTAGCCTCTCCCTGGGTAAAGTTTTGTCACAAAACAGCGGGAAGGTTTATAATGTGGAAAAGAATGAGGGAATTGATTTAATTACATTATAATCTCATAAAAAGGATTACTTTTTTTGAGTTTGTTTGTATCATGGATTATATTGATAGATTTCCATATATTGAACCATCCCTGCATTCCTGGGATGAAACCTACTTGATGTGGTGAATGGTGTTTTTTATGTGTTCTTGGATTCAGTTTACCAGAATTTCTATTGATTATTTTTGCTTCAATATTCATGAGTGATATTGGTCTAAAGTTCTCTTTCTTTGTTAGGTTTTTGTGTGGTTTAGGTATCAGGATAACTATGAATTCATAGAATGAATTAGGTAGTTTTCCTTCTATTCCTATTTTATAGATAATTTGAGGAATAATGGTATTACCTCTTCTTTGAAGGTCTGGTAGAATTCTGCACTAAAGTTATGTGGCCCTTGGCTTTTATTGGTTGCAAGTTTCTTAATGACTGTTTCTAATTCCTTAGGGGTTATGGGACGATTTAGATAGTTTACCTGATCTTGATTTAACTTTGATACATGGTATCTGTTTAGAAAATCATACATTTTTATCTAGATATCCCTTTTTTTTTTTTTTTAAGTATAGCCTTTTGCAGTAAGACATGATGTTTTGAATTTGTTTGGTTTCTGTTATAGTCTCCTTTTTCATTTCTGATTTTGTTGTTTTGGACAATGTCTCTGAGCCTTTTCCTGGAGAGCCAAAGTACTGCCATAGAGCAGTCTGTGTAGCCAAGGTCAGAAAGTAGTGTGTGCAGACAAGAAGAACTCCTATCTTTGTATAATCTGTAGAGAAACTTTCTCAAGAAAAACTTTGATTGCTGAGATGCTTATAACCTGGAACTGCAGAAATAAATTTGAACCTTGATCAGAACCTTGTCTTGGCTTCATCTTCTCTCCTCCCTTGTTGCTTTCATTTCTAGCCCTCCTTTCAGGTGAACCCTGCTCAACCTTAAGACACTATCCAGCAACACTTTTAGTTAGTATGGCTATTTGTTTATCTATTTGATTTTCTCAAAGAATCAGCTCTTTTTAAAAATGTATTTATTTTTTTCATTCTTTCTATTTTTCTCTCTGTTTCTAATTAGTTGATTTTAGCCCAGCATTTAACTATTTCCTGTTGTCTACTGCTCTTGGATGTGTCTGCTTTCTTTTTGTCCTTCCGCTTCCAGGTGTGTTGTTAACTTGCTAGTATAGTGTACTGGCTGGTTTTGTGTGTCAACTTGACACAAGCTCGAGTTATCATAGAGTGAAGAATCCCTTGAGGAAATGCCTCCCTGAGACCCAGCTGTAAGGCATTTTCTCAATTAGTGATCAAGGGTGGGAGGGCCCATTGTGGGTGATGCCATTTCTGGGCTGGTAGTCCTGGGCTCTATATAAAAGCAAACTGAGCAAGCCAGGGGAGCAAACCATTAAGTAACATCACTCCATGGCCTGTGCATCAGCTCCTGCTTCGTGACCTACTTGAGTTCCAGTCCTGACTTCCTTTGGTGATGAACAGCAATGTGAAAGTGTAAGCTGAATAAATCTTTTCCTCCAAAACTTGCTTCTTGGTCATGATGTTTGTGCAAGATTAGAAACCCTGACTAAGAAATATAAGATCCTCCAATTTCTTTAAGAAGATATATGGTGCTATGAATTTTCCTCTTAACACTGCTTTTATTGCATCCTATAAGTTTTGGTATGTTGTGCCTTCATTTTTATTGAGTTCTAAAAAGTCTTTAATTTCTTTCCTAATAAAGTTACTGTTGAGTAGAGAGTTGTTCAGTTTCCATGAGAATGTGGGCTTTCTATTGCTTCTGTTGTTGTTGAAAGCCAACCTTAGTCTGTGATAATCTGATAGAATCAAAGGGTAATTTCAGTCATTTTTTATGTCTAGAAATTTAGTTTGTGTCTGTTTATCTGGTCAATTTTGGAGAAAGTTCCCTGAGGTGATGAGAAGAAGGCATATTCTTTTGTGTTGGGGTGAAATCTTCTGTAGATATATGTTAAATACATTTTGTTCATAACTTCTATTAGTTTCACTGTTTCTCTGTTTAGTTTCTGTTTCAATGACCTGTCTATTGACGAGACTGCAGTGGTGAAGTCTCCCACTATTATTGTGTATGGTTCAATATCTGTTTTGAGCTTAAGTAAAGTTTATGTTATCGCCAGGCAGTGGTGGCGCACGCCTTTAATCCCAGTGCTTGGGAGGCAGAGGCAGGTGGATTTCTGAGTTTGAGGCCAGCCTTGTCTATAGAGTGAGTTCCAGGAAAGCCAGGGCCGCACAGAAAAACCCTGTCTTGAAAAACCAAAAAAAAAAAAAAAAAAAAAGTTTATGTTATGAATGTGGCTGCCCTAGCATTTGGGGCAGAGATGTTCAAAACTGTTACTTCATCTTGTTGGAGTTTTCTTTTGATGAGTATGAAATGTCCTTTCCCATCTCTTTGAAGTAATCTCATTAGCTGCTGAAAAGCCTTCAAGAAAATGTAAAACTCTTTAATTTAAAAAGTCTTGGGGAGATCAAAAATGTAAGGCACATACCTAAATGTAACAAAAACTATATAATGCAAACCAATAGCCAACATCAAATTAAATTGAGAGAAATGTGAAGCAATCCCATTAAAATCAGGGACAAGATAAGACTGCCCACTCTCTCCCTATCTATTCAAAATAGTACATGACATTTTAGCTAGAGCAATATGAAAACAAAGGGAGATCAAGGGGATAAATTTGGAAAGGAAGAAATCAAGGAATTACTATTCCCAGATGATATGAAATTGTACCGAAGTGGTCCCCAAAATTCTACCAGAGTACTTCTACAGCTTACAAATAAGTTCAGCAAAATGGATAAATATAAAATTAATGCAGGAAAATCAGTAGCCCTCCTTTACACAAATGATAAATGGGCTGAGAAAGAAATTAAGGAAACAATACCCTTCACATTAGCCACAAGTAATATTAAATATTATGGTATAACTCTAACCAAGCAAGTGAAAGATCTATATGACAAGAACTTCAAGTCCTAAAAAAAATGGAGAAGACCTCAGAAGTTGTAAAGATCTCCCATGCTCATGGACCAATAGGATTAACATTGTGAAAATGGCCCTCTTACCAAAAGCAATCTACAGACTCGACAAAATTCCCATCAAAATTTCAGCCCAATTTTTTTTTACAGACATTGAAAGAGCAATTCTAAACTTCATATAGAATACAACAACAACATAAACAACAACAACAAACCTTGATAGCAAAACAATCTGAAAAGTATAAGAACTTCTGGAGGAATCACCATCTATGACCTCATCCTGTACCACAGAGAAATAGTGATAAAAACTGCATGATTCTGGTATCGAAAGAAACATGTTGATCAATGTAATCAAATTGAAGACCCCAAAATAAATTCAAACACCTATGAACACTTGATCTTTGTCAAAGAATCCAAAACCATACAATGGAAAAAAAGAAAACATCTTCAACAAATGGTGCTGGTCTAACTGGAGGTCTGCATATATAAGAATGCAAAATGAATCATATTTATCATTCTGCACAAAGCTCAAGTCCAAGTGTATCAAGGACCTCAGCACAAAACCAGATACACTGAATCTAATAGAAGAGAAAGTCTTGAACACAATTTTATAGGAGACAATTTCCTGTATATCAATGTCTCAGGCTCTATGATCAACAATTGACAAATGAGACCTCTTGAAACTGAAAAGTATCAGTAAAGCAAAGGACACTGTCAGTAGCACAAAATGGCAGCCAACAGACTGGGTAAAGATTTTCACTAACCCTACATCTGATAGAGAATTAATATCCAAAATATATAAAGAACTCAAATTGTTCTAAACAAGTAGAAAGGAGCAATCAAGGAAGCTTGACTCTTAGAAGGAAAATAAAAGTCCTAAGAGGCAGATGAAGGTAGGGAACTGGGTTGGAGAGGACATCAGGAGAGGGTTGGGGAAGGTTCAGGATCAGGTATGGGGAGGGACAGAGAGATGGCCAGATGGTCATGAGAATGAATGGAAATCTGCAAGTAACTGATGACCTGGTGGGGAGGCGAGGGATATCTCCTAGACTAGACAGAGATCTGGGATAAGGGAGGTGACCAAAAATCAGTGGGAGTGCCCTTAGCTATGCGGCCTGAAGAAGCCACCTCATGTAGCCAGGCAGAAACTCCAGTGCAGAAAGAGGGGCACCAACCTACTCACAAAACTTTCAACCAAAAATTTAACCTGTATATAAGAAATCCAAGGACAGGGATGGAGCAGAGACCAATAGAATGGCCAACCAATAACCAGCCCAAATTAAGGCCCACTGCATGGGCAAATATCAGTCTCTGACACTATTTATGATACTCTGTTATGCTTTCAGACAGGAGTTTTCCATGTTTGTCCTCTGAGATGCTTCATCTACCAGCTGACTCCGACAGATGCAAACACACACTGTCAATTAGTCAATGGAGCTTGGGCACTCTTATGAAAGAACAGGAGGAATAATTTTGGGCAATGAAAGGGGATAGGAACTCATCAGGAAGACCAACAGAATAAACTATCCTGGACATTAGGGGTTCTTAAGACTGAACCACAAACTAAAGAACCTAGGCGTCTCTGCATGTATACAGGAGATATACAGCTTGGTCTTCATGTGGGTCTTGAACAATTGCAGTGGGGCCTATCCCAAAAGATTTTGCCTGTATGAGGGATATGTTCTAGCTGGCCTGCCTTGTCTGGTCTCAGTGGGAGAGTATGTGTCTTGCATCACAGAGACTTGATGTGCCAGGGCTGGCGGATATGCAGCAGGGCCCTCAGTATTTCAGAAAAGAAGGGGAGGGAAAGGATGCAAGGATTTGAAAATGAGTAACCCAGAGAGGGACAGTGAGGGGTATGTAAAGTGAATAAGTACAATAAAAAACAAATGAAAAACTCAAGTGTTAGCACATGGTGGCAAGGATGTGGAGAAGGTCAACACTTCTCTATCACTGGTGAGACTGCAAAGTTGTACAACCACTCTGGAAATCAATCTGGGAGTTCCTCAGAAAATTGCAAATAGTTCTACCTGAAGACCCAGCTATACTGCTTCTGGGCATATATCCAAAAGATGCTCCACCATATCACAAGGACACATGCTCCGCTATGTTCATAGCAACCTTATTCATAATAGCCAGAAATTGAATTTCATATGCAAATGGATATAACTAGAAAGAACATCCTGAGTGAGGTAACCCAGACCTGAAAGAACATTCAGTGATAAGTGGATAGCAGCTAAAAGTTTAAGACTATCCATGACACACCCCACAGACCCAAAGAAGTTAAACAAGAAGGAGGGCCCAAGTAAGGATGCTTAAATTCCACTTGGTAGGGGTAACAAAATAATAATGGGAGGCTGAGGGAGGGAATTGGGTGGGAGAGGGAAGGGGGAGGAGACAAGGTGGGCAGGATCATGTATGGGAGAAAACAGGAGAGAGGCCCAGAGGTCCATGGGACTGGAAATATGCAGCTGCTGTGGGTAGAAGTGGAGAAAACCTCTTGAAAATCCCAGAGACCTGGAATGGGGGAAGGCTCCCAGGACTCAGTGTGGGTAATCTTAGCTGAAAGCCCAGCAATAGAGATAGGGAACCTGAAGAAACCATCTCCAGTACTCAGACATAGATAGGGACATCAACACACCTACAAAACTTCTGATTTAAAATTATTATTGTCTAAAAGAAATACAGGAACAAAAATGGAACAGAGACTGAAGGAATGGGTGACTAGTGACCAAAACAACTTGGATCAAACCCGTGGGTGGACACCAATTCCTGACACTATTACTAAGGCCAGGTGATGCTTGCAGACAAAAGCCTAGCATATCTGTCCTCTGAGAGGTTCTACCAGCTGCTGACTGAGACAGATGCAGATACAGCCATGCATTGGACTGAGGTTGGGACCCCTATGGAAGAGTTAGAAGGATTGAAGGAACTGAAGAGGATGGCAACCCCATAGAACGATAAACAATATCAACTTACCTGGAAGCCTGAGAACTCTTAGAATCAGAGCCACCAACTAAAACGCATATATTAGTGGTTCAAGGGCCCTGGCACTAATGTAGCAGAGGGCTGCCTTGTCTGTCCTCAGTGTGAGTGGATGAACCTAATCCTGTAAAGAACTGATGCCTCAGGGTAGGGGCATACCCCGAGGGTACCCTCTCCAAGGCAAAAAGGATGGGAAATTGGAGGAAGAAATCAGTAAGGGGAAACAAGAGAGGGAACTTTGGAAACAAATAAATAAAATGATTAATTAATATAAAATAAAAGAGAAAAAATAAGGAAAAAATAAATTTGTTCCATCTTTCCAGCAGTATGATTTCAAACAATATTAAATTATTGAAAAAATGTAGTGGATTATAAACTATATATAAAATAAGAATTCATTAATCATGCTTTTATGAATGTTTGTATGTGCAAGAAATGATATTAACCACCTATTGACAGATGCTTCGAACAGGACAGCCCAGAACTATACTATTATATGCCCAAACAGCTTAGATTTTATTCTAATACTAGAACGGGTCACCCAAATATGTTAATTTAGCAATAGAAATACATAATCCTTTCATGAAACTGAAAGCAACTGTATCTCAGATGCATGCAAATTAAACATGACATAGAATAATCAGGTAAGAAAAACCTCTCAAATGTCTTTCATTGTTTCTATAATCTATGTTTGAGGACCATGAAAGATTACACTTAATTGGAGACTATGTTTTTCACATGATTCCAATTTATAATAAATTTGGTATTTGTAAATGAGTAATTATTATCTCCAGCATGGGACTCTGTGTGACTTATTGTTTAACAGATCAATATTCCAAATAAATAATGTGTGTTAAATTTCTGCGGAGCCATTTATTCATCAATTGTACAGAAGCTTTTTTCCAATGCATGAAATATATACAGTTGTTATTTAAACTATAGCAGGAGACGTGATTATCTTTTACAAGTAATTTATTATTGTGTCTAAAGTAAATAACACAAAGTTAGAATGGAATAGTGAGAGTTATAGGGGACATTTTGAGAGGAGGGACGGGACTGATAAGTTTTCAAACAGAGCAGATTATATAATATAGGATATTCTCAAATAATAAAAATATTTATTATAGTTACATCTTAAATTTCTTATAATCAAATTATAGATTGAGTACATAATAAGAAAAGATTTAGCAATATTGAAAATAGCTTGCTAAATTCTCTTATTTATTTATTTATTTTTTGACAAAACCAGCACATATGTGAATGAAAGAGCTGTCGTGTGATGTAAAAAGTTTAGGCAGTTCCGCAATAAAACGTGACTAATTATAAAGAGCGTTAAAACGTACATCTGTCTTAGTTAACAAGTTCCATTATTACAAAGAAGGAAAAGGACTTAGTCATGTGTCATCTTTCAGTATCTTGGAACATATAGGATAAAAAAAAAATTAGATGTTTACCTTTCATTCATTTTAAATTTCCCTTCACATTTTAATCAAAATCTATGATTTCCCTCTCCCTTCTTCCCTACCATTCCACTTACTTTTCCCTATCATGATCTCTCACACTGTTAATTGTTTCCTTTAACTTTTCTTATATTTTTGTTACTGGGAAGTAATTATCATTTTCAGGTATTAAGGTCAATAAAAGAGCGAGCATGCGTAAGTTCAAAACCACTCTAAAATACCCACTATAAGAATATTAGAAGAGAGTTAAAAGAAAAACATGCGAATCTAGGTTAGTGTGGCTTTAAATTTATGTACCACTCTTTAATTATAGATTTCCTGATTGTTCTAAAGATTTGTTTATTTGTTACTAAAAGTGGAACGTTATTGTTTTTTCTAAAGATTTTTATGCAGTTTTGATTTTTTTATTTCTTATTTATTCACTTTACATCCCGATATCAGCTCCCCCTCTTCTCCTAGTACCCCCTTACTCCGAGCTTGCCTCCATTGAGAAGGGAAAACCCCCTTATATGCATCACCCACACACATACTACTGACCCAACCTCAGCATACTGGGTTGCTGCAGATACTCTTCCACTGAGGCCAGACATGGCAGCCCATTTAGGCGAACGGGATCCACAGGCAGGTGGACAACAGATTCAGGGAGAGCCACCACTCCCGATGTTGGCGATCAAGTTGCTCATTTGCTACACATGTGGAGGGAGCCTAGATCCAGCCATGATTGCTCTTTGCGATTCAGTCTCTGGGAGCCCCCTAGGGTCCTGCTTAGTTGATTCTATTGGTATTCCTGTGAAGTCCATGTTCTGTTTGGGTCCCCCAATACTTCTACCAAATCTTCCATAAGATGCCCAGAGATTCATCTAATGTTTGGCTATGGTTCTTTGCATCTGTTTCAGTTGGCTACCTCCTTTATCCCGGACTGGCCCAAATGGGATGAGACTGGTGGAGCAGGGTACCAACCTGGTTAGTCTTGGGGCCCCCAAGGCTTAAGTGGGGAAGCAGCATGCTCCTGGGAGCCTACAAGGCACCTCAGGACAAAAACGTGAGCCCAGAACTATACAATGGATTCATGGGACCACACAACTCACCCCTGCCTGCTGTGTCCCTGGCAAGCCTGACTGCCTGGATATGATTTCCTTTAAATTTTATTTATTTAATTTTTTTATCTTTATCGTTATATAGGTATATTCATGCAAGTTCAAGTGCATGTGAAGGCTAGCAGAGGGCCTTGAGTCCCCTGCAGCTATAATTACAGGTGTTTGGAAGAAGCCCAATATGGGATTTAGAAACCAAAATGGCATCTTCTGAAGAAGTCCTATGCTCTCTTAACTGTTGAGTCATCTCTCCATCCTTTTACAGCTTTGGTTTATATACAGCATTGCATTCAGTGACTATGAAAAGTAAAACAAAAGACAAGCAAATCAGTGTTAACCAGTTTTATAAATATGCCAAAATGAAAATAATATTCTTGTTTTAAATATTAAAATGCACCTAATGAATGTGTTATAATTTTTAAGTTTAATTTTCCACGGATTATTTTCTATCTTGTTCACAACTTTGTCTACTCATGTCTAACATCAACTATGCCTTCTGTTCTTTATGCATATATACTGTACTAGTCATTTGCAGAGTTATTTTTGCAAAATACATTTGTGCTTGCTTGTTCAGTGTAAGAAAGAGGTGTGTGTGTGTGTGTGTGTGTGTTCATGTGTGTGTGTGTGTGTGTGTGTAAAATAATTTCTGTAAACACAATGGAATTATTCATCTAACTGTATTTGTGGGTTTTGAGCTGTCGTAAATATTATGACATGTTACTTTATTTAATCCATGACTGTGTTATTATGCATGCATGCATGCATGAACCATTATGATTACACAGCCATATGCTATGTCATTTTGATAGATTATCCACATTATTAAAATTGTTATTTACTCTATTCTCTACTTTTGTTGCTATTTTATTATTTTAAAAGATGTTCAAATATTTAGAAGAAATTTATGGGCAAAGAAATATCTTTGTAAACATCATTCAAGTTTTCTAATATAATTTGCTTCTAGCTCTAAAAGCATCTGTCATTTGCTATAATGTAGTTATATGTTAATTCATAGGCAAAATCATACCTAAAATGAGATATTCTTTTATCATAATAAATCATGGAAACTTGGTTTTGCTTAAGGAACCATACATATTTAATGGGGTTGCAAACAAGTTTAGGATGATGAATGATATTTTAATGAAGTACATTCTATTACTACATTATGAAACTAAATTCTTCATAAGCATATCAGAACTGAAATATGTTATACAATTTATTTTTCTTGACATAAATCCTGAAGCACAGAATAGAATAAATAATTATATCTACTTCTTAGAACTGTAAACTACCAAGACCATCTAAGTTACCTACATGTTGTTTCAAGAATACTTTAATAATGATCTGTAACATGTGGGAATGAAGTTCGTCCCAGTGGAACAGTGAGAAAATGTTCACATTTCATTCAGTTGTAATGAGCTCATTCCACATTTAATGGCAATGAATCCTGAACTGAGATCTGAGATACAATTAATTTATTTGCATATATATATATATATATATATATATATATATATTTGTTTTGAGGCATAGTATCATATAGACCAGAGTGGCTTGGAACCCACTTTATAATGAATGCTGGAAGTATGTCTTTCATTTGCAAATCCTCCTGCCTCCACCTATTAAATGTAGAGTTATAAACACATAGCAACACAGCAGATTGACTTAGGACTTATTACAATGAAACACAATGTTTAGATTTACAAGCATCATATCACACACACATACATGTATTTATATATGTATATATATATATATATATATATAACATGTTGAAAATTTTATATTAATTGGAGTTTGTAAAACCTGCATGCATTTAACTGTAGTTGACATTCCAGGTTTGTTTAAAACAGGCCAATTTGCTTTAAATTTCAAGTAAACAGAGATGAAATGCACTATTTTTTAATAATACAGTATTTATTTGCTAATGAAATTAATTTTAAATGAATGACAATATAGATATAGAATACTGTATGTACTACATATGTTAAAATGTTTTTAAGTTTCATTACATCTACCAATATCCAAAATGTCAAGCAGAATATAGGTTTGTTTTTATGAGATAGTTTATTCTTCAATAATTTCAAAAGGGGAAATTATGAAGCTGAGATTAATGAAACTATTTTTCAAATGTTGAAATAATGTATCAACATAAGATAATAATTACAGAGATACAGACATTTTCCCTCTCCATTTTGGTGACTAGGAATTTGAGCAAACACTTAAACTTTCTCATTCTAAAATATTCATGTACATGTTTATTTTAAAGTATGTTTAGAAGGACTGTAACTTGCTTTAGTAAAATGATTTCTGCATAAACATGAATAGGAATTTGGACTCCAAAATGCACCATAAAAATCAAGCTTGGTGGACCTGTAATGCCAATGGGGTTGCTCTCAACCAACCTTATCAAATAAATAATGTCCAATTTGGGTGAGAAACACTGTCAAAAAATTATGCCAGTGAGAGACTGAATACGAAACACAGTGCTGAACTCTGGCCTCCACACAAGTTTGTATATATCTGTATACACATACATGTACATTTATCAATGAGTCCAGAAAATAAGTACACTGCATGCAAACATATACACACAGCTGAAGTAAAGAAAATCCTAAATTTACAACTCATGTTAAGAATTTTACTTTAGTAAAATGAACTTTGGTAAATGAACAAAATGAAAACATTGTAGAAAACATGTTGTTCCTTTAAGGTAATGATTATGTTTTGTTTTGCATTAGATAAAAAACCATAATTTTATATTATTTATTGCAATCAGTTTTATACTAAGTCCCTTTATATTATCAAGTTAAATATTTCATTGTAGCCTTTTTGGGAGATGGTTTTGTACACTGTATATTCAGATACTAATTTCTATGCCCAGAGATATGGACTTGTCAAGCGTCTCCTGTCTCAATGTTGTATAAAACTTGTTTTCCATTACCTTTGCTCCATTAATAAAGAGCTGATCAGTGTATACCTGGGCAGGAGAGAATAAGGTGGGACTTCTGTGCCCAGAGATAGGAAGAAACGGATGAAGAGTCAGGGAGAGGGGGAGGGGGAGGGGGAGGGAGAGGGGGAGGGAGAGGGAGGATTCACTATGAAGATTCACCATGAGCAGGTTACCAGAAGAGTAGCCATAAGGACACAGACGAAGACTGAGGCAAAATCAAGAACGAGATGGCAGGAAATAGGAACCATGGATGGCAGTAGGCTGGCAAGTACACCAGGTCAGAATGGTTAGGTTAGAGAAGTTCAAAACCTGACCAGTTTACTGCCTGAAAGTTTTCATAACTACGCCAGGTCTCCTTGTCATTAACAGTGAAGAAGCAGGAGCAGAGAAAAGCCCCGTGCTTTTACATTGCTGAATTCATTTGTCTCCCTTCGGATGCTTTTTCTTCATACGCACACTCTCCTTTTGATATTAAATTCTGACACAGTTCTGTCGTTTAACATTTTGTATCAACTTTGTCAAATTTCTAATGTTGTAAGTGATCTATGAATTCTATGACTATTACAGCTTAGCAGTTCTGACCTTGTTTATTTCATGATATATAAGATATTATCTAATATATATCCCAAAATAGCACCATTTTGGTAGAAGTTTCACTGTTTTTAAACATTTACGTACAGGTTTTTTTGAGGGGTGCATTTAAAACATTCTCAGCTGCAAATTATTTTAATGGAACCTATTTTAGAAACAAAGTGTAGTAGAAGAAAAAGAAATAATGATATTTAATTGGTAGACATTTAAATAATTTAATTGTTTTAAGGTTCTATATATCTTATATTCATCTAAATGTGCTGGAAATATGATATTGCAGGGAATAGCTGTCTGTAACCTTTCCTGCACAGGTATAAAAATAACTTGTATATTTAAAAAGACTTTGTACTTTCAAAAACTTGAAAACATGTACTTTAATGTACTTACCAGATACACGGACAGTTAATATTTTTCCATAATTGTTTTTCATCTCTCAGTATCTATCTTACATAAATAATGTTTCAGGTTTAGTTATATATAATTTATAAATAATTAGAAACACTGTTTTCTGAAGTTTCTAAAAGTATTTCATAAATATTAATTATTATCTTAGCAAACACATCTATTTGAGTGAATTAACATTGGTGATATACTGCCTAAATTTTGATTTTATTTCAATTTAAAATTTCTAATCACCATCTGTAGATTCTTGTATTTGTGTCCATGCACCCTCTGTGGATTATGTAGTTTCACAGTATGTTTTTATTATTTGGTAATTACACATAATGCACCCCAATCACACTGACTTCACACACAAAAAAGAAGTCCAGATTGTATTGTCCATATACTCATTGGAGCATGATCAAACACAGAATATATATATATATATATATATATATATATATATATATATATATATATATGCATGAGTACTGTAACAACATAATTTCCACGCTTACCCTCTCCCAATTCCAGATCCTCCCATGACTTTTCCATTCATTATCAAATCCATGACCTCTTTCTAAAAAAATCATTGGTTTACACACACACACACACACACACACACACACACACACACACACACACACATACATGCACATACTCAAAGACGTGTATATAATGTCTTACTGAGTCCATTCATTGTTCACCATATAGCCATGTCTTAGGCATGAACACGTTCTACTGAGTAATTGACCCGGAGGCTTCTCTGTAGATTAAACTGCTCATCCACTCTCAACAGCCAGTAATTGCTTGAGTTTTTCATCTAGGCCTGGGTCTGTATGAAATGTTTCCCATGCATAGGAAGATGTTTACTGGTATGAGGTTTCCTGTTCACAGAAGCTTCTTTTCTGTTGTGGTGCTAATGCAGCTATTGTTAGACACAAGTCCCCTGCCATGACTAGAAGACTTTATCTTGCAGAAGTCACCAGGTCCTCTGGTTTTTACGATCTTTCTAGCCCTTCTATTGCTTTTACAATGTAATAGATTGGTAAAAGGTATTATTATTGCTGTAATTTTTCATGGTTTCTAATCTCCTTCCCATGGATACTAATCTCTGTTCTTTCCACAGGTCCCTATTTAGCATTATTTTAAAACAAATAAGCTTAAAGAACATTGCCTCTGTGATCATTGACTTGAACTACCCATTGAAATATGGCAGGCTCCTTAGTGAATATAACACTGAAAACAGCGGTTGGCCTCTTTCTACTTTTGATAGTTCAGACAATTATTTCTAGACTTTCCCATACTTTGGGAAAATCTAAAGTTTCCTCTTGACCAATGTCACCCCATAAAGTTTGAACAAATGCATTTTCTCTATGCTGTGCTTTCAGTACATTTGTTAACTTTACAAAGCCAGTTTAAAAGCACAGGGATAGTTGATGCACCAAAGCATCAGTTTTATGCATAAACTTTTAAGATTTCATTGATAACTGTTCTTATTCTTGTTTAATTGATATCACTTGATATTCACAAAAATTGCTGATATCAGGATAATAAATAAACGATGATATGAAAATGGTGATGTGATGACTCTAACTTTTAACTACTTTCACTAATATTCCGGTATTCAAACATTTCCATCTATATCTATCTATATCTAATCTATATCTATATCTATATCATCAATATCTATCTCTATCTCTATCTCTATCATCTATATCTATATCTATATCATCTATATCATCTATATCATCTATATCTATATCTATATCTATATCTATCTATCTATACATAGACATGTATAGTCTGGGTGCTTATTCAGGCAGTTGACATATCTTCACTGTATTTTCATTCAGCCTGATCTTGGGCTTCTAGAGAAGAAGATTTCATGGCTCTCTCCTTATATTTTAATACTTCTTATTTTTGTGTAATACTCATGATCATGATTACATAAATTATATATTCACTTAGTGTATGTCACATACTATGTTTCTTAACTATTTTTGCCTTTTGACTCTCTTCTTGTTAGTAGTTTTTTCTGGATTTCATATTTTAGAAGTAAATGGTATTTATATAACAATATATGTTATCACATGATACATTGGTAAATCCTATAGGGTCTTTTAAGTTATTTCTTTGTTTTTCTCACATATATAAGATAAGTCATCTATCATCTATCACACATTTTCAATCATCTCTCACCTATCATTTACACATCAATCAGCTGTCATCCAAGCATTGAAATTTATTTATATTTCATCTAGTATACCACCAAGTTATTATGTATGAGCAGTTGTACTGGCTAGTTTTGTGTGTCAACTTGACACAAGCTGAAGTTATCACAGAGAAAGGAGTTTCAGTTGAGAAAATACCTCCATGAGATCAGAGGTAAGGCATTTTCTCAATTAGTGATCAAGGGGGAAGAGCCCCTTGTGAGTGGTACCATCTGTGGGCTGGTAGTCTTGGGTTCTATAAGAAAGCAGGCTGAGCAAGCCAGAGAAACAAAGCAAGCCAGTAAATTACAACCCTCCATGGCCTCTGCATCAGCTCCTGCTCCTTGACCTGCTTGAGTTTCAGTCCTGACTGCCTTTTGTGATGAAAAGCAGCATGAAAGTGTAAGCTGAATAAACCCTTTCCTCCCCAACTTGCATCTTGGTCATGATGTTTGTGCAGGAATAGAAACCCTAAGACAAATTAGTACCAGCGAAGTGGGGTATTCCTGTGACAACCTGATCATGTTTTGGGGAGGACTGTGGAAGGACTTTGGAACTTTGGGCTGCTCTGTGGGATGTTATGTAGGAGCTTGGAAGATAATGTTGAGAACAGTGCAGAAGATGGAGGCCTGGCTTGTGAAATTTCAGAGGGAAGATTAAAGACTCTTATCAGGGCCATTGCTAGTTTGATTTAAGATTCTGTGGTTTTGGTTAGTTGGGGCTGAAGAAATCAGCTGTGATTAACAAGATACCAGAACTACTAAAGCAAAACTTTTGCATTACTGGGACTATTGATGCTGGTTAACTGGAGCTGAGAAATTGGTTGTGATTGGGAAGAGACCAGCATCATTGGGGTGAAATCTTCTGAGATGTGTTTTCTGAGAGCACAGAGGCTGCATTCCAGAGATAACCAAGGTTGTACCTTGTGCGGTGGCTGGACTTGGTGATGTGTAAGAGTCACTCAGGTGGTACTGGTTTTGAAGGCATGAAGGAGTCATGAAGAGCAGCTGAAGCCTGGGCACTGTGAGAAGCCTCGGAAGGCCATTGATGAAGGTGCTGCCTCAGTTGCATTGACAACCCAGGATTGAAGGGGTCATGCAAAGGAGGGGAGGCTTGGCACCGTGAAGAGAGCCTATGAAAAGCTGTTTGTAAAGCCTAGTTGCAGCAGAAGACAGCAGTGTTTTGGAGATGCCAGTACCATGAGATGACCACCAAGAACAGCAGCAGCAGTGGGGTACAGGCATCTGGAGCCCTGTGTGCTACAAAGGGCAGAGCTGGAGAAGTGACTCAATCCCTTGGACGAATTCAGAAGATCGTGAGTAGATCCCAGACATTGGATGGTTGGAATTTGATTTTACTTTTGATTGTGACTGCCTTGATAATATATTCACTCCTGAAGAAAGAAGGTATTTTAGTGGAGCCCACAGTTAAGAGACTTGATGGTAAAAAGACTTTGAATTCTAAGAGGGTGGACGTTTTAAAAGGGATTAAAATTTTAATATGGAAAAATTTGCAAAGGCTGTGGGACTTTTAAAGTTATTTAGATCTTGGGGATGAATAAGGAAGTAAGGGTCAAGGCTTATTGGTGATGTGTTTGTGTGTCAAGTTGACAAGGGGTCAATTGTACTGGCTAGTTTTGTGTGTCAACTTGATACAAGCTGGAGTTATCACAGAGTAAGGAGTTTCAGTTGAGAAAATGCCTCCATGAGATCAGAGGTAAGGCATTTTCTCAATTAGTGATCGAGGGCTGAGGGCCCCTTGTGAATGGTACCATCTGTGGGCTGGTAGTCTTGGGGTCTATAAGAAATCAGGCTAAGCAAGTCAGGGAAATGAAGCAAGCCAGTAAGTTATATCTCTCCATGGCCTCTGCATCAGCTCCTGCTCCTTGACCTGCTTGAGTTCCAGTCCTGACTTCCTTTTGTGATGAACAGCAATGTGGAAGTGTAAGCTGAATAAACCCTTTCCTCCCCAACTTGCATCTTGGTCATGATCTTTGTGCAGGAATAGAAACCCTGACTAAGACAGCAGTCAACAGTATTGTGAGTATATACTGATAATTCTAATCACTGTAAAGTCACAGATATCTTCCCATTTTTCATCCATTTTCCTTGTCCGTCTTCATATACCAGCTGTGATATCTCAATTCATCATCTGCATCAATATTTTCTTACTTTCACCATCACAGAATAAAACATAAAATTTTCTCAAAATTCTTCATGTCAATTAGTGAGATAAATATGTAATTATTTCATAGGATTTAATGTCTGTGCAGATTTTGTTTATTTTAACATCCACAATGAGAGCATTATTATGTCACTGAATGATGTTATTTTTAAATGGTACAGAAAATATTACAGAAATCTGATTTCTGGAATTTGTTTCTTTTATATTTGTGTTTTAGGAGAGAGATTTTATATTTCCTTAATTTTTACTGCTTAACAGTATGTATTTTATCTTGTCCATACAAATCTCAATGTTTTATTCCCATTAATCTTATATTCCACTTTAAACATTTTCCTTTATATAAAAATATAGAGTCAATATTTTTTTCACATAAACAGCTAAACTTATTTGTATTCATTTTGGACTTCTAAGTTTACTTGATCAGTATTTTTTGGAAATACTCACAAACATTGAACTTTGAGTCTTTCTCATATTAGGAAGTTTTGATATGATTTTTTAAAATTTCTTAATGTCCTTTCAAATCTTTTGCTAAACATATTTCTAGGCCCATGGTTCAGTGTTGAATATGTGAACTATCTATTTTGCTAGAATCTGAATGAGTTGAAAAAGTTGGAACATGTTTGATAATATTTAAAGTTAAATAGAAATTTGATATTAATATTTCAAGGATACTGATCTCATACCAGTCAATTAGTTTGTATTTATATTTTGTAGATTTCATATGATTTCTGTATATACTTTTGTTAAGAAATAATATAATTTAATACTCTAGTAAACACCTTTGACCAACTAGATTCTGTGGTCTTATGGACTTTAGGACTGCTTCTGTGTCTTCACAGCCATTTGGAGCACTCTAAGTTGGTCATACTTTTCTCCTAGGATATATAAGAGACTTCCTCCCAAAGCCTTGCATCCAAATCATTCTCTGGATTGTTCCGCAGATATATTTCTTTTGCAAAGCAAGTCCTGTAATACAATGAATCTGAAAAATATGGACACACTTGTGGAGCTCAAAAACCAGATGAGTATACATTACTATGGAGGGGCAGATAGTCACCACATCCCAAATATGCGTGTTCTTCTGTTGAAATTTAAAACAATATAAAGGAAAGGATAGGCTTTAGAAGATTCGAAGTTCAAACACGTAGATGGTAAATTGTAAGAATATCAGAAAAAGCAGGAACAATAAAGGACATCGCAATTGAAAACTAATCAGAGGTCAGGGAATGATTGAGAGGTCACAGCTTTTATCATCAGGCCTAATGACGAAGGCTGAGTCCCCAGAATGAACTTTGTAGAAAGAGAGAAGCATCTCCTGCAAGTGGTTCTCTAATTTCCCATTGTTGCCCTCATTCTCCCTTAAAAATTTAATGAATTGAAGTGAAATAAATAACACACAATTATCAATATAGTTATAAACATGGTATTATAAGTATAGAAATTCCTCTGAGATGACTCTGTAGGCAAAGGGTATTACCAATCAACCCGATCAACTTAGTTTGATCCCAGAATCTACACAAGGGAAGGAGAGAACTGATTATGTTGTTCAAATATATATAAAGAATACATATTAAAAAATTTGTTAGAACAAATGTGATTGAAAGTGTTTAGTCATTGTTTCCTTGTTGTAACTGAAAATGCAGGACCTATATATTTTAGATGTGTACTATAACATGTATTGCAATTTCCATATGAAATCATGGGTTCAAGATGGGTACAAAGGGTTGAGACATGTTGCATCCCTTTCTTTCTGTTTGATGTTTCTCTTATCAATTTTTGACCATATCAGAAAAGGTAGCCAAGATTCAATCTTTATTGATAGCAAACACTAAGCAACCAGCAGTTACTTATGTACTTCTGCCTCAGGAGGGAGAGGACTGTTATCAGGCAAATAGGAAGGCATTCAGGGACAGAAAGATGTGTTTAATCTCTGTTGTCAAAAGGTTAACATTTGAAACTTTTGAACAAATAAAAGGAGTCACTAGGAGGAGGTACACTGGAATGCCTATGTGCCCTTAGAGTGGGTACTCTGAAGGTTCTGGCACCCCTACTTTACTCAAGTCCAACTATACAGTTTTGATTCTTTAATACAGAGAGAAAAACATCTCTTCCCCTGGACAGTTACACAAACATGGAAAGTCTTGACAGGATAAAACAATTTAGAGGAAACAGAGCAAGTATAATTCATAGTCTTTAGAGTACTCACTGAAGTTACTATTTCAGAGAAGTGTCTCCAAAATCACAGGGAATCACTTACAGAAGATTCACATTTTGTTATGAAAATAGGAAAATCTTATTATATGTACATGGATATATATTTTCACTTTTGGAAGTTAGGAGCTTTGCAAGACAATGATGAAAATTTTATGAGACAAAAAAATGTAGTGAACAGTCTAAAGTTATCAGCACAAATACCCATTCAAGGACAATAGCATCAAAAAGCTTAAATACAGTTTTAAATGTAAAATATAAATATAGAAAATGTCTTTAACTTTTCCTATACATATATTTGGAGCATAATAAAAATAACACTTAGAAATACTACTACTTTAAATTTATCTAAGTAGAACAAATATCTTTATTATTCCTAATATATAATCTTTATTCACTCCTCTTTCATAATTTTTTCCAATGTTTATCTACACCAAAAAAAATTTTATTTATAAGATTCGTTCAACATTTAAAAATATAGGAAATTGTGATGATTAAAATTATTTTTGGCTATGAAAATAGACTTTAAAAAATATTTTGCAGAATATTAAAATAGACTTTAAAGTCTATGACTTTAAAGACTTTTCATAGACTTTTAAAGTCTATGAAAATAGACTTTAAAAAATATTTTGCAGAATAATAAAAGTCAGTTTCATTCAAGAAAAGTATTTGTTTCAATAAAATTTGTTGATATTATATTAAATAATTTCATTAGCAAATATCAAATCAATTAGAATAATTTAAAAAGAAACATTAATATTAACATTAAAATATTAATATCTTGAATAATGCATTTAATCTATATGAATAAATATATGTACTTTTATAAACCATGCATGTTTCCTAATTTAGTATGCATATGAGCCTATGATTTTGATATTTTATTTATTACATATTTCATGATAAATAATTTATAAAAAGATAATCCTATTTTAATCCAAAGAAGTAGGCAGATAAGATAATAGAGTACAATAGCTATAATGACAAGGGATAATGTAACATGTGAAATTAAAAGATGTATAGCAATATCATGAAAAGAAAGAGAAAAATAACCTACTTAAAAATATTAATTTAAAATTTACTCATTCACATAATTATATAACCTAGGAATCAGAAGAGAGTATGTAGAAGCAGAACAAAGAAAATGTGATATAAAAACATCTTTTGCCCTTATGTGATTGCCATCTCTGAGGTTTACTGCTGAATAAGCTCATCCTTTCTATGGCTTTCTGAACTCTGTCTCGTTGAACTCAGCTGTTCTGGCTCAGATGCCTTTCTAAGGTGATTCATTCAATCTTGCTTCTCTCAGCTTCTCACTGAATTGCTCTGCTTGACCTCAAACTAACTCTGGCAATTTGCTCTAATCTTCTGGCTCCTTTTTATTCTTTGGATTCAACTGACCCTGCTTAATTGCACTGAACTGTGTAAAGTCACGAACAAACTCAACTCCACTGCACTGCACTCCTTGTATTGACTTCCAATTTACTGACTGAACTGATGCATAAACAAACTGACGTAGTCTCTCTCAGCTGCTCTTAAATAGTGTCTCTTTCCTTTGTTATTTTCTTGATAGTTGGGTGTATCCTCTCCTTGACTCATTAAGTCAAATCTGGCTTATCTTGACTTCTCACTGAATTGCTCTCCTTGGCCTCATACTAACTCTGACAATTTATTCTAATCATAAGACTACTCCTTATTTCATGGCTTCAACTGTCTCTGCTGACCTGCAATGAATTCCCTAAACTCATGAACGAACTCAACTTCACTGCACTGCACTCACTGCATTGAGCTGAATTCCTATGACCTGAACTCAGCTGAACTCTATTGTGCTGCCTGAATTCAAGTGACCAACCTGAACCAGTTCAATTCCCTCTCCCTGCACTGTTATTTGGTAGACTCTCTTTCCTATCTCTTCTCATGAGAATTGGGCATATCCTATCTCTGACTCATTCTGTCAAATCTTTCTATGATTTGTCAGTTTTCCCCTCCTTTAGAGGTAAGTTGCTTTCTTCTATAAACTAAACTTACTGACATTGGGATTAAGGATGTGTATTAAAGGTACCTCTGTATTCCAGCCACAGCTGCCATGTTGCTAGAAAACATTCGTCCACATACTCTTATTCTATCAATAATAAAAAAGCAGCAACCTGAACAAGGAACAAACAAAATGTACAGGAATATCGGGAAGTTAATGGATCGAAGTCATGTGCTCAAGTCATTTTTAAGCATAAAATGTTTAAAGAAAGGCCTGAGGTTATATGGAATAAATAAAATGTTGACCTCAGGGCCAGACTCCACCCAAGTAAGATTTCAACTTGTGAAAAGCAATTAAAGAATAGCTAAGCAGTGAAGGAAACAGGAAAACTAGAGAGATCCCGAATATGAAATTACCAATGGGATGGAGTTCCAACCTTAGCAAGCAGCAGAATTTGTTGACATCATACTGTTGATTTTGGCTTTAGATACAAAGATACAAGAAAGGGAATGTCAAATTTCCCTTCATAGTTAAGAAAAGGTGCATAAAGCTGGTATGTATCAATGGTGTCCTTGCATTGAGGCCCAGAAATGACATTGAGAGAAGCTGTGAAGATAATGCCTGAATTTCTTTGGGGATCCCAGTTATAAGACACCTGCCAAGGAAAGCTGCTAACAGGAGATGGAAACAGGTGAAGAGAGAAACATAAGTTTCAGTCAACAACGCTGAGAGGAGTTGGGATACTGAGGAGTGCTTTGGCATATGACATTGAGTTGCAGAGTTTGGAATTTGCCCTACTAGTTTATGATCTCATTATCTCCTCATTATCCTCCCTTTTGGAATGGTAATTTATATTCTATGCCAATGTTAGAAGTATGCTATCTGCTTTTGATTTTGAAATTTCAGGGTGTTACTCATAAGATATGGGAAAGATCTCCAAAGAGATTTTAACTGTTTTAAAAATTGTTGAGACTATGATAGACTATGGGCAATTTTGAAGTTAGACTAAATGCATTTTGCATTATGTTCTGACTCTGTCATTATTTGGTGAATTCATATAGATGGCAACTCCCTAATTATAGACAAATATGAAAGCTATCTAAAAGAAATCCCCAAATAATGAGGGAGACACATCCCATATATTCATCTATCGTCAAGAAAAGAGCTGTTATTACTGAGATTAAGTTGCATCGAGTTAAGTAATTGTCCATAAGAGTTCTATTGGAATCCCCACACAACTCATGCACTGGCCAAGAATATAAGCCACTCTCCAAAAGATGAAGTAAAGGGTTGATTTTGCTAGAGACACTTATACGATTCATTGACTATGGATGGAGAAGTCCAGCTGGTGTCTTCTTAGAAACTTTACGTTTATATTCTAGCATCGTTAGTATAAGAAGGTACTCTACTGTCTATCAAAGGAAAAACATAAACACCAATTCAGCCACAAATACTTTGATCTCTATTGGCTTCCAAAAAGTTATTGTAGAGTGATGGCTGCAGAAAGCTTGTGGGAGCGACAACCCAGTATCTGATTTGACTTAACTCCCACTCCACCACGTGGAACCCATATTCCATAGTGCTTGGGAGAACAAGAAACTAAAACTAAGTAGCCTAGGCACTTAGGGATAAAACTTCACACCACTGTTCTACTAAATGAATGTAGGAATAAAATGATTCATAATGACATTCATAGATCAGTGCCTTGCTCAGCCATTGACAGGAAAGAATGCCCCTGCAACAGCAGGAAACAAATACAGAGACCTATAGACAGATCATATTCAGAGAGTGAAATTTCATGGAATACTCAACTTTAAATTGGTTATCTCCAGCAATTTCCTCCTGTCAGGTCTCAGAAAACACCTCACAAAGAGGAGGTAGAAAGAGTGTAAGAGTCATAGGGGATGAGGATACCAAGAAACAACACAATCAAAGTGCATTTGTTACTCCCAATCCTAAGTAGAAAATATAAACTCATTGTTTCCATGGTCATTGTAATCTATTAAGAACTGTGATGCTGCTGTGTATCTTTGAATTCATATCAATTTCATCAGTTATAACCGAGACAAACTTCAGCTTATCCTTTTATAGCTGAACACAGCAGGCATTTTGGGTGGTGTGCATTGCGACTGTTCTGTTGCATTTTCTTTTACAATAGAAAAAAAATAGGGGTAATGAGGCTAACTAGGCATTAGCCCGTTGAAATGTTTCTAAAGTCGTTTCCAGCAGTTGTATTCATTTCCACACAAATTTCAGGAAGACAGTCCTAATAATAGTCTCATTTCCTTTCTTGTTAGGCTCTTTACAAAGGGTCTGGTACAGAATATTGGCTCATAAAACATTTTCTAATGAAGGAGCTTGGCTTAGAGGAAGGAGCCAGAGAGTGGTGTATAAATAGTGTATAGGTGAGAGTAGGGTTACTTAAAAAAAAAAAAAAAAAAACCTATTGAACATAAAGGATTGTAGTCATGTAATTTTCAAAGTATAGAAAAACAACTAGTTAATGCACAATAATTCTTCGTTCCTCATTTTTTTGCTTAGCTGAGATTTGTAAATATGTTCTATATCTGTATTGTTAATAATTGAGTGCTCGGTGCTGTCATGTCCAGAAGACACAATTTCTTTCCATTCTTCCCTTACTTCTGTCCCTTCGAATCTTACTGCTTTCTCTTCCACAATGGTCCCTGAGCTTTCAGCAGAAAAGGTAGGAATTCCATGAACACTTTATAGATTACCACTCCATAGGCACTTACTCTCTGCACTTTAGCTAACTGTGAGTTTCGCTGTGAACTACCAGACACTGTACTAAGAGGCTTCCTTCGCTGATGGGGACTCAAAGGTCCAATGAAGTATGAGCACCGAGATACTTATTTCAAGGGAAGATTGATAGGCTGTGCATTTAACAAATAGTAGTTTTGGGGTGTTTGTTTGATTTTGTTGATAATTAATTTTAAATCTCAAGTTGTCATCCCTTAGAATCACCTAGGAAATAAATAATAAAAGAGGAATTGTGCATATTAAGTTGGTCTATGAGTATGTCTGTAAGAAGCTGTATTAATTATTAATTAATCTGTGAATATCCATTTCTTTGTTTATGGTTCCATTCCCTAGGCATATTCCCAGTGATGTAGAAAAGTAGAGCAAAGAAAGCAGGGATCCAAGCACTAGTCTCTGTGCTCTCTACTGAGGAGGTGATGTTTTTAGTTCCTGTCTTTTCTTCCTATCAATAATTGTTAATAACTTGAAATCTAAAGCCAAATAAATGCTATTCTCTTGTAACTTGCTTTGGGACAACATGGTTTATAAAGTCAATAGCAATGAAACTAAGTCAGTTGATTTTTAAGTTGGTTGGTGAACGTATTTAATTCATACAGATTTTCATTAGAGTATTTGGCTGTAAGCCTATAATCTCTTTGAATATTAGATAATTATTTTGAATTTTGTTTATCATATGTTAGCTATACAGTCAGACTTTTAATAACATTTCCTAACATGCACATTATATTAGACATATTCTACTTCTATTACACTTTCTTAATACATACTTTCCACACTTTCTTTTTGATCATACATCTGCTATGGTACACAATTTGTTTTATGACCTCTCTCCCACACTCTTCACTCCACATGTGAAGACAAACACAATGTTTGTTATAAATTATGATCAGGCTTGCTTCTTTTCTTTATCAGCTGATATGATGACTGTTTTTGCTTTGCCATTAGTTTATTAATTTTTAAATTTATTTCTTGTGTTGTCATAGTTATGTGGTATATAAGAACTACATATTTCTGAGGTGAAGTCTATGAATTTAAAGAAGTACACAGCTATTCCTTTTCTCAGAAGGAGATTTAATGTGAAAACATATGCTGCTTCTACCTTTAAATATATTATTATGTTCTGAAATGCAAATAGGGTTGGAAACAGTTTGCCTGGTGATCTGCTGGTCCAAATGCAGTCCTAAAATTGCATATTTGTTCTCAGACTTTACATAGTTTTAGATCTTTTCTGTATTTGGAATTATAGAGTTATGTTGGAGTGTTAAAGTATAGGGCTGTTGTGCCACAAGGAGCTACTTCAGGGTACTCCATTGTATCTACAGCACTGCCAAGTGTAATGACATTATTGCAAGCAGTGAGAGTTAATCTAATGTCCTGGCAGCTTCCTTTTATGTTATTTTATATATAATCTGACAGAAATCAAAATCAATTCTTTGTGCTGCTTAACCATTGTCTTCTAGAATTTTTTTTTCTGTAGGTTTGATCCTGGGACAAAATGATAACTGTCTTGACAATTTCCTCAGAGGACAGGTTTATTCGTAGGTCAGAGTAGGAGAGGGATGAACCTAGCTTAGTGAGCACCTGTTCCTAGCATTCAGATGTTGAGACATAAGAATCACGCTCTTAGGTTACCATGCAATATATAACTGCTCAAAGTCATAAAATATATAAATAAATGGATAGATATTAAATATATGCACACATACATATAAATACATACATAAATACACACCTACATACATATGTTATTTGTTACTTTTCTTTTTCTGTGAAAAAAATCCCTGACCAAAGAAAATTATAGAGGGGAGAGTTTATTTTGGTTTAGAGTTTCTTAGGGATATACATCATACTATGGAAGAATTATGGCACACAGTAGACTCTGTGACAGGAACAGATAGCTAAGAGCCCACATTATCAAGGGGCAAACATGAAGCAGAGAAAGCAATCCTTTCAGTTGTCTCAAAGCCTGTTCCCAATGATGTACTTCCTCCAACATATCTTGGGCACACAACTTACCCCAACAGCACAACTCAGGCTATCCATGTTTGAACTCTCTGAAGCTGAGGAAGATATTATTTCTTCAAATCACCACATATATGCAGATTGAAGAAAGGCTAGACTTAGTGTCTCTGATTGTGTGGCACAGAGGAAAGACTATCCCTATAGATCTCAGGGAAGATCAAACTTCTGGATGATGTTGTCAAAGATAAGAATTGGATAATATTGCCAGTTCAAGATCATGGTCAATGAAGCCTGGAAAGATAGCCTCTGAGAGTAGAGATGGATCTGATCCTTTTCATCTCCCTAAGAAAATGATCCTGGTGCAGAACTAGGCACAATGAATGTTCTTGCAACAGGATCCACAAGGAATTAATTGTGTTGTAGATAGGACCAAATTTTGAACTGACATCCAGTAAGGCCCTGATGTCTAAAGTGGTCCCACTTGAACTGGTATCATCCTGGAGTTACACAAACTTCTCCCTGAGTTCCCAAGCTCTCACAGAGGTCCTTTGTCCATCCATGCATGTCAAATTATTGTTGCTGAGGCATACGGCATGGGATGCTCTACTTCACCATCTTGCATTTTATTATCTTTGTTCTATTATTTTAAATCTCTCTCTTATTTATGTACAAAATGATCTCCCTTAAATAATTGTTGGTACAATCTTATTTTATTAAAAACTTTGCTTGTTATATAGATCATTGAGAGTTCGTATTCTTAAGCAAACACTTTTACCCCTTGGTTTAACTGCAAAATCTAGCTTAGTGTTATCTACTGGGCTTCCTTATAATTTTCATCTGTTGGTTTCTCTGGGCAAACGTGTCTGTGTGACCGCTCCTTACTTTTTCAGCTCTTTTCTTATTTTGTCAACAGCTGTTCCTGGACATAACATGATCTTATACTGCGCCCACCACAGCCTGCAAATGCTGATGGATATTGTTTTCATGTATAACCAGCTGCCTTTTGATGAGCTGAAAAAAAGTAATCTTGGTAATTATGTCCATATGATATAGGTATAGATTTTAATATCTAATATTTTTCATTCAATTATGGAAATGAAAGTTTTGTACATAAAGTTTTTTTCTTAAATACTTTTAATTCATTATCACACGTAGTACATACCTGTCCTAATTAACTGGCAGACTTCATTAATCTTAATTCAACTTGACATCCATTTTATGTTTGTATGATGTCTTTTTGCTAAGTCTTGAATATGTTAATAGATTTTGCATGTCTATTTATTTACTTTTCTTAATTTAAAAATGTTTGTTTTTTTATCTTCAACAGCAGTTTTATTTTTGTAAAAAACATTGTATTGCTATATTATTTCTTTGTCTACAATGTACTATTCTTTCTCTGGCTACTTTTTAGAAATGTATCTTTTGTGAATGGGGCTTAGTAAGTTATGATTTTCTCTAGTGAATTTTTCTTATATTTCATCTTTATTGAGCTTCTCATAATCATATCCTTTCTGCTTCTTGCTTTTGCAGTTTGAGATCATAGTAAAATGCTAATATAAGTCAAAACAATTCTAATTTTGATTTACTTTGAATTTACTTTTGATTTAATTTTCTTCTACAGTAACTTCACTCATTCCATATATTACCCCATTAATAGTTTTCTACTTTTTAAATTACCCAATATTACAGTATGTATAATTAGAATATCTATTTAGATCATTTTCCCATAAACTATTTCTTCAGGTAATGCCTATTGCCTTGGCAGCATTAAAGAATTCACAGTTGGGCAGGGGTGGCACACACCTTTATTCCCAGCACTTGGGAGGCAGAGGCAGGTGGATTTCTCAGTTTGAGGCCAGCCTGGTCTACAGAGTGAGTTCCAGGACAGCCAGGGCTACACAGAGAAACCCTGTCTTGAAAAAAAAAAAAAAAAGAATTCACAAAACTTTAGTTCTAGTTCTCTATTGTTCTAATTCTGTGACTTCTCAAATTTCTTTATCTTTTCATTAATCATCTTAATTCTGTTTAGCAATCTTATTTGATATATATTTTTGCACAGTGAATCACTTTTATCTTGGAAGAGAAGTATTTTAAGTTTCATAATTATTTCAATTTCTGTTCTACGCTTTTTATTTTTCTTTTATTAGTCAAGTGACATTGTGTTTCTCTGCCTAGCAGTTAATTTTCAAAACATTGTGACTTATTTCTAAGCTTTCCTTTTGTGGGTTTAAAATAGATTTTAATTTTTGGGATCATTATGTGTGGTGTTAAGAAAAATTTTTACCTTTCTGTGCTGTAAGAATCTTTACTTTATTGCACAATATGATGCTGTCTGATCATTTTTCACGTAAGAACAGCTGTAGGCAGCTCTTGCCTCAGGGAAGGGCCCTAGAAGTTTCTTTTTTTTTTTTTTAATCCTACTCTGCATAATACATTTTCACGTTTGCCTATGTCTTCTTCTCTGTAAAATCTGAGCACTTTTCTCCATGTAGATAAAATGTAAGTCTCCAGCTTAGGAATCTCTGATTTGTCTTGGGGAGAAAAAAATTGTTAGGTACAATCCTGAGGGTGAATTAGTGAGTTACCTCATTTGTTTTCATTCTCTCGGAGTTCATAATCTTACTCTGTCCTTTGTCAAAAGTATAAAAATAGACACAATTAGTCCAATAAGTTGTTTGCCTTATGAAAAAAGATTAACTTTTACTTGAAGTATTTTTTTCTTGAGTTTTCAATTAATGTAAGTATAACTACACAGATGTTAAAATGTAAACACTTGGCCCTGATTGTGAATTGTGTACTTCAGTATACTTCCTCTTCTATCTATATTCTATCTCTTTTCTACAACTTCTGCAGAGGCTTTCTTTTTCCATGTCCAACCTCCAGACTTGTATTTTCCACTCATCTCAAAATTTCCCATTACATAGATCTTAAATGAAAACAAACTCATAATTTCTAACCCATGTTTCTTTTTCCATTTTGTGATATGCCTGTTTCTAGCCTGAAAGTTTCTTCCTGATAACAACTAAATATTGTATTATTCCTATCATTCAACATTATTTCCAAAACCTGCTCCTCAGCACAAATCATAGCATAATCTTGAACTTATTTGAATTATGGTTAGTTGGGAATCTGAACCTGATACATTCTAGAACCTTCTGGTACAAAAGTCTCAATGAGGGACTGACATTTAGCTCTCTCTGGTTGGCTTGTGGACATGTTTTTGAGGGGATTTTCTTCATTGATTAATTGAGGTGGAAATATTGATTAATTATTGATGAATTAGATGCTCCCCAAGGTGGACAGAACCACTTTATGTGCCTGGAACTGAACTGTATAATAGTAACAAGAGGAAGCTTGCAGGCTTGTACACATTCGTTTTCAGCTCTTGTCTGTGGGTGTGACTGGCTTCTTTAAGTCCTTGTTGCTTTGGCATTCCTGCAATGATGGCCTATAACCTGCAATTCTAAACTAAAATACTATTTCTCCACATGTTTTTTTTTTTTTTTTTTTTTAAAGCGGGGTGTTTTATCATAGCAACAGAAACGAAGCTAAACACTCACTAAAGCTTCCCACTCATCCCTCATTTTCAATTGCCCTACTCATTTTACAGTAAGATAATTACTCAAATTATATTAACCACTTGCCATTTCATTTTATTGCCTTCATTATTCACTACAGATAATTTTTATAAGATAAATAGTGCACTTGTGTTTACTTCACATTGGTGTAACTGAACACCTGACTAAGGCAGGTAAGAAAGGAAATGTTTATTCTTCTTGGTCAGAGTTTGAGGGTACAGCTTGAAAACCATGACAAGAACATGAAGTAAAGAAGTTGTATCTGGAATCATGAGGCAGAAACATGAATGTTGGTGCTCAGTTTTACTTTTTTCTCATTTTTTTCTTCAAAACTGTTGGATACCCCACCATATAGGCTGGTGCTTTCCAAATTCTGCATGGGTCTTCCACCTTAATTAAACCTATCTGAACATACTATCATAGATATTCCCAGACACTTGTCTCATATACTGAGGTAGAAGATGGAGGAGGATCTCTCAATCTCCTAGACCAACTAACCTTTCATAAGCAGCAACAGGAGTTCCAGGATTTCTTTTGACATTCCCACTTAAGTCATTGTTCACCTATACTCATACTCAAACACATGTGCACACACACTTGAGAGAATTCATTATAGTTTGTCAATCAGGTATTCAATCATGATGAATGCTTAAGTACAATTAACTGTTTCCTATACACCATATAATCAGCATGGATGACAAAAGCATTTTAATAAAGGGACATGTAGTAAGTTTATCAGTGCTGTAGAGCAGTAAAAAACACCTCAGATTCATACTTCATTTGTATAAAAGCAAATAATATAAACTAAATGTTGGAAAGTATGTTATCAATGAAAATGAAATAAAACCAAACATGTATTTTTTCCTAAGCAATTGAAAACACTATATAATTTCATATTCTTTGACTCAGTCATCATAAATTTAATACAGCATAATTTATCAAGGAATGATTGATATATACATTATAGGCAGACCAGCTCCAGTATCTCAAGGATTATCTTTGACATGAGCAAAATGCTTTAAAAATAAATGCACAAAGATATGAATATGATTCTGTAGATCACAATTCACACACACACACACACACACACACACACACAGACACACAGAGAGAGAGAGAGAGAGAGAGAGAGAGAGAGAGAGAGAGAGAGAGAGAGAGAGAGAGAGAGAAGAATTCAAAGGATTCTAATGAGGACTACAAGACTGATTTAAATTTTTTGTGGTTTACATTAATGTTTATTTTTCTTAAGAAAAATGTAGTTTTAGTGGAATTGCATAATGTGCAGGGGAAAAGATGATGTAGAGACGGAGGGAATGATCAAGTGTTGATTTGCCCAAACTGAGACCCATCCCATGGACAAGAACCAATCTCTGACACTATTAATGATACTCTGTTATGCTTGCAGACAGGATTCTAGCTTAACTGCCCTATGAAAGGGTCCACCCAGCAGTCAATGAAAACAGATGCAGAGACCCACAGCCAAACATTAGATGCAACTCAGGGAGTCCTGTGGAACAGTTGGAGGAAGAATTGCAAGACTCAAAGATAAGGACTACACAGGAAGATCAACAGAGTTAACTAACCCGGACTCTTGAGGGCTCCGAGAGACTGACCCACCAATCAAACAGTGAGCATGGACTGAACCTAGGCCCCACCACACATATGTAACATTTGTGCAGCTTGGTTTTATGCAGCCTCCCCCAAAGTGGAGTGGGATCTGTGTCTGAATCTTGTTGTCTGCCTGTGAATCTTGTTCCCCTAACTCGGCTACCTATTCTTGACTCAGGGGGAGAGGATGCACCTAGTCGTGTACTTGATGTGATAGCGTAGGGCTGCCCATTTTCTGAGAAAAGAAGGTAGATATGGGTGTAGGAATACTCAGAGAAGAGCAGGGCTTATAATAGGATGTAAAGTGAATACATAGATATATTAATAAAAAATTCAGCTTTTAAAATAAAAAAGAAAGAAAGAAGTATTTGTAAATATAACTTGAATTTCTTCAAGCCATGCTTCCAGTAAATTCTGAGACTTGTGTAAGGTTTTTTACAGAAAATATTTTCACAATAGAAAGTATTTTACCATTGTTAGCATTCAAATTAAATTTTACATTATATTACCTAATAAATTCTTAAAAGAAATTGAATGAAATAAACTTTAGAAGTATGTTAGAAAATTTATTATTTTACATAACCCTAAAATTAAATAACTTATAAATGATAGCTGATGAACAATTTTAAATGTGCAGAATTAAATGTTTTTAATTTCTTCTTTTCTCCTTTAAAAACAGTAAGTGTGGTAATCTAGTTGAAGCTAGAAGAGAAAATAAAAATGCACAATATAAAATAAACTTCACATAACACAAGAATGAGCACATGCTATGGTATTACTTTCCACCTGTAAAAATTTTAAAAATGCACTAATTAAATCATATTCTTCTAAAATGCCTAATATTTCTAAGTAAAATTTCCTATATTATGAAGTTGACTGGTCACCATGCTTTTATTTTGAGACACTGAAGTCTTTCATTTTGCTCATTTATTTTTGTGTTTTGAGAGTCAACACGATTCTATCCTTTGTCAGTTTGAGAGAGTAAAATGGGTTTATACATGTGTAGCTGGGTCATATGTATGGGACAAGCAATTTACAAGGAAGATTGAATATAAAGTAAAATGCTGTCACTTTACAGAATGTGGATCACTGCTGAGGAATAGTAAACTGGCGATTCAATGTCATTCAACATATAACTTATAATACATAAACAATGAAATATCACATTAAAATGGGAGAGGGGGAAGAAGATTGAAAATAACAGCATAGCATATGGTTGGCAAAAGACCTTTTGTATTAAAAATTTGTAATAGATATATGATAATCCTACTGTCAGAAAGAGCTCCTTTACCTCGTCTTCTGAAATCATACATGAAATGACTGCTACTGGGACCAAGCATTAAGGTTTGCTTCACACTGTAAGGTAGCACTCTGTAGTGTTTGTTATACTTGTGCCTGCATTTGTAGTATTTCCAAGCATGCTTTGATCTTCAAGAAAATCTAACATTCTGTCTATCCATATGTGGTTAAATTTGTTTATTTAATACTCACAAAGCTATGCATATTTCATATGAAGTATCAGCAGTATAAGATGAAAGATATTAAAATGAAATCGTATTGGAGTTTTATTGTTCTATTTTAATAGATTATTTTTATTAGAATATTCATACTAAAATTAATATTATATTGAAGACCGTATGTGGATTTTTTTCTCTACACCTACATTCTTTTTAATCTACTGTATGAAAGGTTAGGATGAAAACAAAATATCGGAGATTTTCTATCCTGTGTGTCTAAAAGATGGATCACTTGTATAGTAGTTTTTTAGGTCTGTCATGGCCAAGGAGAATGGAACAACACAGGCTTATCGTTTCACTCTTCTGGAGACAAGAAGCAGGAGAGCCAGTGCCAGGAGTGCTGGTTTCTGAGAGCTGTGAAGGATGAATCTGGTCAAAGACTCTGCCCTTGCATCGCCCATGTCCTTCTTGTTCTTTGTATATTTTGTCTTTTCACAAAGCTGTCCCTCTATGCATACTTATCATGGTTCGAATTCATGCTTTTAGAAGGGCTCCAATGATGCTGATACTAAACTAGGCTCTTCTCTACTAACTTTATTGATAATTAATTTACTAAATTCTCTCTCTCTCTCTCTCTCTCTCTTTACAATTAGCCTCACTCTGGCCATTTTTGTCCTAGCAATAAGAAATAAGTCTATGATTTCATTACTGTAATCAGGGTACCAAACTGTTTTATTGAAAAAAAAAAAAGGAATACTCTTTGAACAAAAAGTTTTTAAATTAAAGGAAACAAATCTGGAATTAAAGACTTTTTAAAGTTGTATTTATTTATTTATTTATTTATTTATTTATTATTTATTATTTATTCAGTGTGTGTGTGTGTGTATGTGTGTGTGTTTGTGTGTGTGTTTGTGTGTGTGTGTGTGTGTGTGTGTGTGTGTGTGTGTGTGTGTGTGTGTCTCAGTGTGTCTACTAAGAGTTCATGAAGGCCAGAGGCCAGATTGTAGGAGTCAATTCTCTTTTTCCACCATGTAAAATCTAAGAATATAACTCAGGTCTTCAGATTTGGCAGCAGGCACCTTTACCCACTGAGCCATTTTTTTGTGGCCTGAAACAAATCATAGTAATTTGACTCTGAAGGTACATAAATTGTGTTCATGATTATATTTATTTGCAACAAGAAACAACTCGTAGAAAATGAGGCTCAAATGAAAAATATTAATTAATAAAATTAACTTGGTCATTAAAATGGAAAAAGGTTGTGCTAAATGAAAAATATTTTTAATAAAATTAAAGGATTCTCCTGCAAATTAAATGTTTTGACAGTTTTCTTATATGTTGCATCTCAGTATTAATTATTAGTGTTCAAGATAAACAGAACTGAAGAAATCTCATTAATATAGATTTGCATCATTATTTTCCTAATTATTTTAAGCCACATTATATTTTCTTCTCAGAAATCAAACTCCTTTGATATTTCATATAAGTAAATGCATTTTCTTTAACATTTGTTTCCAAATTTTTAATACATTATTTTCACTTGTCCTTTTAAATGTAAATCGAAAGGCCCTCTGATTGTAGCTTTGAGAGTGAAGAATGTTGAAGTAATCCCTCTCATATTTAAAAGAAGAAAGATGTGGACAAAGATTAAAAGTATAATATAATATATTATATAAAATTTATATATGTTTAATAAGAAGAAATCCTTCATAAGAATATTTTGTAAGTAAGATAAATTCCATACACCCATCAATGTATTGGCAAAACCATCTTCTGTCCTTCACAAAGCTAAGATGTTATTGGAGCACTAATATAGTACAGTTTGGAAAGAACACCAGAGGAAGAAATATAAAACATGCTAACACTCTATGAAAACTGTGGTGCCTTTTTAAATAGAGAAACATGATGTGAAGAACAAATTCAGAACCTGCAGTCCTGGGATATGCCCAAAGGAATACTATGCCTATATGTTAAGGTGTGTAAAATTATGTCAATCAGGACCAGAGCTGTAGCAGCAGTGGTGGCTACAGGGACAGTCAGCAAGATTCAACATTAATTAATAAGATTTCACAATTTTGAGTAGCTTTAAAAATAACTTGAGATCATACATTAATAGTAGCCCATAACACTTAAATTAGGACATTCAGTATTTTTAAAGATCTTAGCTGCTGCTGTGGTGTATCTATAATATTCTGGTGACAATTTGAATAATTGAGCTTGGGAACATTTGTATGATAATTTAATTAAAATTCTCTGCCAGTTGTTCTTATTTTCCCATGTCTCATTGCCAGTACATTTGCTAACTGTGGAATTTGCTGAGAAAAATGCTTTTAATTTACAATGAATTTCTCTTTTTGCATAAAATAAGAAACATCATAAAATTTTATTTAGTCATTTATTAAGATGGCAATACACTATACCAAAGATGGCAGTTCTGTCATTACAAAGTCTTCCAGCAATTCTGCACAGACAAACCTAGTGTAGCTCCATGGAAACCTGATTGCATTGCACTAAAGTAGAAAACATGCTACTCAATGAATTAACACAGGAAGGAGGTTTGCCAAAGACAGTGTCTACTAATGACTTTCAATGCTGTCAGCCAGGACAGCATGAGGGGAGGCCAACTTCAAGAATTTAACTTATACTCTTGATATAGATCACTTGCAGAACTTGGCTAGGAATTCCATGTGTGAGCCACATAATTTCCTGGTGAAATTGAAGTAAATGATGACAATATGAATTTTGGGGGAAAAAGGTTAACTTAAAATCCATTCCATAGACAGGTCCGTAGGCTAGGAATGTGAATACCCACATTTATACACATTTGAATTCTGTGGACTTTGAGTACTCCATTTCCATCTCTGAGCATATTTATAGAGATTTTATTTGAGATGTTAATTAGTAGAGAAAAAGAATAGGACTTACAAAAAAGCCAGAATATAATACCAGGATGTTGAATTTCAAACTTAGCCTAACATTTTGACCTTCTGCTCATTGTATTTTCTTGACATTGTTAAAGTTCACAATGATAAGTGTTGACGTAAATATTTAAATTAATAATATTTACTTCCATGTGATGCAACAGCTTTTCCAAACATAAAATAAGATTCTCTTTAGCTTGCTACTGTTCCTGTCCACTAGTATCATGATCACAGAGGGCTGTGCCAGTGCTACGTGATCCAGAAGTCTCTTTCTTCCAGCAACAAACATCGCTAGCTTACCTTATTCTTCTTCAAGTATAACTGAACAGGTAGTAATAAATATTAAAAAAATAAACCAACAAAAACAAAAACAAACAAAACCTAAGGTTGTGAAACAGGGTACTGAAAGAAATGGTTTTAATGTAGGATTAAATACTGAGTTATATAATTTTTTGATAATCTTTCAGAGAAGTGGTTTTTATTCCACCTGTCTTAGTTACAGTTTTACTGCGGTGAACAGATACCACAACCAAGGCAAGACTTATAAGGGAAACGTTTAATTGGGGCTGACTTACAGATTCAGAGGTTCAGTCCCTTATCATCGAGGTGGGAGCAGGGCAACATCTAGGCAGGCATGATAGAAGCAGAGCTGAGATTTCCACATCTTCATCTGATGGCTGCTTATAGAAGACTGGCTTTCGGGCAGCTAGAATGAGGGTCTTAAAGCCAACACTCACAGTGACACACCTAATCCAATAAGGCCACACCTACCTCAACAGGGCCATACCTTCTAATAGTACCATTCCCTGGGCTCAGCATATGAAAACTATAATACCATCTAAAGAGTAGACTCTAACAATTTTAACACAAGTCTATGGAGCAAATGAAACAGTACCAATGCTGACCTGGGCTGTATTTTGTTGTTTTTCTCTTTGAGATCCATCTTCAGGGCATAGTTTCCATAGTATTCAAAAGTAAAGGCAAATGGGAAGGAGAATTTTCTAGAAATATAGTACACAACTCTCACCGATATCTCAGTCAAGAACAGGATAAATTCTTAGCAACTGGAGTGAAATATTTTGCAGAGTAATCTATTCAGATTTAGCATTAACTCTACTTCCAGTTTATTCTCAAATTTTTCATAATTGACTACTGTGATGGAATTTTCATTTGGAAATTGGTCATCCCAAACAATCATAATAGGGATGATTTCTCTTCTTGTTTTTCTATTCTACCTTTATAATTTGTAATATATTATATAACAATAATCAATTGATCAGATTCTTAAATGCCCAATTATCTACCTACTATATCAAAAATAATACATTATCTCAGTTAGAATATATATTTTCCCATCCTTCTGGAATTTAGTATTAATTATTTACTCAGTCTTCTACTTTAACTTGAATGAAAAAATCACTATTTCCTTATCAAATATTCTTGATTTCTTTTTTGATACTTTATTTACATTTCAAATGTTTTCCCCTTTCCAGGTCTCCCCTTTGGAAACCTCCTATCCCATCTCCCTTCCCCCTGCCTTTATGAGGGTATTCCCCCACCCACTCCTGTCTTCCCTCCCTAGTTTTCTCCTATACTGGGGCATCTAACACTCTCAAATTCAAGGGCCTCTCTCCCACTGATGACCAACAAGGCCTTCCTCGGACACATATGTGGCCAGCATCATGGTTCCTCCATTTGTATTCTTTGGTTGGTGGTCCAGTCTCTGGGATCACTGGGGGGGGGGGGCTGAGAAGTTGACACTGTTGCTCCCTCCATGGAGCAGCAAACTCCCTCAGCTCCTTCAGTCACTTCTCCAACTCCTCCATCTGGGACTCCACGCTCAGTCCAATAGTTGCTGTGAATTGAACCATGGTTATTCTGAACTTTTGGGCTAATATCCTCTTATCAGTGAGTACATACCGTGTTTGTTCTTTTGTGACTGAGTTACCTCACTCAGGATGATATTTTCAAGTTTCATCCATTTGCCTGCAAATTTCATTAAATCATTGTTTTTAATAACTGAATAGTACTCCATTGTGTAAATGTACCACATTTTCTGTATCCATTCCTCTCCTGAGGGAAATCTGGGTTGTTTGCAGCTTCTGGCTATTATAAATATGGCTGCTATGAACATAGGGGGGCATGTTTCCTTATTACATGTTGGAGCATCTTCTGGGTATATGCCCAGGAGAGGTATAGCTGGGTCCTCAGGTAGTATTACGTTCATTTTTCTGACAGTCCACCAAACTAATTTCCAGAGTGGTTGTACCAGCTTGCAATCCCACCAACAGTGGAGGACTGTTCCTCTTTTTCCACATCCTCGCCAGCATCTGCTGTCACCTGAGTTTTTGATCTTAGCCATTCTGACTGGTGTGAGGTGGAATCTCAGACTTGTTTTGATTTGCATTTCCCTGATGACTAGGGATGTTGAACATTTCTTTAGGTGCTTCTCAGCCCTGGGAATTTCCTCAGTTGAGAATTCTCTGTTTAGCTTTGTTCCCCATTTTTTGATGGGGTTATTTGGTTTTCTGGAGTCTATCTTCTTGAGTTCTTTGTATATATTGGATATTAGCCCTCTATCAGATGTAGAATTGATAAAGATCTTTTCCCAATCTGTTGGTTGCCGTTTTGTCCTATTGACAGTGTCCTTTGCCTTACAGAAGCTTTGCAATTTCATGAGGTCCCATTTGTCGATTCTTTATCTTAGAGCATAAGCCATTGGTGTTCTGTTCAGCAACTTTTCCCCTGTGCCCATGTGTTAGTAACTTTCCCCCACTTTCTCTTCTATTAGATTCAGTGTATCTGGTTTTATGTGGAGGTCCTTGATCCACTTGGACTTGAGCTTTGTACAGGGAGATAGGAATGGATCAATTTGCATTCTTCTACATGTTAAACAGCCATTTGAGCCAGCATCATTTGTTGAAAATGCTGTCTTTTTTTCCACTGGATGGTGTTAGCTCCTTTTTCAAAGATCAACTGATCATAGGTGTGTGGGTTCATTTCTATGTCTTCAATTCTATTCAATCGATCTACCTGTCTGTCACTGTACCAATTCCATGCAGTTTTTATCACTACTGCTCTGTACTACAGCTTGAGGTGCTGATTCCCCAGGAATTTCTTTTTTTTTTTTTTTTTTTTTATTTATTTATTTTTTGATATTTTATTTACATTTCCGATGATTCCCCTTTTCTTTAGAAACCCCGTGTCCCCTCCCCCTCCCCGCCTCTGTGAGGGAATTCCTCCTCCCACCTACCCGCCCACCCATTCCCATATTCCCACCTTGACATTCCCTTTTACTGGTGCCCCTAGCACCCT
>CM052716.1:21483913-21583898 GCA_028551405.1 Uromys caudimaculatus | reverse complement strand
AGAATTTCTTTTTTTGTTGAGAATAGTTTTTGCTATCCTGGGATTTTTGTTATTCCAAATGAATTTGAGAATTGCTCTTTCTAAGTCTATGAAGAATTGAGTTGGAATTTTGATGAGCATTGCACTGAATCTGTAGATTGCTTTCGGCAAGATGGCCATTTTTACTATATCAATCCTGCTAATCCATGAGCATGGGAGATCTTTCCATCTTCTGAGGTCCCCTTCAATTTCTTTCTTCTGAGACTTGAAGTTCTTGTCACACAGATCCTTCACTTGTTTGGTTATAGTCACACCATGGTACTTTATATTGTTCATGACTATTGTGAAGGGTATGCTGTTTCTTTTATCTACTTTAGGAAGCTTACATAATTTCATGTATAGAAAGGAGAGTAGAAATTCTGAGAGGTACCCAGTAGTTTGCAATGTTATATATCTTATATTGGCCTTTCTTCACTGCTATGCATACATATGCATTTATTCAAAATTACTCTATTGATCATTATTTTTCTGTTAAATAGAAATGTCTTAAAATTAAAATAAATTTCTTGGATGTGTTTGCATATAATTCATTTTTACATGAGAATTATGATGAAAACTTGCAGCCTTTCTGTAGCTTTCAACCTTATAGTTATCATTCATATCTTTAAAGTATTATTGCAAGTTGTACTAATAATCACTGAAGTATATGTACTTAGTGGTTTTTTTTTTTATTGTATCAACTGTTCTGATTTCTCCTCTTACATTCTATTAAAGGTAATATTGTAATGTTTATTACATTGAAATTCATTAGCCATATTGTCACAAAATAAGAGTTTGCTTAGGCCTTTTTTCATTCAAAGGAAAAATAATGGATTATGAATACATTAATAATATTTATATTTTAAAAACAATTGTTGAATTGAAAGATTAAAATTAATACTCAACTTGTAAGCTTGTAGTAAAGAGATTTGAGCTAGAAAGACAATATTTACTTCACAAGGAAGATTAGAAAAGAGTAACTACTATTTTCAATCACAAAATACAATCCTGGAAAATATTGCTTATAAGGAAAACAAAATGCAATTTAAAGAGTTTTGTAAATAATGTTTGTAAATTATGTTTACAAAACTTCTATCTAATGGTAATGCAAATCTGATGTTTAAGACATTTCAGGTAGAGGAAATTGGATATAAAATCCATTTGTACAGAATGTATGTATATATACACATACATACATACATACGTATATGTATATGTATATATGTGTGTGTGTGTGTGTGTATTAGAATTAACAGAAAAAGATAACTTTGTTTGATAAAATTCAGTTCCATAGTAAATGTCCAAATGAAGCTTTGAAAACTCTGTTTTTTGTTTTTTCTTCTTTCTCATTCCTAAACTTCAATTATTTCTTTGCAGTCTGAAGTGCTACTAATAAGGAATGTGATTTTCTTCTCACATTTAACTTCTAATGGTTACATTACATTTTACTTTGATCTTCTTTGCTGGAGATTGTGTCTTTTATCTTTTTAATGTGCACAAATATAACTTTCTCCTTTCCATGTTGCTTTTCCCATGCTGTCCATTGACTTATACTCTCATGTGTGTGTGTGTGTGTGTCTGTGTGTGTGTGTGTCTGTGTCTGTGTCTGTGTGTGTATGTGCTTCTGTGCTCAACATTTAGCAGCTATGTGCATCTCTCTGCAAAGCTTCTATTCTCTTCCTGCACAGAAATGCTTGGTCATTTCCTCTGTTTTTAAGTAAATTCAATGTAATCACTAGTTTTTCCTCCCTTATCATTAAAACCAGAGAATTTAAAATCTAGAATTTGGGAGTGCTCCCAATAGATTGGGTTCTTTTCTGCAGTTTATTGGAACATTTTCTTGGCTGAATTGTTTCAATTCACTGGGGACACTTCATGTTAGAATCTTCAGCCAATAATCTTGAGAAAGGGAGTTTATAAAGAAAAATCTTCTCCACAACAGAGCACTTCAAAACATAGGCCTATTCAACTATTTTCTAAAATTCAGCTGGGTGTGGTATCTCACAACTACGGTTAAGAAACTCTAGAGGCTGAGGCAGGTGGATCACTATAACCTTACTATTAGCCTTGACTACATAGTAAGTTCAAGGCTGGCTTGAACCACACGGGAATACACCATTTCCAAATAAAATTAAAAAGTGAAAATTTCAGATAGGAAAAGTACATCCCAGTATTGATGGGATGTGTCATATCAAGTTTTCAGTGAATTTTTCCTGTTGCCCTCAGTCCCAAAATTTGATTTTACACTTGGGACTAGGCAACCACTATATTTCTGTCTGTCCTATTCTGAAATTTATCAGAGAAGTTTTGTTTTGAAGTTGGTAGTGTTTATACAAATATTCAGACAAAATGCTTTGAATTAGCGTCTTAGTCATGGGGTGATGAGTCCCAGATGGAATTTTGTTCATTGATCCCTATGTTAAGTGTTGGAGAACATGACTGAAGAGGAGGCAAAAAGAATGTAAAAGCTATGGATAAGGGAGATTCCTCCTACTTGTTCTCTATACATGACAGGGTGTTCAGACACATAAACTCTCAGCCATTTATTGTTACCTGCAAAAACTCAAGGGGGGCACTCTTAAGGTTCCACCTATAGATAATATGCTGGATGACACCTGAAGGCTGCTCAGAAAGGGACAGTCACTTTTCTATGATATTCTAAGATTGCTCTTAGATGACTCTGGTAAAACTTGGGAAAAAATATAATATTGATCCATTTTCATCTCCTATTTTTCTAAATTTTCATGCTACTACAACTAGCAGTATCATTAAATTTACACTAGTATTTATATGCTTCATTGTGTTTTACAGACAGCTCAGCAGTTAAGAAAGTTTGCTGGTTTGCTAAGAACTTGAGATTGGTTACCAACAATAACATTGGTACCTCAAAGGAAATTGAAATTTTAGCTCCAGGAAATTTAATGCCTTATATAGGCTTATGAAGATACCTGCAAACATAGTACACACACACACACACACACACACACACACACACACACACACACACACACACACACTCACTCATACACACACTCACTCACACACACAAGGCACATATACATGCACACATGCAAATGCATATACTTGGAATACTAAATAGTTAATTTAAAATTTTAAAAGTTTATATATTGTATTTAGTTTTGCTTTATTTAAACAAAATATAATTACATTATTTATACTCTTTCTCTTGTCTGTCCAACCTAGTCTCATGTCTATGACTGCATCTGCTACTGCTTGTACCTCTATTTTGAGAGACTGATTGCTTTGAATTAAATAACCATTGAGGTTGCTGATCTCTGGAGAAGAATACTTCTCCTTCACTCAACAATTTTTAATCACCTATGGTTTTCTATGTAGGGTGGAGACCTGTGGTATTTTTCTATCTTCATTGGCATGTCAAGTGGTTTCATTGTTCATGGTGCTTAACCAGCGATATCGAAATTTCATAGATATGTAGTCTTTGTTATTTCTAAAAGACTCAATCTCATAACAGACTTGTTAGAATTCTGAATCTTAAAACCCTTTGACCCTTTTGTCAACACTCTATGTCAACTGTGCCTTAAGTATATGGGTTGTGTTTTAGAAGAATCAGCTATATGGGGCTGCACACCCAATAATCAGTCATTCTTTGATTTTTACCAGTTATGCTTTTCTGTAATAGTCTTCATCTATTATGAAAACAAGCTTCTTTGATGAGTAGTAAAATCTATCCTTAACTGTGGGTATAAGAATAGGCTTCTAAGGTTATTCCTTAATTATACAGTTTTATTCCTTTAGTTATGTAGCTAGGATCTCTATCTAGGAAGGTAACAGTATTAGTTTCTTTATAGAGATTCATGGGTACTTTGCTACAGTTTCACTATAAAATATGATTTCCTGCTTACTAGATCTTAAGTCCAATTAGACAGTTGGTGGATAACAGCAGAATATAATATAACTGTTGCATATTTAGTATATCTTACCACACAGGTTATTAGATTTATGTCTTACAAATCCCTTCCTTTGCTTCCTTGATTAGCACATTACTGATTTCAAATTGATTATTCAACTCTGGGGACGCTGGGTGAGGATAGTCACATGTCCTTTCCCGTCACAATAAAAATGAAGGCTAACTACACAGGTGAGCAACTCCACTGAGTGTTAGCACTCATGCTGAAAACAACAATTTCCCCAAACAGTACCGAAGGCTACTCTGTATTCCCTGACACTCAAAACATTGCTAGTTGTAGTCCCGGGGACTCTGCTACACATATCTCTGTAGTTGAGCACACATTTGCCCACTTCTGTGTCAGCTTTGAGCTTATTTCTCTTAAGTATAATTTTCATATCCTTTTAACACAACAGTTTTACATACTTATAATTTTTGTTTTCTGTCCTTTTGAGGTTTCATATTATTAATTGGCATGACTTTTTATTGTTCTAAGAATCCTTCCTTTAATATACTAATTTTCATCACTGTTTGCCCTCTGTATTCTAGAACTCTCTTCATTTCTCCTGTGTCACCATTTTCTGTGCTGTATTTTTCCTGTCACATAAGTTTATCTAAATTTCAGGATCTGTACTCAGTTTATTTTCTAATCCTGAAGTTTTGGACACTTTGCTTAATATTCATCATACTGTTTTTTTTTTTTTTTTTTTTTTAATGTAATTCAAAATACTCCAGCATAGGGGAATGCTAGGGCGATGAGGCAGGAGTGGTTGGGTGGGTGGAGGAACACCCTCATAGAAGCAGGAGGGAGGGGGATGGGATAGAGGATTTGTAGAGGGGAAACCTAGATGGAGGACAACATTTGAAATGTAAATAAAGTAACCAATAAAAAATTCCTTGACTAATGTTGTGGTATACACTTGGGAAACTACATCAGGAATTTTTAGTTCAATATCATCTGGGCTATAAAGTGAAATCCTGCTTCAAAAGGCAACAACTTTTTCTTTTATTAATTTTATTTTATTTTTACTTATTTATTTACATCCTGCTCACTGTCCCCCTCCGCAACTACTTTTTCTTGTAGGACCTATCATTATCTTGATGAATCTTTCCTGTTTCCTTGCAAGCTGTTCCATCATTTAGTTCCCTTGATTGATAGTTTCCTTCAGGAGGAACATTGTTACTGATGTAGTTTTTATTTGGCCTAAGTCTATCTGTATATGTTTGGAAATTCATTCCTAAGTTAGAAGTGTTACCAGAAGTGTAGTGCATGTGTTGTAATGGTGCCTATTGTGTACCTTTTGAAGGAGTCAAATTTTATAATCTTATGAAGACTTGAAAAGAGACGGGACTCATGTGGGAAACAACTTACACCTAGGATGTATTTATTGTCCCTCACTATGTACAGAACAGAGATTTGACTATCTCTACCCTTCACACGTGCATTACAAGAATATACTACTGTTTTCCCCTGGATCAGACACCTTTCTCCCTAGGCTCTCCAGACAGAAAATTTATTATTCTAAATTATCATTGTTGGCAATTTTGGGGTACTCTCCAAAGTTTTACTGGCTTCAGGACTGGTCTCTAATTGATACTAAGGTTTGGCCCTAGTGAACCTTACTGCAGTTCTAGAAGATAACTAGTTTGATTCCATTTTTCCTGTATCAAGTTAAGGTTTTTCATCCAATAATAGTCATGAAATCCTTTCCTGTTAGGATTTTATTCCTTCGTGTGTATTTGTAGCTTGTGTTACTATAGAATACGAGATTTGGTCCATTTATGTGTGTGCCCTATTGAATCATAACTTCCTCTCTTGCTTTATCATCTTCTTAATCATATAATCATTTTATTGAAATATTTGGCCTCTTCATATGATAACATAATTTTATCTTATCTTAGGAATTTCACAACAGTCAATCTCCTAACTCCAGTGGACTTTCCTAGTATTTTTTTTTTTTTTACCATTAAAAACATTTCGGCTGTATTCTCTGTAGTAAGGAAACAGCAAGGCAGCAGCAGTGGCTGCTCTATTTTTCTAAGTGTAAACAACCAGCTTTAATGGTTTCAAAAGGCAGAAGGAGCACAGATTAAACACTCATAACTTTCCATAAGTAGTCTTGTGCCCTGGCATTTATTGTGAGGACAGCAGGCATTGTCTAGTTCCTTATGTCAGGAATAATTTAGCATTTATGTGGCACTTTACATTTTCAAAGTGTTCCTTGATCATTAATAAAATATTTCCTTTCCACATTCTTGTCAGAGAGGTCAGTATAACTACCAGTAACTAGAAATACTTAATAACAAATGCTGAAAGAGTTACTCTAATCCTCTCTGCTTCATGGTATTAATTTAAAAACTCTATGAAACATTCTTTAAAGCTGAGCATTTATTAAATCCATTGACTATGGTGCTTTAAATTCCATGAATTTAAAATAAGGGTAAATTACTCTAAATGACACCACGACAAGCTTAACATCATAATTTCTCTTCCAAAATCAGGCTGCAGTCAGTGAAATCCAACAGCAAATCCATAGTAAGTATTTTCTGGACCATGGTCTATTGTATTATTGGAGGACAGACTTACAGAATTCCTAGTGTTAGCAATATTTTACTCGAAGTTGAATAATGTAACAGAGATTGATTAAAGGTTAAAATCATATTTGATAGAGAATGTTGATACTCAAGTCACTCTAAAAGAACCTGAGTCAGCAATGTATAAGTAGCTCATGAAGATGACAGTCCCCACCCTTGAGATAAGGGTGGACTGACATCTGTGAAACAATATGCTCCTGTGCTCTGGGTCCAGAGTTCAGTTGTTATTGCTTCCAAAAGCTCATTTTTAAGAGACTTTAATAGTGTATATATCATGAATTGATTTTATATGCTTAATGAAAATGTTTTAAGAATTAATTTCACATTTTATTTTGCTCTTTTGTGTGATCACTCTTTGTTCATTTGAATATTTTCTTTTTATTATGCAAAGTATCTTTAGAATATCTAAATAAAACCAGATAGGTGGGTAAGGGAGAATAGAGACAATAGACTTAAATTTGTAAAATAAAGAGGACAAGCTATTATCAAGGGGGTTGAAAGAAATCACTCTTGGATAAAAGGTCGAAATTCTATGGATGACCTTTTCTGAATTAGTAGTCCCTCTGTTGAGTGTAGATGAAATGTACCTTTTTTCTTTCCAATAAAATATGATAAAGTGATACGATTTTACAGAGTAACTGAATTTCCCAATCAAGTATATTTAAGCAGTACATTAGACACTGCACTGCATTGCACTGGCTGACCCAGAGGAATAAACCTTTAAAACAGGAGCAAGACTCAGAGGTGAGTTCCTCCCTTCACTTGTTGTATCAAGTAATAATTCTTCCCACAGAACCCACACAAAACAGATCTGCAAACGATCAAGGTTGTTCTAGCACACTCTACCATCAGAAGTTGTCCTGTATAGAAGGCACGAAAAAACCCAGTGTCCATAGTCATACATTCATGATGAAACAGCACTCAGATATTTGGATTATGCTGGAAGCAGGTTCTTCACTACAGGAGACACCCAGTCTGAACATTGTCTAGCTGATAATATGAATACTACCTTTATAGATTGTCGGCATCAGTGCAGGCTCTGTTGCTCAGAACAGCTAGTTGATAACCACAAGTAGTGGGAAAGCCAAAAGGTGTATGGTTCTGCACTTCGAAAATGGCTGTTGAGATTTCTTGAATTCTGTCTGGCACATAGGACTTAGACCTGTCTTACTCAATAGCCTTTCATTTGTAATAGGCTACCTCCAAAACCAAACCAAATCCCAGGTATCTAATTAAATCTTTATGATTATTTCTCAACATGGATTTTATTATTCTTCAATTGTTCCATATTCAAGAATCATTCTCATTGGTCATTTTTCATAACTTTAAGAGCCATATAAAAATGGAACATTTTATGTATATTTAAAGATACAACAAATATTACTACTGTGTTCTACTAAATATGAATAATTTTTAGAACAGAAACATAAATCCATTATTCAATTTTTATTTAAAATTTTGAAAATACTGACTTGATGTTTTATAAATAATAATCTATCAATATTTTATATTTGTATCTGATTCTGAAATATTTAACTTGTGTTTCCATTTTATTGTAAATGATCCTTCAACAATAAAATGATACTGAAAATATATTTGATGTGACAGTCTGTTATGTTCTTACAGTCTATGGGTACTCACAAAAATCTGTTTTCTGTATTAAAGAAAATTTCTTTGTGGTTCTAGAAGTCAAATGTGAGGATGAAAATAGGCAGCCATTTTCTCTCATAACATTTATGTACAATTATGGAAGTACTTAAATTTTGATAGCAAAATAAATAGGAGAGTCAGAGAGTAACACACACACACACACATACACACACACACCCCTCAAAATAGGCAGAGTGTGCAAACAGGATCAGGTATATAGTAAATTTATAATAGTAGGTATCTGTAGAATGACATGATGTCCTATGTTGATGCTTGTCATAGTTAATATCACTGTTGGTGATCCGTTAAATAAGTAAGCCAGCTGACTAAACATATTTTCATATGAAATTACATTGAAGGAATGTGTAAAGAGAACAGAGACACAGTATAAAACAAATAGATGATGACAGGACACCAACAATCCACTGTAGATACTGACAGCGTGAAACTTCAGTCACAGAATTCTTCACATAAATCAGAATGGAGGCAAATGCCAACAAGGTCACTGGTCTCTTCAGTATTCAGTACTTGTAGAAGGAAAGGCGTCGAAATGAAACATTATTACATAAAAAAGATAACACTCATATTCAGTAAGAAACAGAAATGAGACATCAGTATTTTCAACTTGAAAATAAACTGTGAAATTTGATATTGAAGACTTGCAAAAATTAAGTGGCTTATAGGAAATATATTTCAATGGAAAATGAATTGAAGTTCAAATCAGTAATATATATCATTATTCTGTGTGTGATCTGCAAACAAAAACCATAGGGACACTCATTAATTGAATGTAAATATGTAAAAATTAATATCTAAAGTGGTATTTGAAACAAATAACTGTCTTACTGAAATTTGTCTCATCTTGGATGTATTGTTCCACAAGGAAACAAATATGACACTTGTCATTACAAGTTAGTATTTGTAATACATTCTTGTTTTTGTCCTTTGAAGATATGAATAAAATTAAATTCTACAAATTCTGACCTATTCCTGACACTGTTCTTCATCTATCTCTTTCTATGTTCTATGAAACCATAGCTTCTCTCATATCTATAAAATATTGAGTTATAACTTGCTAAACTTGAAAGTTATAAAGATTCTGAAAGATAGGCATTTGGAATATCTATTATTCCATTGCTAATTTAGTAGCTATGTATAAAGGTAAAATTCAATAACTGAAAAATGAGCACCTTGAGCAATCAGTGACAAGGTGAGATCAGAGTATGATAATGCTGTCTGCAAATGCTCTCATTGCCTATGTGTTTAGTGCATGTTAAGCTATGGAGAATGTAAAGTCAAAACTGTTTCATATTTCATAAACCTTAATTAGTAAATCGTCGTGACTCATCACTGTCTAAACTGGGAACCATAATTTCCCTAGCCAATAGAGTTGTATTTTTATTTACTGCCCCTATCTACCTCCTTTGGATCAATGTGTGTCCTCCACTTTGCTCCCGTTTTTCTCTACATTTATAAAACTTGTAGAAAAACCTAAATTAAATTAAACACACAGTTATTTTATAGTCAACTTTGACAAAAAAGGTTGAGTTTTGATCTTTTGACATGTATTGTAATGATAAATACTGGCTCCCAATGTCTGGTTGCTCCCAGGGATGGGAAGACCTAGAGGTACCCAAGGAATGCTGTGTAACCTTGCCCAAATTTATTGATGATTGGTGAATAAAGATATCTACAAATAATAGGTGAGTAAAGAGAAATAGGCAGGATCTTGGATTCCTGTGCTTGGAGGTTGGAGGAGACCACAAGGAGGGAGAAGAGGAGGGGAGAGAAGAAACATTCTATGGGTTAGGCGTTAAAGAAGCCTGGCGATGGAGAAAGACAAATTGGAGTTAACACCAGCCCAGATGAAACATAGTAATAACTCAGGGTTATCAACAGGAAAAAATTTTAATAGAATAGAAGGTAGATATCTGCCCAATATTAGTGCTAATGGAGGCTTATTATAAATATAAAGATAATGTGTGTCTTTTATCTGGAAACTAATTGGTCAAAGGTGGGGTAGAAACTCCAATTTGAGATTAAAAATATTCAATAACAAAAATTTAAAGATAAAATTGAAATACTGAAGGCAGACCTCTGAGAGATAAGATACCTTGGTCTGCAAAGTACTTGTATTGCAAGCATTAGGACCTGAGTTTGGGTCCATAAAGCACATGTAAAAAGTCAAGTGCTATGATGCCCTTGTAAACACAGTCTTGTGGAAAGATAGACAGAAAGGTCACATTGGTTAGTTAGCAAGTTTAGTCAAATCAGTGAGCTTCAGGATCAGAGAGGGATTTTTCTCTTCAGAATGTAGCTTAAAGATATAGAGGAGGAGAACTGACACAGACCTCAGATCTCTACACACCCACACCCACCCACCCACACACATTCACACACACAAACACACACAAACATATACACATGCACACAAACACAACATATATACACATAAAACACATACAAACACATAAAAACACATATACACACACATACAAACACACACACAAACACAAACATACATACAAAAAACACACACACACAAAAACACATATACACATACACAAACACACATACACACACACATACAAACACAGCTGACACAAACACACACATATATACACACACACAAAAACATATACACACAAAAAAACACAGACATACACACACAAACACACAAATACACACACATGCAAACACAACACATACAAACACACATACACACACATACAAGCACAACACACAAACACACACATTCACACACAAAAACACATACACATATACACACACATACATACAAACAACACTCATAAACACAAAGACACACACACACACTCATTCCTCACACATATGCGCAGAACATAAATTGAAAACAAATGAATATATTAACCATCAAAGCAACAATCTATCAAATTTAAAGCTTGATTTGATATTTGTTGAATTATCAATGCATCCCAAATTTTAAGTTTTTCTATTATAAGAAACATTTCATTGATTCAAATATGACCAAATTAAAGGATATTTATTAAGCTATCTTAAAATATATAAAATTTTAATTTATATCAACAAAAATGACAGAAAAGGGGAGAAACCTATCTGCTTTTTTTCCCTATTATTTCAACTTAATTTGTCTACTTTGGTTGATACACAAAAATGAATCAGACAAATTATCAGATACCATTGCATCGGAATTGTTTGCAGAGAATAAATCCTGTTAGCTCATTCACTATTTTTTGTCTTTTAATACCACTCTCAATTAGTACAGCTAAGTTATTTGTTAGATGACTTCCTGAATTAAACATGTGATTTTGAATCAAATTACTTTGAGTTGAAGTTTCAGTGATCTATTAATTAAAAATATTAAGATATTATCTAAATATTTGAACTACCTCTTGGTCATATAAACATTGAAAACTGTTACAGATAGATAAAAGTTCTACGTGATCAACAAACCAGTTAAGAATAAACACTCCTAATTTGGAATATTATTAAAACTAAATCCACATAATAAACTGACTCAACAGATCTAAAATTTTAATATATAAAACTATGACTTATTAGCTAAAGAAGCAATAGTTAATAGCAAATGCCTTGTATTTACACATTATATGTTTCTCTTTGGATGTGATTTACATTAGACATCACAATTTTTGACTTACAAACATGGTAATGGAATTGGTGTTTGGCCTTATCTATTCATTGCCTAATTTACAATCACTTGCATGTAATAGTGGTTTGTTATCAGATAAAGAATTAATTGTCTTAGAAACCAGAATCTTAACTGGTGAGAGCTGACCTTCAACTTCATGATAAGTACAGAGAAAACTTTCTTTTGACCTTGTCTTCTGAAACATAATTTTACCACATCCATTGCTTCATATGTCCATTGATTTTGAAGTACAAGCACTTCAAAGTAAATTACCAGACCAACTCTGAATTAGCTATGTAGCTAAAGCTAAGCTGAATTTGATAATCCTCCTTCCCCCACAAGAGCTTCAAGTGTGTGAGTGGTACACCATGCCTTGATCCAACAATTTTATGTATGCCATTTTTGACTGTTTTTGAGGTTAATTATAATTGTTCTATATATTATATTTCCAGAAAATAAGAAACTAATACCTGTGCTTTTGTATATTTGAAATTGTGACCAAGAATTCAAATAAATAGTTTACAACTACATGGAATAAAAAATAATCCAACACTATTAGTCATCGGAGAAATGTAAATCAAAATTACCTTGAGATTTCATCCTATATCAGACAGAATGGCCAATATCAATAAAATAAATAAAAGCTCATGCTTGCAAGGATGTGGAGTTGAAAAAATCATCCATTGATGATGGGATTACACATTTGTACAGCCGCTATGGAAATCAATTTGGCACATTCTCAAAAGTTATGAATATATTTCAAGATCCAGCAGTATAGACAGAAGATTCTTTATCCTATTACAGAAACATTTTCTCTACTGTGTTAGTTGTTTCCCTATTCAGAATAACCAGAACTTGAAAAAAAATAAAACATTCAACAGATGAATAGATAAAGAAAACATGGTGCATTTACACTGTGGAAAATTACTCAGTCATTACAAAAATAAAATGGTTCTCTTGTCTAATAACCAATCTTTGGTCAGCCATTTCCTCAATCCTGCTCCATCTTTATCCCTGTGTATCTTGTAGGCAGGACAAATTTTGGATCACAGGCTTCATAGGTGGGTTGGTATTGCCCTTCCTCCACTGAATTCCCACCTGGCTACTTTAGTCTCCATATCCCCACCTGAGAGAAGTAGCAGCTGGTGTCACTCCCACAGACTGCTGGGAGCCTCACTCAGCCTTGTCCCAGAGATGCCTTCCTCACTCTGATCCCTAGAGTTTTGTTCTCTGTACTGACCCTCCTCTCTACCTTTCATTTTCACTTTCTCTTCAAACTTCCACCCGTTTCCCTCTCTCCATTTCTTAGTACATATCATGGATGTCTTTCTGGGTCTGGATTGCCTCATGCAGGATGATATTTTCTAGTTCCAAACATCTGCCTGTGAATTTCATAATGTGTGTGTTGATTTTTTTAATAGTTGGAGAGTACTCCAGTATTCCATTGTGTAAATGTACCTTTTGTTTTTCTATTCTTTGACTAAGGGACATCTAAATTGTTTCTAGCCTCTGGCTTTTACAATTAAAGCTGCTATGAACATAGTTGAGCAATTGCCTTTCTGGTTTGGTCAGGCATCTTTGGGGTATATGCCCAGGAGTGGTATAGCTGAGTCTTCAGTTAGAACTACCATCAGTTGCCAAGTTGAATCCCATCCCAGGGGAGAAAGTCAATCCCTGATACTATTAGTGCTACTCTGTTATGCTGTAGACAGGAATCTAGCATACCTCTCTCCTGAGAGGCTTCATCCAGAAACAGATACAGAGACCTACAGACAAACAATAGGAGGAGCTCAGGGTGTATTGTGGAAGAGTGTGGGATAAGATTGAGGGAGCCTGTGGGGTCAAGAACCCCAAAAGGAAACCTAGAGAGTCAAGTAACCTGGGCTCATTAAGCCTTATATAGATTGAACCACCAATCAAAGAGCATGCAGGGGCTAGACATAGGCCCCCTACACCTTTGTAGCAGATGTGCTTGTTTTTCATGTGGGTTCCCTAAAAATCAAAGCAGGACTTTTCTATGACCCTATTACCTGCCACTGGATCACTTTCTCCAGGGAGAATATCTGGTTGGACTTCAGTAGGAGAGGACAAACTTATTCTTTCTGTGACTTGGTGTGCCAGAACAGGATGGTACCCATCGAGGGCTTCTCGATCTCTGAGGAGAAGGCAGGATGGGAGGGGGGGGAATGGGTTTATGAGAGCAGGACCAGGAGAAGACAAAAGGGGAGTCTATAATCCCACTGTAAAGTAAATAAATGTATTAACTGATAAAAAATTAAATTAAAAAGTAAATAAAAGTTGAAAACAAGAACAAAAATAAATTAATTAATTAAATAAATAAATAAATAAATAAATAAATAAATAAATAAATAAATAAATAGACCTGGAAACTGGGAAAGGTAATAACATTTGAAATGTAAATAAAGAAATATCCAATAAAAAAAAGAAAGAAAGAAAATGCTTATGAGGACGTGAGCACACTGGTGAAGGGCCTTCAAAGACACCACATAAAGAAATGGGAGTAGTCTCTTGTTAAGGAAGACACACAGGAAAGGAAACAGAACTTGTTCTCCAAGCATTTGCTACACTGTCACTTGTGCCAAGGCAATTAGTAGTTCTATATTGATCTAGGACATCAACAAAGTGATCACTGTGAACTTGCAAGGTATCATGGGAAGACTTGCTGCTGTTCCAACATGGGGTGTCCCTTGACCAAGAAGGAATCAAGAAGAGACACATAGATGCTGGGAGAGCATGAGTAGGGTGTGCCAGTTCAGGTAAGGGTAATACAACATATATAATATTTCTGCCTGTGTAAGCACTAAACTAAATAACCATCGGAACACTATAGGTGACAATTCTTAGAGTAATATCAAAGCCCTAGTTGAAATTGTCCTTTCTATCTAATCACTGAATTATGTCAAGGAGAATGGAGTTCTCAAATGCATAAAAATACCAAGGACTTATTGCTAAGACTGCCTGAACATCAACATAAGCTTGGAGTTCCAGAAGAGATTCTAGAAGGTTTTCATGGATATTGAACATGTTTAGGAGGGGGAACTTCTTTAATAATTAGGAAAGAAGAGACCAGGGGTATAATTAATACACATGACTTATATTGTCACATTTATATTTAAGAAATAAAACATTATATATATATATATATATATATATATATATATATATATATATATATATATATATATATGGAAAAACTAATATGTTACACACATGCTTTATGTGGACTTTCACTGTTAAGTCATTGGTAATCAAGTTAGAATCAATATAAGCAGAGAGTTTAGAACTACTGTGTAGATTTGCCTATGAAGGGGAAATAGAATAGTTATAAAGGGATTGGGGAGGGCAGCCCATAATGGGATGAGGGATGATCTAATAGAGAAGGGAAGTAGGAAGGATATATGTGTGGGTTTGTGGGGGGGGGCGGGGTGTGGGGGGGGCAGTGTGTGTGTGTGGGGGGTTGTGTGTGTGTGTGTGTGAAGGTTATCTAAAGGAAATAACCAAATGAAAGGGAAGACAGTTTCCCAACTGGTTAACACATGTCACCAAATGAAAGTACAATAGAAACTATGGATCTTGGAGGTTCTCTGTTTCATAATGTTTTACGGTCTTGTTTACTTTTTAACAGACAGGTTGGTTTCATATATAGTTTAGCCTGTGTTTTTATGTTTTTATGCTATTCCTGTGGGTGAGGCAGGGTTGTCTGTGCATCTGTTCATGTGTCTTTTCTTTCCATTTTTTGACTCCTTTTTTTTTTCTGTTGTTTTATTTAGTCCTATTCCAATTTATTCTTACCTAACTTACTGCATTTTATTATTATTCCTTAGAAAAAGTAGTCCTTAACACTACTAATCCTTCAACCTTTTAATATAATTCCTCATGGTATAGTGAACTCTAATCATAAAATTATATTTTTGCTACTTTTAAACTATAATTTTGCTAGTGTTATGAATTGTGATGAAAATATCTGATATGCAGGAAAATATGTGACCCTCTGTCAAAGGGCTATTTGACCCTAAAGGGGTTGCAACCTCAGGTTGAGAATTGCTGCCTTAGATAGCATTAAGGGCCCTCTTATCAAAAGAAATCTAGAGATTAAACACACTGTCTAAATTTCAACATAATTCTTTACAGACCTTGAAAAGACAATTCTCAACTTCATATGGACAAACAGAAAACCTAGGATAGCTAAAAATATTCTGAAAAATGAGACAACATCTTTCCTTATCATTATCCCTGGTTTCAAGTTGTTCTATAGAGTTATAGTAAACAAAAAGCACAAGGTATTTGCATAAAAACAGACACATTGATCAATGGAATAGAGTTGAATACCCAGAAATCAAATACTCAGAGACACCTGAATGTTGATATTAAAAAATACCCAGAAATACACACTGGGAAAAACAGACAGAATCTTCAACAAACATACTGGTAAAACTAGATGTCTTCATCTAGAAGAATGAAAATAAATGTATATTTATCACACTGCTTAAAACTCAAGTCTAAGAAGATCAATGTCTGAAAGATAAAATTAGACCCCTTGAATGTAACAGAAGAAAATTTGGGGAACAGCCTTGAACACACTGGCACAAGAGACAACTTCCTAAAGAGAACACTCAGAGTACAGGCTTTAAGATCAACCATTAATAAATGGGATCTCACAAAATTAAAAGTTTCTGTAAGGCAAAGAACACAATCAGACAAAAAGGCAGCCTAGAGAATTGGGAATGATTTTAACTAGCTCCATATTCTATAGAGCTCTAGTATTCAAAATATATATAAAGAACTCATGAAGTTAGATATCAAAAAACCAAATGATCCAATTAAAAAATAGGGTACAGACCCAGACAGACATTCTCAATAGTAGAATCACAAATGGCTGAGGAATACCTGGACAGTAATGTATAAGCTATGTTTTTGTTTTGTTGGTTTGGTTTGCTATTTATTTAATTTATTTATTTATTTATTTATTTATTTATTTATTTATTTATTGGCATGACACTTATTTAGTGATTTCAGTATGAACAAAGAGTTTTGCAATCAATTTTTTGATAGTAAATGAAATTTAACAATCTCATTTATTTGTGGAAGGAACTTTGGGCTGTTTTAAGGTAGCTACTTTTACACTGTAATTAAAATTTATTAATAGAAATCAGGCACAAAGTGGGAACTTCAGATGTTGAAATTATTTAATTTAATTGAAAATAAAAAAGAAAACATTTTAGACAAAAGGGCATGCGTTGTATGTACTCACTAATAAGTGGATATTAGCAAAAAAAAAAAAAAAAAGTACAGAATACCCAAGATACAGTTCACAGAACTCAGAGAGGTCAACAAGCCAAAGGGTCAAGGATGCCTCAGTCGTATTTGGGATGGAGAGAAAGCAATCACGAGTGGGGAGGGAGGGAGGGACATGGGAGGGAAAGTGGATTGGGGCATTGGTGGGGGAGAGGGGAATATGATCTGGTATTGGGTGAGGGAAAAGGACTGAAGCAGAAAGAATGGAAACAGGCAACCTCGGGAGGTATGAGTTTTGGGGGACCCTCCAGAATGCACCAGAGACCTGGGAGGTGAGAGACTCTCAGGCCTCAAAGAGAGGGACCTCAGATGAAATGCCTGGCAGTAGGGAGAGGAAACTTATAGAGCCCACCTCCATCAGGAAGACAGGGCATCAAGTGAGGTAGGGGTTGCCATCCCACAGTCAGAACTCTGACCCATAATTGTTCCTGTCTGAGAGAGTTACAGGGATGTAAATGGAGAGGAGCCTAAGGAAAAGAAGGTCCAATGGCAGACCCAAAGTGGTATCCAGCTCAAGAGGAGATCCCAACTACTGCCACTATTACTGAGGCTATGGAGCGCTCACAAAAAGGGATGTATCTTGACCACACTCTGGAAGACCCAACAAGCAGCTCAAAGAGTCAGATGCAGATATTTGTACCCAACCAATGTTCAGAAGCTGCTGACCCCTGTGGTTGAATTAGGAAAAAGCTGAAAGATGCTGAGGAGGAGGGTGACCCTGTAGGGGAACCAGCAGTCTCAATTAACCTGGACCCCCGAGATCTCTCAGACACTGGACCACCAACCATGCAGCATATACCAGCTGATATGAAGCCCCTAACACATATACAGCAGAGGACTGCCAGGTGTGTGTTCAATCAGTGATGATGCTCCTAACCCTGAAGATACTGGAGGTTCCAGGGAGTCAACATAAGTTGACTATGATTTATTCAACTGGTCACATATATATATATATATATATATATATATATATATATATATATATATATATATATATATATATGAAATCAATAATTTGGTTTTATAACTACATTGGGTATACTTTTCTCAAAGAGATAGACAAAAATGTAAACTTTCATAAAATATTGTCTTTGGTGAAATTATTAAATTTCATGTCCATGGAAGGAATGCAACCATAGTTAATTTGCAAGTACAAAGTCTTGTTCATTCTTTAAAAAACAAAATCAATTGTAAGAACATAGATCCACAGGTTTTTGTTTGTTTGTTTGTTTTATAATACCATGGTACAATGTATTAAATGTCATCAATAACTGTTTTGGTTATTGTGGTAAGTATGGCTGTTTTCCAAAGTCATACTTCACTTTCTTGTTGTTGTTGTTGCTGTTTGGTAGGGTATTTTTTGTGTTGTTGTTTTGTTTTGTTTCTTGTGTGTGTGTGTGTGTGTGTGTGTGTGTGTGTACAGGTATATATGTCACGTGTGTTGTTCAGAGGTCTTTTTGACTGTTCTTCTAAATTGTTCTCTATTTTATATATTGAAACAGTCTTCTCTTTGTCTCTGTCTCTCTGTCTCTCTCTGCCTCTCTGTCTCTGTCTCTGTCTTTCTGTCTCTCTCTGTCTCTCTCTGTCTCTCTCTGTCTCTCTCTGTCTCTCTCTCTCTCTCTCTCTCTCTCTCTCTCTCTCTCACACACACACACACACACACACACACATGAAACTCTCTGATTATCTGGTTAGACTGACCATGAATTAAAGTATCTGCTTTTTTGTATTTCCTTACCACTGAGTTACAAACACATGACATTTCTATCTTTTCCACATATATTGTGACTTTAACATCAGTCCTCAGTTAGAGAAGTAGGCATTTACTAATTGAGCCAAATTTTCACCCCTTTTGGTGCATTTGAAATGTTAAACTATCCATTGTTAAAAATCCCATTATGCATATATTTGAAGGGCTGATCATTGGGTCTAAGACAGCCAATCTGAGTGTGCTTCTCAAAATGAAGACTTTTTCTCCTACTCCTCATTACTTACGTGGCTAAGTTCTTTGTGTAGGATTTAGATCTCATCCCCATTCAATAATTAAAGAAATAATAGAAAAAATCCTCATGTGTGCTTGTTTTTTAAATATGTCTGTCCATTTAATTCAGTATTTATTCCTATTCCTCTTTCTTTGTTTCACAGGATACTTATGTTTTGGGGATTAAAGGCTATGCTTTCATAGAATCCCATACTTTCCCAAGAATTCTTATTCATTCATTTAAAGTTATTTGTTTCACATTGATATTTTTGTCTTACCTGAACTTTTTTTTTTAAGTTTTATTTTCTATTTTCTTTTCTTTTTTTAAATTTATTTATATATTTACATCCCAAAAGCTGTCTCCCTCCAGGTCCCCCTTCACAGTGTTTTTCCTACCGTGCCCTATTGCTTTCCCTTCTGAGAGGGTGCACACACCCCAGGAATCTCACCCTGGTGGAGGATTAGGCAGATCCTTGTCCACTGAGGCCAGAAAAGGCAGCCATCAGCTCTACTTGTGCCAAGGAAGTGTTTGGACCAGCCAGTATATGCTCTTTGGTTGGTGGCTCAGACTCTGAGAGCTCCCAGGGGTCCAGGTTAGTTGAACTTGTTGGTCTTCCAGTGGAGTGGCCATAGACTTCAGGGTCTTTGATCATTCCCTCAACTCTACCACAGTGGTCCCTGACCTCTTTCCTCTTTTTGTTTGTGGTTATCTGCATCTGTCTTTCTCAGATGCTGGGTAGAGCTTCTCAGAAAACAGGTATGCTAGGCTCCTGTCTCCAAGCAAAACACAGCATCACTGATAATGTGAGGAATTGGTACCAGTTCATGGGATGGGTCTCAAGTTAGGTCAGTAACAGGTTGGCCATTCCTTCAGTCTCTGCTCCATCTTTGTTTCTGCATTTCTTTAGACAGGACCAATTTGGGGTTGAAATTTTGTACGTGGGTTGGTTTTCCTAACCCTCTACTGGGAGTCCTGTCTGGCTACGTACCATGGACTCTTCAGGTTCTACATTCCCACAGTTGGACATTTTTGGCTAAGGTCACCAACATTGACTCCTGGGACCCTTCCCATCCCAGGTCTCTGGACTTCTTAGAGATAACCCCACCATTCACCTGGGCAGCTGCATATTTTCATTCATTTTCCTGGTCTTCTGGGCCTCTCTCCTGTCTATCTGGATACCAGATCCTGTCCCTCTATCTCCCTCCTTCTTCCCTTTCCCACCCATGTCCCACTTTCCAGTGCCTGCCATGACTATTTTGTTCCCCTTTCTAAGTGGGATTCAAACATCCTCAATTGGGCCTTCCTTCTTGTTTACCTTCTTTGGGTCTGTGGGGTGTATCATGTGTATTCTGTACTTTTTGGCTAATATCCTCTTATCAGTGAGTATATACCATGAAATGAAAGGTAATTGAAGACACACTTTCTTTAAGATTTCCTAAAGAGATTAGAATTTCTTCTGTTGGAAAAGGTCTAAGAATTGGAGTCATTGGGGAGAATTGTGAGTGCTTATTGAGAAAACAAGACTTGTGACCTCAGTTTCCTCAAAACAGAAATGTTCTTTGAATGTGTTTCCATGATCCTCCCTTAAAAAGAAGAAAAAAAAAAAAAAAAAAAAGACAAGTCAAATTTGTGTTGCCCACACACTCACTGGAGCATAGTCAAACTCCCAGTGGCCTATCTCTTAAACTAAGAGTTTTCCCCACCTACCACCCGCACTCTTGCCAGAACTCATCAGTGGTGGAGAGCTACACTTCACCTTCCTTATCATAATTTTTCCAAGTTTTCTATCCTGGCTTCCGGTCCAGTCTGCTACTTCTTAGGGTGGTCATGGGAGGATAGGGCTTTTCACAGAAGCCTTCTATGACTCTGTACTGTGAGTGTACTGTCACTTAGACCACTGCAGAAGGAGCTTCTTAGAACTTTACAGTCAGCAGGAGCACTGATCATGACTTCCCCTTGGTTTCTGGTGACAGATGGACCATAGACATCCACAGGGCATCAATCAGCACATGCCATGGATAATCTCTCATCACAAATTCCTTTAAGAACTGATTTGTTTCTATTTACTTCTCTTCAGTTTCTAAAATTGCTGCAGTCTATATAAAAGGATCAATCATTATACTAATTTCATTAGAAATAGAGTTTGAATAATCTGACATTTATACATATATATATGTGTATGCATATATATATATGCATGTTGGAAATATATGTTCAATATTCAGTTACAAAATATACTTAAGTTCATATATTATCAAAGCACACATATATATGATAATATATTTATTTACTAACTAGGACATTTTAATAAATTAAGTTCATGTGATTTAATGCTATCTATTGATACTGTTAAACATTTGGATTTCCTCTCCAAAATTGACAAGTTCGTTATTTTTTATTCTTTGTGTATGTCATGCTTTTGGATAAAGTATTATGTAAATATGTATTATTATCAGAATTGATATTTGAAAATAACATTAAATAATATTGTAAAATGAAACTGCATTAAGAATATGTTAGCATCTAAATTTATATGTAGAGAAAGCAATGAGAAAGTTACAAATCTGTAGAAAATTTCTGTAAGCTACATAGCCTAGCTCACTGGCACTCTGATTTGTAATTGTTCTTTTAAGGTGACCCTCTTGGACCAACCTTAATTAAGGACTCCATCCTCATAAAATACATATTACCATGATTACTATGCATGGAATGTCAAGATTCATACTCCCACATACTGTATGTAAGGTAAAGATAATCAAAACACATTTTTTTCTACAGCAATAAAAGTTCCATCTGGAAGACATTGTAAGGTCACTTTGACAATATTATTTATTATGTGATGGTAATTTTGTATGAATGAATTAGGGTATTTGAAAATATATCATAGTTTTAGTCTTTTAAAGACATCTCAAAACAAACTTCTTTTAAAGATTTCTCAAAACAACCTTGCATACATATGCAAACTACTGAAATATTTGTTGGGCATATACATTAATGTTTATTCAGGTGGTTGTTCTTTAAATGGTGTCAAATAATATTTTTATTTCTTCCACACTTCAAATATCATGATATCATATATGTATCAAATCTATTGAAATAATAATTCAATGAGACTAGATAAAAATGTGATTATTTGAGTTCCTTCTAGTGTTCTGATCTTGTCCCTGCATGTGTTTTAGTGCTAGAATTATTCCCTTCATCAGTTATTTGAGAATAATATGCAGGAGTTTATTTAAGTCATATTCATCCTTTCCCCAAGCTCCTCCCAGATGCAAGAACCTATGCCAACTGGATAATAATCTATTATCTACCTATCTATCCATCTGCCTAATTTCTATCTATTCATGGAGTCAAATTTCTTCTGCCCATGCATTCTTGGATATGGAATAACTGGCTTTATCAAGGACACCATTGTTAAGAAATCCCGCTTTAAGTCTCTTAGTAACTGTTTGTTGTCTATAGTCGCAGGCTAGGAGTTAAGAGATCACAGATTACTTTTTCATAATTTAAATACTTTAGATTTAGTTGTAAAACTCATATTTTAATAGAATTGTTTTCTTGATATTCAAGCTTTGGTTGTTGCTCTCATTTGCATATTCTGCCCGTTAACCTTCTGTCAGAAGTATAATTGACAAAGAAATTTTGCTGTTCTGTCATGTTGACCTTTACTATGTAATGGTGTTATTTTAAGGGATTTTTTTTTTTGGTGGGGGTTGGTTTATGTGGTTTCATTTAATTCAGGTGTTGATTCCTGAATGCCCATAAAGATTAAGAATCATACTGGAATTTTCATGGTAAGTAGATTTAATTTGAAGATTGTTTTTGTTTTTGTTTTTGTTGTTGTTGTTGTTGGGACACTTTTTAAAAAATTTTAATTTAATTATTTTATTCACTTTACATCTAGCTTACTGTCTCCATCTTGGTCAACCCTTCCCACTACCCTTCCCCCACACTCCCTCCTCTTCTCTTCTGAGCCAGAAGGGGGCCCCAGGCTGTCCCCCTCCCACCCTGGCTAGGAGCTTCCTCTCCCACTGAGGAAAGGTAGCCCAGTAAGAAGAACATATTCCACATACAGCAACAACTTTTGGGATAGCCCCCATTCCAGTTTTTCAGGACCCATATGATGGTCAAGCTGCACATCTGATACTTAGCAGTAAGGCCAAGGTCCAGCCTGTGTATGTTCTTTAGTTGGTGGTTCAGACTCTCTGAGAGCCTCAAGTGTCCAAGTTAGTTGACTCTTTTGTTCTTCCTGTGGAATTCTTATCCCTGTCGGTTCCTGCAATCCTTCCTCCTATTCTTCCATATGAGTCCCCAAGCTCCATCCACTGTTTGGCTGTGGGTGTCTGTATCTGAGTCAGCTGCTGGGTGGATCCTCCCAGAGGATAACACACTCTAGGACACCCACTTTACTACCTTAACACCTCTGATCATTCATCATGGCAGATAGTTTCACCGTCAGGTGTTCTTCAATTTTTTTCTTATTGCCTTGAAGTTTTTATAATTACAAATCTTTCACTTGCTTGGTTAAATTTAACCCAATAAGTTTACTAAATTTTAGCCTAATGTGAATGGTGTTGCTTCCCTGGGTTTGATTTTTTTATTTTTTTTTTCAGTCTTTTGGTAATTTGTATAGAGAATTCTGATTTTTAAATTAATTTTGTAGCCTGCTATTTTGTGGGAAGTGTTTATCTGGAAGAGTTTTCTGATGTTATTTTTAGGGTCACCTATATGTATTATCATACCGTGAGCTCGTAGTGATAGTTTGATTTCTTCCATTTTAATTTCTATCCTCTTGATCTTCAGTTGTTTTATTAACTAGCTAAGATGTCACATGCTATATGGAATAGGTACGGAGAATGTGGACAACCTTGTTTGTTACTGACTTTTGTGGAATTTCTTTGAGTTTTTCTTCATTTAATTAATCTTGGCTGTTGGCTTGCTAAAAACTGCGTTTATTGTGTTTAGAAATGTCCCCTGAGTCCCTAACCTCTCAAGCACTTTCATTATGAAAGGGTGTTGGATTTTATCAAAGGTCTTTTCTGAATCTAAAGATGATCATGAGATTTTTTATTTTTCACTTGTTTACATGGTAGATTATACTTGTAATTTTACATATGGTGAACCATTCCTATAAGTTTTGGATAAAATATACTTGATCATGGTCAATGACTTCATTGATGTGTTCATGATTTGGTTTGGAAGTATTTTATTGACAATTTTTGTTCCAATGTTCATTAAGTAAATTGATCTCTAATTATCATTCTTTGTTTGGTCTTTTCATGGTTTAGGTATCAGGAAAATTATAGCCTTGTATACCTAATTGGCGAATTCATCTTCTGTTTCTATTTTATGAAATAATTTAAGGAATATTGGCATTAAGTCTTCTTTAAATGTCTAGTAGAATTTTGTGTTAAAACTATCTGGACCCAGACATGAGTTTAAATATTATTTTTGTTGGGAGATTTTAATGATTGCTTCTATTTTAGTATGGATTATAGGCCTGTTTAAATTGCTTATATAATATTTATTTAATGTGTTTTAGGTGGAATGAATTGAGAAAATCACTCATTTATTTTAGATTTCCATTTGGTGGAATAATTTTTTTTAAAGTATGTCCTTAGTGATTCTCTGGATTTCATCTGTGTCTGTTATGTTTCCCTTTGCATATATAATTTTGTTAACTTGGATCTGCTCTGTGCCTTTAGTCAATTTGGGTAGGGTGGTGATAATCGTATTGATTTTTCTCAAAGAACCAACACTTTGATTCATTAATTTTTTTGTTTTCTTTTGTTTATATTTTTGTTGTTGTTTGTGTCTTCCTGTTTATTGATTTCAGTCCTGAGTTTAATTATTTCTTGCTATCCTCCTTTTATGTCTTTTGCATTTAAGAGTTGCTTTTTGTTGTTGCTGCTTTCATTTATTGTGTGGTTGTTTTTGTTCTTGAACTTGCCTCTTCAAACAGCCTTTACTGTGCCACTGTTTCTTATGTCTTTGGGTGTATATAATTTCCATTTTATTACAATTCTAGAAAGACTTTAATTTCTTCTTGTGCCTTTTTTCATTCAGTAGTGGGTTGTTCAGATTTTATGAAATTGTAAACTTTCTGTTGTTTCTATTGGTGTTGATATCTATAATCTGTGGTAGTTATATTTTATGCAGGTTGTTGATTAAATTTTCTTGTATTTCTTGAAACTTGTTTTGTGTTCACATATGTAGTCAACTTTGGAGGGAGTTTCACGAGTTTCTGATAAGAAGGTATATTTTTGGATGCTTGGTGGGAATGTTTTGTAATTATTTCTTATAGAACATCTGTTAAGCCCAGCACTTCCCTGTTTAGTTTTTGCATGGATGAGCTGTCTGTTCGAGAATGTGGGGTGTTGATATCTTTTACTCTCAATGTTTGAGGGTCAATATGTGATTTAGGCTGTAGCAGTTTTTCATTTACAAAAGCTAATACACTTGTGTTTTGAACACTTATTTTGAGGATTGAAATGTCATCTCGGTGGATTTTTTTTCTTTGATCCATATAAAGTATCCTTCTACAACTCTTTTGCATATTTTTGGTTTGAAATCTGTTTTGTTTGATATTACAGTGACACTGGATTGCTTCTTAGGTGTATTTGGTTGTTATATTTCTGTCTGGGGTGATGTCTCTTCTTGCTGTTTCTGGGTTGTAGCAGAAAGATGAATCTTTGTTTCACAGACAATCTGTTTGCATGTGTCATTTTATTAGGTGCATTGCTACCATTGATGTTAAGAGTTACCAATAAGCCATGTTTACTGATTTTCATTATTTGCATGTGTGCTAGGGAGGGGATGATGTAGGTTTTTCCTCTTCTTTCGATTGCTGCACATGTTTTATTTATTTCTTCTATTTTCTTGGGTGTAGTTAGCCTCTTCAGGTTGAAGTTTTCCTTTTAGTTAGAACCTTCCACAAGGCTGGCTTTGTAGATAGATAATGCTTAATTTTGGTTTTACCTTAGCATGTCTTTGTTTATCCATCTATTGTGATTGAAAGTTTTGCTGAGTTGAGTGGTATGGACTAACATCTGTGTGCTCTTAGTGTTCATAGAACAAACGCCCAGTTCCTTCTGACTTTTAGAGTCACCATTGAGAAGTTAGATGCTATTCTAAAAGCTATAACTTTATATGTTATTTGAACTATTTTATTGCAGCTTCTAATATTTTCTGCTTTGTATGTTCAATGATTGGATTATTATGTGCCAAAGTAAAAATTTTTTCTGAGTCAAACTATTTGGTATTCTATATCTTATTGCACTCTGAAAGTTAACTCATTCTTCAGTTTATGGAAATTTTCTTCTCAGAGTTTGTTTAAAATATTTCCTGTACCTATGACCTAGGTTTTATATCCTTCCCTCACATATGCTATTCATAGATTTGGTCTTTTCATAGCATTCTGGATTGCCTAAATGTTCTGTGCATAGACTTTTTCTAATTTCATTTTTTGGGGGATTGGAATAATTGATTTCTATCTTGTTTTCAATGCTTAAGATTCTCTCTTCCTCAGTCTGGCAATTCCTCAGAAAATTGTACATAGTACTAAGTGAGAACCCAGATATACCACTCCTGGGGATAAAACCTAGAAGATGACCCAACATGTAATAAGGACACATGCTCCATTATGTTCATAGCAGCCGTATTTATAATAGCCATAAGCTAGAAACAATCCAGATGTCCCTCAACAGAGGAATGGATACAAGAAATGTGGTGTATTTACACAATGGAGTACTACTCAGGTATTAAAAACAATGACTTCATGAAATTCACAGGAAAATGGATGGAACTTGAAAATATCCTGAGTGAGGTAAGTCAGTCACAAAAGAACACACACAGTATGCGCTCACTGACAAGTGGATATTAGCCCAAAAGTTTGGAATACCCAAAATTTAACTCACAGACCATATGAAGCCCAAGAAGAAGGAAGGAAGTGTGGATGCTTCAGTACTTCTTAGAAGAGGAAACAAAATACTCACAGAGTAAATATGGAGACAAAGTGTGGAGCAGAGACTGAAGGAAAAGCCACGTAGAGACTGCCCTACCTGGGGATTCATCCCATATAGTCACCAAACCCAGACACTATTGAAGATGCTGGGAAGTGCTTGCTGAATGGAGCCTCATATGGCTGTCTCCTGAGAAGTTCTGCCAGAGCCTGTCAAATACAGATGCAGATACACACAGCCAAACATTGGAATGAGCTCTGGGACCCCAGTGAGTGAGTTAGGGCAAGGACTGTAGAAGCTAAAGGGGTTTGCAGCCTCATAGGAAGAACAAAAATATCAACCAACTAGACCCCCTCCCAAAGATCCCAGGGACTAAACAACCAACCAAAGAGTACACATGGAGGGACCCATGGCTCCAGCCTCATATTGGCAGTGGATGGCCTTGTTGTACATCAGTGGAAGGAGAGGTCCTTTAGCCTGAGAGTGTTGGATGCCCCAGTGTAGAGGAATGCCAGGGCGAGAAGACTGGAGTGGGTGAGTGAGTAGGGGAGCACCCTCATAAAGGCAGGGTTCGAGGAGATATGATAGGAGCTTCTAAAAGGGAGACCTGGAAAGGGGAAAACATTTGAAATATAAATAAAGAAAATATCCATTTTTTTTTTAAAGTAACAAACAACTGCCAAATTGCTATATTTTGTTAAACTAAAAGAAAAAAATCTCTCTTCCATCTCTTCTATTCTGTTACTAAGTGTTACCTCTGGGATTGCTGTTTGAGATCCTAATTTTTCAATTCTAGATCTCCATATTTGGGTTTTCTTATTCCATTTCCACTTTCAATTCTTGAACTTTTTATTCATTTCCTTCTACTCTTTATATTTTTTTCCTAATTTACTTAATGGATTTATTAATTTCTTCTTCAGTGACCTCTATCATAGTCATAAAATCCATGATAAGGGTATTGTGCTTCACATTTATAAGGTCCTACTGTAGTAGAGTTCCTTTGACCTAGTAGGGACATGTTTTCTTTGCTGTTCTTGATTGTTTTTATGCTGGTGTCAGGGCATATGAGTTTGATGTGTTAATGGAGGCAGACAGTTAGAGGCCATGGCAGGTAGTATATAGAGATCAGGATAAGACCAATGCATTGAATTTCGAGGTAAGAAGAGAGCATGAAGAGCTGAAGCTTATGCACTAGATTCTCTGGCAGGCTTGTCTTGCAGAATGAGTGTCCAAGACAATATTCTTGCTGAGACAGAGGTATGAGTGGAGGAAAGGTTGAAGGAGAAGATCTGTCTGATATACATGAGATAAGTACAGACAGGGAAGGGAGTCCATAGCAGGCTGTTGGTTACATTCCTGGGGCGAGACTGGGTGATTGAATTTGGAGTACCTGGGGTACAAATGACAATCTTAATGGAGCTTATGTGCTTCCTTGATCTGTACTTTATCATTGTTTTTATTGTCACATTTTTTAGAAAAAACATTGCCATTTCTGTGTTTATTTAGCCTGGTACATTCCTAATATTTTAGGTGAATGCTGAAAGTTAATATTATTTATGTATGCAGCACTTCTGCTTAAAAGACTTTTCTCTCTGTCCTGACATTGCTGATTACCTTGATTGAAAATCAAGTAACCATATATTTCCCCATTGAATTGCTGATTATTCTTGTCACTTTGTCAGAATACCTTTCAATACTACATTATCTTGATCATTGTTGCTTCCTATGCAGTCTTGAAATCACAGTGTGATAGCATCCATTTATAGTTTATCTTCATGTCTCCAGCTGTCTACTATTCTTTGCAAGATCTTTAGTATAATAGGATAACTTGCTGTAATTAATATATAAGTACTTATTTATTTTTAAATATAATATAACTTCTGGGCATATTAATGTCCCTACAGAATATTTACATCACAAATCCTATTTTTTTTATTTCATTTGGTTAAATAGCTTGTAAACTTATAGATATCTATTTGACTTATTCATGTGTATTGAATATTGTTTTGACATCCACCACACTAGTTTCACATAGTCTCATATCCTCATGATCTTACCATCCGATTTTAAATCTTTCTATTTCTAGCATTCCCTGGTCCACTTTAGAGTACTCTGTCCCCTAATGTTGTGGTTCCTTTTTCTTTTAAAGCTATCCTCTAATGACCCTTAAACTGACTTGATTTTAAGGTCTGAGTAGTAGAGAGGATATATGACATTCCCTACCTCCCTGGGCATTGTTTCTCTCACTTGTGATCATATATCCCAGGCTTACCAAGTTTCTTCTTATTATAAGAATGTCATAAACATGCAAATTCCATAAATGTAAGAATGTAGAAAACATAAACTGTCATAATTTTATTGATTTTTTGAATAGGTGATAGTAACCAATAGCTATAAGATTGGATTTGAGGTCTTCTAAACAGAAGGTAATACATACCTGGCACTATGTAACTGGTTAAATGAAACTAGAAAGGTCTTAGACATTTGGGAAATCTACTACTGATATTCTCATAAAAGAAAATGGAGATAAGATGTAGCTAAATATTCCATGAACAAGAATAACAGCTCTCAGTACAAAAGAATAAATGATGGTTTATTTTAAAGCAAACATGGAGACCATAGCCCAAGAACAGAGATTTAGGTTCCCTCAAATACCATGCTCCAATGAGGTAACAATTTCATAGTAATAGAACAGAGTAATAAAAACAATACACGCTTAAAACACATAGCTGGTTGCATCAAGGTGACAGGTAGCAGCAAAGTGAGAAAAAATCCTGCTATGGGCATTAGATGTTATCTGACACCATTATTATACCTTCAGTTTGTGGAAACTATGGGTATATTAACAACTTCAAGTGACCATAGAAAATATCAGAGTATGCACAGAAGAAGATAATAGATGGTTATTTAGAACTCCAGAGTTTGACTATTTTGTTTTTGTGGCATTGTAAGCATTTTTTTCATATTGCTTTGCTTTAACATTTCTTTCTGTTATTGATGTTTATTTGTTTTATGTTGTTACCTATAGAGGCAGATGTAGAAGGGATTGAGCAGTAGCATGAGAAAGAAAGAGAGAAAAAGAGAGGAAAATAAGTCTGCTATGGAGAGAGGTCAGCAGGATCTGGGAAGAATAGGAGGAAAAGAAAAATGTTGAAGATATAATCCATAAAAAAGATATTTAATAAAATTAAATTTGAAAAACAACTCAGTCCAAACAATCACATGTCACAGATATGTGGTTAAACTAGGTGTGTCTAAGAAAGCAATGCCATAAGATACTTTGACTAAGGTCTTGTGACATTTCAACCTCTACACTTCATATCATTGAAGTTCTCATCAGTCAAGCAGCCTTTGCCAACTCACCTTCCTTCCATGAGTTCTTTGTTCTCTATGTATATATACAAAGGTAAGACAGGTTGTCAGTTTTGGTCACAGAAACCATCTTTAGGTTTGGGAAAGGTTATTAAAAAAGTAATGTTTATTTACCTGAATTAAATGTTGTCTTGGAGGCTTACTACTGAGTAAGGTCACCCTTTTTAGATTTTTCTGAATACTGGGTGGCTGGTTCAACTCAGCTGCTCTAGCTCAAACTCCTCCTCTGATTCAAACTGGCTTCTCTAGGCTTCTCACAGGATTGCTCTGCTTAGCCTCAAAATAATTCTGGCAATTTCTTCTAATCTTCTGTTTCCTTGTTATTCTCTGGCTTGAACTGCCTCTGATGACCTGCACTGAATTGCATGAACTCACAAATGAGCTCAAATCCACTCACTGCACTAACTTGCAACTGACTGCATGGAACTAAAGTTCATTCAACTAAACTGAGTGATATGACTCCCAGCTGGCTGGCTGCTCTTAAGTAGACTCTCTTTCCTGTCTGTTATAGTGATAATTGGGTATCTTTGTCTCATCATTTTTTACTGTTGTTATTAAAGGTATGTACTAAGGGCATGTCTGTATTCCAGCCAGTACCCATAGATCTAGAAGGTCTTTCTATGTGCTCCCTTGTGAGAGTAGCCATGTTGCTGGATTAAATTCTTCTACAGATTCTAAGACATAGACTCATAACTAGTGAAAGACAGGAAAATAAGTGACCACTAAATGCTTGGCCCCAACAGGTTACCTATTTTGTCCTATCTTTATTACAATGAATATTACAGAAGAGAAAGCAGACGTGTTATAGCAGCTGACAAATGAAGAGGACAGCATTAGTAGTGCTATTTTATGGATATGACATGACCATGGTAATAGTGAGAAAATAAAACTTCTGAGTGTATGAGTCTTAGTAACAAAAAGGAATGGATGAAAAAGAAAGAAATGATGGAAGGAAAGAAGAAGGATAGAAGATAGATGAGTGTCTGAGTAGACTGGAATAGTGACAACAAATTTTGTGGTAATAATGTAATAGAGATAAGAGATTATAGAGGGGAATAGATGTAAGTCTAATGTATCTATCTATCTATCTATCTATCTATCTATCTATCTATCTATCTATCTACCTATCTATATGTGTGTGTCTCTTGTCTCTATTATATCTAAGTGTATATACACATACATATATGTAAGTATATTATGTATTATTAGATAATATAGTTGTATATATGACAGCTAGGGAGATTTTTTATTGTACAGTCTATAAAGTGTTTCTTGTGCTACTGTAGAATCCAGATTTTTGGCACCTGTACTCCACAAAAATATGAAGTAGTTGTGGTAGGTCCCTATAGTCCCAACACTAACAAGTAGTAGATAGAAGGTCACTAGAGAAATCACACATGCATATATATACACGCACACACACACACACACACACACACACACACACACACACACATATACATGCATGTACACCCACAACACTGAGTGAATTTAAAAACAATTTTCTTAAATATAAGATAACTACAGGTAATTTTTAATACAAAGTATACAAAGATGCTTCAATAATAAAAAGAGCAAAACAAACATTGTTATCTAGTTACAAGCTAACAAAATGCATTGTATTTGTTTGTATCATCATTGCTAATGATATTGTTTAATCTCTAAGTATCTAATTAATAAAATTTAGTAGTCTAGCCCACATCTTTAATCCCAGAATTCAGGAATCAGAAAGAGGTAGAGCTCTGTGAGTTTGATCCTGCCTGTTCTACATAGTGAGTTCCAGGCCAGCAGAGATACATAGTGAGATTAAGTCTCACAAAAAGGAGGGGAAGTTACTAAATTACTAAGTAATTTGGGAATTTAAAACTTACTGGGAAATTAAAAAAAAACAGTAAACATAAATATGTGTGAATTGATTATTCTTCAAAATAACATGGGAATTTATTCATATGTCACTCATGTTATTAGCTTTTGAAAAATATAATATAAATAAAAATGCTAGAAATAAAAAATGGTAGAAATAGTGGATATGTTACTAGAAATCATTAAAATAATGGTCTAAAAATTTTAAGACAATAAAATTAAACAGTAATATCCATGAAAATTAATTCAATGTCCTGTAACAGATGTAGGATACAGATGGCAATGTGATATTCAAAATACTGTGTGTTGCAAAGAAGCAGCAAAAAATATTAGAACTTTCAATAAACTTTGATAACCTACTTGGCCATCAATATGGGAACAATGTGCAAATATTATACATGGAATTTGTGTGGATACATTTAAATTCTTGGATTTGGACAGCCAATTGCTTATGACCAGACAAAGGATTAGGAGATTTTTTTGTTAATTATTTTATTTATTCTAGACATTGCCCCCTCCTGGTCCTCATCCCACTCTCCCTCCCCTTTGCCTCTAAGAGGATGCTCCCCATCTTGTGCCGCCCCCACCCCAGGCACCCCCATTTCTTGGGGCATCAAGTCTCCACAGGATTAGGTGCATCCTTTCCTACTGAGACCAGACAAGGCAGTTCTCTGCTATATTTTTGACAGAGACCTCGGACTGGCCCATGTATGCTCCTGGTTGGTGGCTCAGTCCTAGAATCTCCCAGGGCTCTGCATTCGTTGAGACTGCAGGTCTTCCTATAGGGTAACTCTCTCCTGCAGCTTCTTCAGTCTTTCCTCTAATTCCTCCATAGGGGTCCCCGACTTCAGTCCGTTGGTTTGGTGTAAGTATCTGCATCTGTCTCAGGGCCTATCGGGGACAACCATGCTAGGCTCCTATCTGTAGGCATAGCATAGCATCAGTAACATTGTCAGGCTGTGGTGCCCTTTTCCCCCCCAGTGAGATGGATTCCAAGATGGACCTTTCCTTCAGTCTCTTCTCCATTTTCCTCCTTGCAGTTCTTTTTGACAGGAACAATTCTGGGTCAGGGATTTTGACTGAGGGGTAGTAACCCTGTCTCTCCACTTGAGGCTCTGTCTATCTACTGGAGGTAGACTCTTCAACTTCCCCTCTCAGTGTTCGGCATTTCAGCTAGGATTAGGAGTTATTAACCTGGGCAACTAAGCATGTTAAAATCATGAAAAAAAACAAAAACAAAAACAAAACAACCCACTAATATCAAAGCATATTTCTGTTAACACAAAAAACATGAAGAATTTCCCAAAGCTCTCATTATTTTCTATCATTTGCAGTACTACACATATTGTATAATAAACAGACCTAAGACTTGAAGAAGGTATTGAAATACTGGGAAGAATGAGCAGAAATATGTGTCAAGGATGTGGGCTAAATAATAAATAATAGCAAGAAACAACGATTATTCTGTATCAAAATGTCATTACAAAATCCATTATTTTGTTGACATAAATCTGCATTTCATAATTATATGACATGCAAATTATTCTTTTATATGTAGGTTATGAATAAATGGTAAAATATAATATATTTGAAGGTATATTTTATATGAAATTTTATAAAGAATTTATAAATATTCATTCATCCATAAGCATTAATTTTCAGTCAATGCATATTTCAATAATAGTAATTAAAATTCAGATTTATTCTGTATAGAGGCTCAAAACAAGTGAGTGTAGAAATCTCTATGAGTCAGCTCCTCTGTGGAAGAATGTCTAGCAGTTTAAATCTGTTTGAGTGAAAAGAAAAATAATTTTTAACTTGAACTCATATTGTTGCATTTGAAATCTGCATTTATTCAAATGTCTCATTCCTTTCCATAAGATTTCCCCTGACATTGAAAAAGAAAAAAAGAATAATCTATGTAGACCTATATTTTTTCAGAGGTAATTTCTCTGAGGAGAAGCACAGACAAGAATAGGACTTTACCTATTTTTCTGTTACTATTATAAAATACCTTGACAAGAAAAGCATGTTAGAAAAGAAATGGTTTGGTTTTACAAATAGTTGCAGAGTAGAGACAGTCTGTTGTGGCAGGGGAGGCACAGTAGCAGGAGTGTAGAGTCATCCAAGAAGTCAAGGAGCACTGTGATCACTTTCCTATGAACACAGAAGCAGATATGGAAACCAATAAGTAGATTTAGGCTATAACACCACAGATCCTTCCTCCAGTGACATAGTTTTCCATATTACAATAAAAGTACAAACACTTTCTGAAATGTTGTCACCAAGTGGGACAAAGGTATAAGAGTGTGAAAGGTATTTCTCATTCACATCAAAACAGGTATTATTTGCAGTAAAAAAAAAATAATAATAATTTGACTTTGACTTCCATGATTTTAACTGCTGCCAAAATGTATAGTGAAAATACATTTTCTTATTGTCTTCACTTCTAATGTTTTTACTTATATAGCTCAACATTGGTACTATAAACTAGTAACAGAATTTAATTAAGAAATAAACTAATTTCCCACATGTTGGTGAAGTTAACCTTCCTCTTGTTTTAAATGAATAGTTCATGGCTTTCTTTAATTTTAACATAAATTGCTGCTTTTGAATACTTTGTGGTTAGAATCACAAAGGAGTTAGAGCCCGGCTCTGATTAGAATGTCTGAGCCAAGATGTTATTATCTTTAAAACATAGGGAAGAGGCATCCTTTGTCATTATATCCAATTTCAAATGCATGCAAAAACTGTAACCAACCAACCAACCAACCAAACAAACAAACAAAAAGTGACTATATTTTTGTATATTGAGGCTCTAACCTCCAAAACACTATATTTTATAACAGAAAAAAACCACAAAATTTAACTACATAATTATGGCAAAATTAGTTCAATGCATATGGTTATATAATCTATTAAAAGACAGGAGAGCTGATCCATCACAAAAGAAGTCTCCCCTTTGAGAACACACGAGGATGATCATTTGCAGGTGAAGGGGAGCACATTAAGAAAATAGCAAACCTACTGGCATCCTCATCTTGAACTTCCCTACTCAGACCTGTGAGGATGGATTTCTAGTGTTAATCTCAGACAACCTTGTGTAATTCATTATTGGCCGTCTGCTAGGGTAGAATACAGATCTATCCCATTCTTCCACTTTATTTCCCAGTGTTTACATTAACAGCAGGTTTTTCTTAAATTATCATTCTTTGGCTTCAACATCTCATTATAAGCAGGGAACACTTACTCTTCTCGGTGTTTCATGGAATAAAGATGGCAATAATAAAACTTCAAATACCTCCCTGGACAAATTATCTTTAATCCATTGTGTATTCTAAGCTTAACTCTGTTTCAAATTTAAATTATCATTTTCATGTCTTATTTATTTCTTTCTCAAAGGAAATGAAAGCAATATTAAATTATTCTAAGACTATCTGTAATATAATATTGACACTTACTTTCCCTTTATTAACACTGAATTGACTCTCATCAGAATTCTTCATAGAAAACATTTGAGGTACTGAAATACATAATAATATTTCATAGGAAAAAATAGACTTAGGCACCATTTATGTTTTATAGCATAACTGAATTAGCACAAATTAACCCAATCAGGCAAAAAACATGAAAATGTCACTATCTAAAATAATAATAACTTATAGTGTGTGTTCAGAGGGACTGAGAGTTTAAACAGATAGGATAAAATAAATCCAGCACAAGGGTCATTCCTGATTTTGAAACTGAAATTTATCATCCTTCTGCAGAGATAACTGATCAATTCATAAATCATCATGAACAAAGCAAAGGAAAATAGATTATCTCACAGCATCAACAAACAAAAGCCCAATTTTGAACTAAAGATGCTAAGCAAAAATGAACATATTGTTGTATATTTTCCTTTCCCTTTTAATAAGGCACCTCTCATGTTCTCATGTCCTCACTTCATCTATTATACCTAGTCTTGTAGTGGGTTGGCCTAATGCTGAATTTGGGGCCACCAAAACTCTTTGCCCCAAAAGAGGAGAGTCTGCCATTACGACACTGAGTTAATTTAATTGGTGTATAAAGATGACAAGAGCTAATAGCTTGGCAGAAATAGGTAGGGTTGAGTTTTCGTGGGTTTTGAGGAAGGAGCAGGAGGGAGAAGAATGAAGGAGCAGCCATAGAAGAAGAACTTGCAGGAGGAAGAGAAAGAGCCGCCTTGGGGCAGAAGTGGAAAAAAAAAAAAAAAAAAAAAAAAAAAAAGTGGCCCTGTGGTCTGGCCAATTGGAGCTGAGAGTAGCCCAGATGGAACAATGAAACGCAGTAAGTGATAATTTGGGGTTGTCATTAGGAAAGCAGATTATAACACCATGGAAGGTAGGCAGCTGCCCAGCTATTGTGCTGCCTAGGGCATATTTAAAAATATAAAGGTTGTGTGTATCTTACATCCGGGAACATAAGTGGTCAAAGGCAGGTAAAAATTCCGCACTGAGATTTTTAAGTATTTTTTAACTACATGGTCTCTGCTGCCCATTTTCCCATTAGTGCTTAGACCAAATTGACTAATTGGTTTCCTAAGGCCCAGAAAATGTTACATTTTCTTTATGTGCCTGGTTTGCTTTCCTTAACATAGCACAAAATATTCTCATTTTTATTTCTGTTGCTATAAATAAAAAGACCTTATGCTGTTTATGAATGAAAATTGTTAAGTATGAAGATGCAACTCTCTTATGTTGATAGAGTTTAGAATAAAAATGGCTCTGTTTAAAAAGCAGTTTTAATTACAGAAGGATACCTGTGAACATAAACATAATCCAGTGCACTGGTATCACTATTAAATCCCTGCCCTTCTCTTGTGCTCTTGATATGGAGCAGAAGGTCAACTCTCATCCAATGCTCCAGCACCCTGACTGTCTGTCTGGTGCCTTGCCCTGATAGCCATAGACTCTCCCTCTGAACTTTAAGCCCCAATAAACTCTATTGTCTGTAAGTTTCTTTGGTCATAGTGTCCATTCATAGCAATAAAATAGTAACTAAGAATGGAAGAATTATATCTGTAGTAAGTTACATAGTTCTTTGGGTATGTGTCATAACTGTATTATGTGGTAGAAGTATTTCTATTTTTTGAACCAGTTCCACACTGAATTCCACAGTGATTGTACCAGTTTGTACTCATATATATATATATATATATATATATATATATATATATATATATATATATGAGTTGTTGACCTCTGGAGTCCATATACCCACAAATAGTGCACACTATTATCAGTGTTCTTTGTTATCTATGACAAGTTGAAAGGAATTTTAAAATGTACAAGAAGTTAAGTCTCCACACCAAAATCATTTCAAGTGACAAAACAAACATAAAATATCAAGTCTATAGCATGTATAAAATTAAAAATCAAAATGTTTACTGTTGCTTTTAGCAGTGTCAAATTTCTTCAACATTTTTAGCAATTTTGAATAGAAGACTATAAAGATAAAACTCAATAAGCTCAGCAGTTAGCAATAATAGGAAAGTCATACCACCAAACATCCTTGACCAATCTTCTGACAATTTACACTTCACAAGTGAAAAAATTCTGAGAGATAGGATGTAATGGACATGGATATGTAAACTTTCTAATCAAAAGGAAGTTGAATTTCTTTAATTACTAGCAAGTTTTCACATTGCTGTCAGACGCTATGCATACTATGAGATAGGGTAAGTAACAATCTGTCTCAGTTTAGTAAGCTACAATATTGACAGGCTCATGGTGAAAAGGAAGCATAAATGTTATGAAAACAACCAACTACTTTATGATAATATGTAAGGCTCAGTCCATGAAATGAAAAATTTCAAAAAATGTAAAGAGGGAAAAAATGTAAATGTACATGGAACCATTAACTTGCTCAAATTACAAAAACAAAAACAAACAATAAAAATCAAACAAATTAACAAACAAAAAACGTGGCTAGATAGTATATATCCCCTAACCAAAGGCCTACACTAATATTCTAAGTGGTAATAACATAATTAATGCCTGCTATAACCCAGACATCTCTCAATTATTTTGGGAGGAGCTGTTTCTTACAGAAAGCAATTAACCTGGAAACTCACAAGTGGTCAGTGGACGAGAACTAGTGACTAAAACAAATTTAACCCTAAATGGGACAGCCATATCACACCCCTCCTCACAAAACATCAAGAATCTTTATTAATGGTTGGGCAGAGAAAGTTTGAAGAACTGGAAACGTTGTATGACTTCAAGAGTTATTGTTTTCTAGATAAAGTAGGACTGTTGACTACAAAAACTCCTCATGATTTTAACAACATTCTCTGGACTGCACTACATCAAGACAGGCAAAATTCCAGCTACGAGATAATGTGAGGCGGTGCATTTTAGGTTTCTGTAAAAAAAAAAAAAATTACAATGATGAAACAATCAATGTTAAAAGAGATAATCATTTAATCCAATTAACATATTTGTGATATATTAAAATTTGTTATTTTTATGTATAAATGTGGGAGTTGAATGAAAATTTAAAAGTGACCTCCAGTTCTGATTAATATGGGAGGCACAGGATGAGTCACAGAGGATCTGAAAATCTTCAGTTCTTTTCAAGGCACAGGTAATATTAATATACATATAGGTCGAGGATAGACTGTTAGACCAAATTCCATCTGTTAAATCCCCACAATTTATCAGGAGATATTCATATGCTTCTCCATATGGTGGTATTTTATTTTGTTTTCAAGCCTACTTTACTAATATTAGCATGCTATTGGTAATTTCTATACAAAAAGAAAAATTCAAAACCACCTCGATTTGTATCAGCCAGGTATGACTTTTAGCGCAGGAGTCTGAAGGCATTCATTCTTGGTAACAAGAAAAATAAAAACAAAATTGAGTTTCATTTTCTACCATTTTTGTTTAAGTAAATTGTATCAGATGCTTAAAATAATTCTTATGCCATCTTTTATTCCAATATCCAGATATCTAGTTGATCCCCAATTTAAGCAAATAGAATTGCTAAATATTATAGCCAAGAGTAAATAGATTGAATACTTATAATGCAATTGTATAAAATACTTTCAGTGTTTCATTGATTTTAAGTAAGTCACATTGTAATAATATGACCCTAGAGAGGGTAAAGAAATCAAAAAGTATTGAATCCCTCACTGCAGAGAATTGGATTTGTCATGGTTTGCATCATTTGCCAGGATTAAGCAAAACTTGCAGTGGATGCAACAGAAAGACTGAGATGTTGTCAGACTCCAGGAACCGGAGTAAAGATGTAAACAAAGTTACTAGAGAGTAAGATCTTCTTTTCCTGAAGAGGTTGGGCTTGACACTTACAAGGTTGCAAGATGCAAAATAAAATATGCGTTTTCCAAATATATTTTAATCAAGGAAATAAATATAAGGATAGAAGACTTTGGTATTAAAGTTATAAGAGTAAAGATGTGTCTTTTCTATCCATTATTTTGGTTGCTTATATTTATTTGACATTTTTATTTAAAGAAATGATGATAGTGAAAATCAAATTTGTATGCTCTGAATCTATAATTTCTCTGTGAATACACTTAGTGTCTATTAATTTCTCTAATGTCACCTAAATTGATTGAGATTCAACATAAACACTGAATAAACTTGTCAATTTAAAAGTTAATCATAAAGTGTTGTGTTGCGTACAATGGCACATTTTAAAGTTTAAGAAACAGAAAACAATTTTAGTAGTCAAGTGTAACTTTCACTGCTAGTATTTAAAATTTCAGGTTATGATCTTAATTTGTCTTTGTATACTTCCAAAGTTCACTGTAAATCATAGATACCTAATATTCATTCAGCCTGGACTCAAAATAGAAAGTTCAGTTTAAACTCAAGGGTAGCTAATGTGAATAAAACATGCTTTGGACACACATTATGCAATGGCAAATTTGCAAGCTTTTCTCCTCCAAAGTATTGAACTCTCCAGAATTTGCTTGCAACAGCATATGCTGATGGAGGTGAGAGGTGTTTCAGCTACCCATCTCAGGAAAAGACCCCGTGGAACTTGAAAGTCATTAAATCTCTGATGAATAATCAAACCCAAACAACACACAGATCCAGAGCTCATTTAAATAGGAAAATTGTCAACACTGTAGTCTGAAGAATAAGTTTTCAGATGAACTCTGGTGGCAAACATATAATGGAATCTCAGTTAAAAGAATATCAGGCAAAATCACATCAGAAGCATTGTGCTCCAAAAGTTAAAAAAAAATACAAATACAAACTTTCTCCTACAATTCAATGTCAAAAATCTATTAGTCACACATTATAGGTTTAAGTTAAGTCAGTTCCCAGAACTCCTGTAAAGATGGAATGAAAAAATGGATTCCACAGAGCTGTCTTCTGATCTCCATTTGCTCAGCGTGGTGCGCACACACACACACACACACACACACACACACACACACACACACACACACACACACACACACACCTTAGCCAACAGAGAAGAATAATATCATTTAAAACAGTAAATAATGAAAAAAAAATTGGAAACTACTCGCGAGAACATATTTTTGATAAATTTGAACTGTGAAGTTAATCATTTTTTAAAGTCTGATAGAATGTAAAAATTGACATTTTTGATGTACAAAATCCATTTATGCCTTTTTGGAGGCGATTTTGTTTTTTTAATTCATGGAAAGGTGCATAAAGATATACAGATTGTTCAATGTAATTGATTGTGCCAATGTGATTAGATTATAATTTGAAAACACAAAAGTTAGAGAGAATTAAATGTTATTTTCATGGTGAGTGATATCAAAACACACAAGAATGTGACAAAATGTATTAAACCACAGTTCTAATTGAACCCAGAGAGGTTGCACATGAGCTCTTATCGAGAGTGGGGGGGGAAGAGGATAACCCAATTCATGTTATAAGAGTGCAAATTTCACCTTGAAAAGAACGAGTTATTTGAGATGATTTTTCTTTAATTTCCTATATGAAATGGTTAGCTAGTATCATTAAATCAAAATCTGGGTTTATATAATCTATCCAGAGAATTAGACATGTGCAGGACTGTAAACCGACATGTCAAGCGAAGAGATATGAAGAAGATGACAAAAACCTGAGTTTTGTAGGTGATGTTTTCAGTGTTGTATGAATGCCTTGAAGGCAATTACACAGAGGAACTTGTCAAGGTATGACTCACTTTTTGGTATTGTATATTTGTCCCTTTCTAATGATGTTATTGAAGTTACTTTCCAGAAAAGGCTGAGGACAGACCAGTTGTCACAGCACTCACTAATGAGTTGTGACTGTGATTTCTCATATTAGAATATATCCTAATTAAAATTGATTAATATTTACTTTTTTTTCTTTTCCAGGCAGCTAACCCACATAGCAGTATTAAATCATTACATCATTATTACAGATTAGCCAGCTAGGTTAAAAATACAGTAAGTATCTACATTTTGCTTTACACATCTAAACAAAATTCAAACATAAAAACATTCAAATAAGAGGCTTATTTTCATTATTAAATCAGATTTCCAGAGTTATATTGAGTATATTCACTATTTTTCCCAATATCAAAATAAAACTAGGGAATGAAATGACAAATATGCCTCTTTCCAATCAAGCAAGACAAATGACAAAACTCATGAAAGCATTAACCTCATTGCTGAATCATAGTTTAGACTAGACCTGCTCCTTTAAATGGAAAGGTGCAGAGCATTGACCTGCTGATCACATCTGTTATTGAGGAATAGTAAAGCCCTGGGTGTTTTCACAGGCAGTGTGGAAGCCTAATGCTTTGGAAACTTCCTGCAATCTATGAGGACTCCTAGTAACATGATCTGGCATCTGAACAGGCCAGACACTCAAGACCTACTCTTATAGACACTCAAGGCTGTCAGTAGCAGACTGGTTTGTATTTAGTTAACTTGGTAGCTGAAGGGGTTTCCTGGAGATCTTTAAACAGCTCAGGCTGATGCAAGAATAAGTTTGCTCTAGGAAAACCGATAGCAGAGGACAACATCCACAATACTCATTTAACACAGAAAGAACGAACTCATGCCTACAGAGAGTCTTCATCCCTATATTTTCATCTCTTTGGCATGGGGAGACACTTGAAGGTTACCAAAACGAAAGTTCTGGACACCAGCCCAGCCACAAATCTGTCAACAAGCAATCTGTCCTGCTTGTAGCATGTCCTGGGGCATTGGTGACTCAGAACTTGTGGGAGTCACAAACCGCTGATATCTGGTGTGACTTGAATCCCATGCGGTCAACGGGAGCCCATGCATTATACTGTCTGTATGGCTAGGAACCAGAGACTGGATAGCCCAGAGACCTAGGGTAAAACCAAACAGGACCAGTAAAAAACAACAAAGAAATGATTTTTAATTATATTCTGGTATATTCACATTTATAGATTGGTTCATTGTCCAGTTGTCATTAGATAGCCTTTCTCCTGCAGTAAATGGAAGCAGATACAGAGACCAAATAGCTAGACATCATTAAGAAAGTCTAAATTGGAGTGTCCATAGGGTCCGTCCCCTCGGAGATCAGGGCATCCTGCAGAAGAGTGAGAGGAACGATTTCAGGAGTCAGACGAAATGGTGTCCACCAGGAAAACAAGGCCCACTAAATCAACTAAGCAAGACTTGAATGTGCTCAGAGAGACAGGAAGCAATAAGCCTGGGGTCTGCAGGAGTCTCCACAGGTTCTCTGTGTATATGTTATAGCCGTTAGTATGGTAATTTTGTGGGACTCCATACAGTGAAAGCAGGCATGTCTCTTAATTTTTTGCCTAATCGTGGGACTCTTTTACTCCTATTGGGTTGCCTTGTCCAGCCTTGATATGAGGGCTTTTGCCTTGTCTATTGTATCTGTCTTGTGTGTTTGTTGACTATTAGAGGCCAGCTCTTTTCGGAGGAGAAATGGAGGGGGAGTGTGTCCAGAGGAGACATGGAGGAACACTAAAGTGTGATCAGACTGAAACTGTGGTCAGGAGTCTTCCTGTATGGGAGAAAACGAGAGAGAGAGAGAGAGAGAGAGAGAGAGAGAGAGAGAGAGAGAGAGAGAGAGAGAGAGAGACCAGAGAGAGAGAGAGAGAGAGAGACCCAATCCTTTAGGATATTGAACCATAATCGCACATGACAGTTAAACCCTTTTGATCGTCAATCTTAATTGTTAACTTGGTTGGACAAGGACTTAACTAAAGAAAATCAGCTTATGAGCACATCTTTAAAGAATTTTCTTGATTTGGTAATTTTCTGTAAGACTCATCCTAAATATGTATTCCATCTGGCAGGAAGATTTATTTATTTATTTATTTATTTATTTATTTATTTATTTATTTATTTATGTGTATGTATGTATGTATGTATGTGTGTATTTGTTTATTTATCTATTTATTTTAAGGAGGTGTAGGAAAAAGACCTTTGTTTCTACCTGGTTGTGTCTAGCTTCAGTCTCCTCCTGTTAGCAAGTTTCATTTAGCCTGTTTTTGTTGCTGTCTTCACCCTCTTACTACACCTCCATTGTTGTTGCATGGTTCGCTCATATCTGAGTTCAGCTTCTACTGCTTTCCAAAACAGATTGAAACTTAGGGGCTCTACAGGAGTCCTCTAGGCCTTCTGGGCCAGACTGGGAGTGCCTTTGGACTGAGTAGTTACAAGGTTCTTTGTCAACGTTTGTACTAGCACTAGTTTTCCTATTTCACACACACACTCACACACACACACACACACACACACACACACACACACAGCGGGGTAGAGAGAGAAAGACTTTATAAAGTATCATTTTTATGTGTAATTAAAATGTACATAATCCTGAATTATGTATATTTACCTAGTGTTCTTAAGAGTTTAGTTGCCAGGGTATGAAAACTAAAAAAAAAAAAAAAAAAAGAGTCCTTTAAAGTGGTAGAAGTTTCTGTTGTCTTTTTAAAATAATGCTTCTTTTTATGCTGAAATATGAAAATATATGTAGAATTATCATAGTAAAATATGTAAATTGGATTCTATGTTGTGTTCAATATAGCATTATATTATAAATTATAATAAATCAAATGTCTCAGAATATGCTTTTGTCATTCAAATGAAGAGAGACATCTAAAGAAGAAAAGTATTAAAATAAGAAAATCATGTATCTAAATGTGTATCCAGTCAGCCAGACACACGGCCATTATGAGAGTTTATTTAACTCTGTAGACTTATGAAAATATTTCAATCTTTACAGAACAAAATATGTGTTTTCTCTTAATTTTTTTCCACTTACATCACTGATATTTTATTAAGTGCTTTAGGAAGATAGATAATTATGTCTTATTTATTGATAATTAATTTTTTCCATATGATAAGCAAGAATATTATATTGACGGTGGTCCTTGAAATTTCTTAGTACATAAGTAGGGTCATAATCCGTTTATCCTGAGATAAAGTTGCATCTTTATAGACTCTATCGCCATCTAGCCCGCATTTCATTAAGTGACTCCTATATGAACATATACATATTTGAGAATGTGTGTGCACAGTTTTTCTACATATAAAAATTGGCTGGATACCCACAAATTATTTCAAAAATAAAAGCAATATTCAAAATCAATGCAGATAGTGTATACATACTCAAGTAGAACTCCATTTACAATTTATGATGGCAAAATTTTCTATGTAACCATTACCACCTGCTTTCAGAAATGCGATACTTACAGAAAAGTAGGAAGTTTGTGAATATGAACTGTAATTTTAACATTTTTAATCTGTTGGACTGGACTACCTCATAAAAACACAAGGTCATGAAAATTGAGCTGAGTTTGTTTCATAGAATCATAATAAAACTGTGAAGTGTTCTTGACTTTTATGATGAAACTTATCAGTGTTCTATATTTTCTTGACTTAATTCCTTGAAGACACACATGCACTTAAAAGGGGAGCTATATATTTTTATATATTCATATGTGGGAAAATAAATATATATAAATGAAATATAAATAGGAGACCACCTCCAGTAGATAGGCAGAGCCCCTGGTCGAGGGATGGGGCTACCCGCCCATCTCAAAGTTTTTAACCCAGAAATGTTTCCCTCTAAAGGAAGAACAGGGATAAAAAGTGGAGCAGAGACTGAAGGAAGGGCCGTCCGGGGACTGCCATACTTGGGGATCCATCCTGTCTGCAGACACCAAACTGAACACTGTTGCTTTTGCCAAGAGGCTATTGCTGACAGGAACCTCCTCGGTGTCTGTTTGATGCTTATAGGAACCTGGTGTGGCTGTTCCTTGGGAGGTTTGGCCAGCCACTGACCCATGCAGATGTAGATGCTTAGAGTCAGTCATCAGACTGAGCTCAGGGAACCTGGTGGGGGACCTGGGGGAAGGACTGGAGGAGCTCAAGGGGATTGTAACCCCATAGGAAGATAAATATGGGCTGGCCCGACTACCCAGTGCTCCCAGGGACTATACCACCAACCAAGGAGTGTACAGGGAGGGATCCATGACTCCAGATATATATGTAGCCGAGGATGGCCTTGTCTGACATCAATGGGAGGGGAGGCCCTTGGTCCTGTGGATGTTTGATGATCCAGCATAGGGGGAGGCTGGAGTGGTGAGGCAGGAGAGGTGAGTGGATGGGAGAGCATCCTCATAAAGGTAAAGGGGAGAGAGGAGAGGGCAAAGAAGGCAGATGGGGGATGGGGTTTGTGAAGGGGTAACGGCGAAGTGGGATATGATTTGAAATGTAAACGAATGAAATGATTAATAAAAATTAAGTATAAATATAAACATAAATTATACTTTAAATATCAACAAATACTTTATTTTTTTGCTTTTTTGTTTTTTTCTTTTATTGGATATTTTCTTTATTTACATTTCAAATGTGCTCACTTCAGCAGCACATATATATTTCTTTTTTTTTTTTTTGATACTTTATTTACATTTCCAATGTTTCCCCCTTTCTAGGTCTCCTCTTTGGAGACCACCTATCCCTTCCCCCTCCCCCATGTCTATGAGGGAATTCCACCTCCCACCACCCGCCCGCCCACTCCCATATTCCCACCTTGACATTCCCCTTTACTGGGGCCTCTCCTCCCCCTGATGGCCAACAAGGCCCTCCTCTGCCACATATGTGGTCCGAACCATGGGTCTCTCCATGTGTATTCTTTGGTTGGTGGTCCAGCCTCCAGGAAGACCGGGGAGGGGGGGGTCAGGCCAGTTGACACTGTTGCTCCCTCCATAGAGCTGCAGACTACCTCAGCTCCTTCAGTCCCTTCTCCAACTCCTCCATCTGGGACCTCACTCTCAGTCCATCTGTTACTGTAAAGTGAAACTTGGGTATTCCAAACGTTTCGGCTACTATCCACTTATCAGTGAGTACATACCATGTTCGTTCTTTTGTGACTGAGTTATCTTGCTCAGGATATTTTCAAGTTCCATCCATTTGCCTGCAAATTTCATTAAATCATTGTTTTTTAATAGCTGAGTAGTACTCCATTGTGTAATTGTACCACATTTTCTGTATCCATTCCTCTAATGAGGGACATCTGGGTTGTTTCCAGCTTCTGGCTATTATGAATTAAATACATAAATCACTATATGTGATACTTACAGCTTCCTTATAGAAGAAAATTTATTAATTAATGTTTAAAGAACTGTTGCGATAAAAGAATAAGAAAGGCTAGGTATTTGGACTCAGTCAATAAAGTGCTTCCGTGCAAGCAAGAAGACCTCATTTTTAATCTCCATTACCACATAAGTCCCGAGTGTGGTAGCAAAGGCCTGTAATGCTAGCCTTGAGAAGGTGGTTGTTGTGGCTTCCTGGGACTTGGTGGCCAACCAGTCAAGCAAAGTAAGTGAAGTTAAGATTCAATGAGACTCTGTACTAAAATAATATGAGAAATAATTGAGGAAGATATTCAATATTTGTATATTGACCCCACATGTACAAATACACAGTGCTGTTTCAAGAATTGAATATATCTTAAAATGTGCATATACACACATGAACACAGAACACAAAATTATAATAATTACTAATGTTATTTGTACATTATTAAATATTTCAGTATTGTGAATCTGGCAAGAATTTTGTAAATACCAAGGATATAGACATGTTTGATAACACATATATGTGCCAATGAAGGCCACATAAATTCATCTTTCTAAATCCATTGCAAATGTCCCATGTAATGTTTAGAAGTATCTTTTATTCACCAAATGTAATTGTTGTCTTGGAAGCTTATTGCTGAGCAAGCTCACCCTGCCTAGTTCTTTGTGTACTTTGGATGGCAGGTTCAACTCAGCTCTTCTGGCTCAAATTCCTCTCCAAGCTAACTGATAGAAACTGGCTTCTCTTTGCTTCTTGACTGAATTTTTTCTGCTTGGAAAGACTGCCTCTGAAGACCATGAACTGATCTACACTGGCTTCCTTGACTGCACAAACCAAATCAAATTAAAAAGAACTTCAGGAACTCAACTGAATTCAACTGCAGTTTTAAAACTGAGTTGAATTGAACTGAACTGAACTGAATGACTCTCACTGAACTCAATCTCTCTCTCTCTCTCTCTCTCTCTCTCTCTCTCTCTCTCTCTCTCTCTCTGTGTGTGTGTCTCTCTCTCTCTCTCTCTCTCTCTCTCTCTCTCTGTTCTTGTGACAGTTTGGCACATTCTATCTCTACATCATTCTCTCAAATCTTTCTGTATTGACACTCTGTCCATCAATTCGATGCCAAACACAGCTGCTTCCTTCTAAAAACTAACTTTACCTTTATTGTTAGAGATTTAAATGTGTATACGAAGGTCTTGTCTGTATTCTAACCAGAGGAGTTAAAGGTGTGACATTCCAGGTGGATTGCACTGACCTAGAAGTTCTTTTGATGTGATTGCTCCCTTGTCAGAGCAGCCATACTACTGGATTCAAATTCTTCTTCAGTAATGTGTCATCTAAATGTTTTCTGTTTCCGCTTCCTACTTTGCAGTCAAGCCTTGATCTTAATTTAAGCCATGCATGCAAAAGTCATTGATTAATATGAATTGCTTTTTCAATGATTACCTCCATTTCCAAGATTTTAGGATAAAGACTATACTCTATTACATTTAAACTATTATTTTGTGCACCAAGTCAATGTAAAATGCTAATGTCAAAGATTTATGTGAGGATTATTTGATGTGGAATCTTAAATTACTATGGTTATTTTCAAAGAGTTTTAATTTAATAAAACATTTTTGTTAATGCCCACATCGTGAGGTCCCCACAAACCACCAGAGACCACCATGTGTCCACGTCAAATGCAAAAGCAAAGAGTCTTTATTCCAGTTGGAGCTTGAACTCTCTAACCACTCCAGCTCAGAGGAAGGTGTGGAAGTTCTTAACTGGCACAAACCTTGCCTCTTTATCATGGTTGCTCTAGGTTGCTCTAGCAGGGTAAGGGAATTTCCATCTTGAGAGTTCTATGATTGATTCACATTTGATTGGCACACTGTAATAATTTCAGCTTGCTATGAACAATGGTTGCTAGCTTAATCAATCTACTTGAAGACATTAGGTACTTTCCCCCTTAAGAACTGAATGGTTGTTGCTAGGTTTGGAGTGGCTATTTACCCAGGGGAATTGTGATTGTGTTTCTCACTTTTTCTCTTGTGTCTTGTGAATTAGCATTTAGTTCTTAAATACTCATCCAGTGCCATATCCTCTTCCATGGTCTCTGCTATAATGATAGTGGTCTAAGCTCTGAAACTGGAAGCAAGACTCCAATATTAAATGCTTTCTTGTATAAGAGATGTCTTAGTCACAGTGTTTTTTCATAGAAATAGAACAGTGAAATTAGAGAATAATATAACATCTCCTACAGTTTGAAAGTTAAAACAGTGGCTACTTATTTATTTATATTTTTGTATCTGTACATATTCATTTACACATCCATTTTCTCCTTCTACCACGTGACTTCTGGAATTGAATGTAATGTCACCAACTAAGCATAAAAGGATAATAGTTTATATAAATGTTTCTGTCTTTGTATCTAGTTCGTGCTCTGTGTAAATACAAGATATGCTAGTTGACTCATACTATAATTTGAAATGATTTCTTTCTCCAACATGTGCTGGGTTGCGATTGTAATTAAAGTTGACAATCTTAGATTACACAAACAAATGAAAAGAATATGTAAGGCATTTGAAGGTAAGAGAAGGAGGTGAAATATTATATCACATGGGAACTTATTTCAACCTGTGTAAAGGGGAAAAGCATGTAGAAGCCTTGATCTGAGAGACACGGACAAGCATGAAGTATGATAGAGTAAGACAGATTGCTAAAGTGCCTTGGTTTTGGTATCTGGTCTTTTTTTTTCTAAGTAAAGGAACTTTAGCAAATTAGGTAACTTCTTTTTCTTCTTTAGGATTCCTCAGTTTTAAAGAATAGAAATCATTTTCCCTGATTTGTTTTCTTTCTTATCTTAAGGAACTGAGTTGGTTCACATACAGGAAGAAACAGGACTGAAGGAGCTGAAGGGGTTTGCAGGAAAAACACCAATATCAACCAACCAGACTCCCCAGAGCTCCCAGGGACTAAACCACCAAGCAAAGAGTACACATGGAGGGACCCATGACTCCAGCCACATATGTAGCACAGAATGACATTGTCTGGCATCAGTGGGAAGAAAGGCCCTTGGTCCTGTGAAGACTTGATGCTTCAGTGTAGGGGAATGCCAGGGTGAGGAGGCAGGGGTGGGTGGGTGAGTGGGGGAGCACCCTCATAGAAGCAGGGGGAAGGGGATGGGATAGGGGGTTTCCCAGAGTGGAAGCTGGGAAAGAGGATAATATTTAAAATGTAAATAAATAAAATATACAATAAAAAAAAACTTAAAAAAATCAGGGCTATATGGCAAATAATAATGACCAAATAAACAGTAAAGTTGTTGCTCTGTGTCTAGGATGTAACTCTCCGGAGCCCAGAGATTTTATATGACCAAATATTATTATAGGTAGCTTGCACAAAGGGTGCCACGCAACTGCAACTTAATTGTGAGAAAATGAACTATTGCTTTTTGATCAAATACAAAACATAGAAGAAAGTAATCATGGGGTGAAAACACCGAACTATATGATGTACAAAATGTCGTCCATGCAGTCAGTTATAGAGTACAATATGTAGGTTAAATGACAAAATCAATAGACACAATTAGTCGTAGGTACAGAATTTAAAAAGCCTTATACACATTTACATAAATAATGTTCAAAACCACTAGGTCTAATTTACTTTCCAAGACAGAGAGATAGCAGAGGTTTCCTGTATTCTTTTATTTTTTTTTTTATGTATGTTTTCACTATTATTTATTTTTATGTATATAAGTACACTGTTGCTGTCTTGCTGGCTTCAGACTCACCAGAAGAGGGCATCAGATCCCATTACAGATGGTTGTGAGCCACCATGTGGATGCTGGGAATTGAACTCAGGACCTCTGGAAGAGCAGTCAGTGATCTTAACTGCTGAGCCATCTCTCCAGCCCCAGTTTCCTGGATTCTAACATAATCATTGCTGGCCTTTTTTTTTTTTTTCCTTTTTAGTCATCATTGCAATGTAGTAATGCTTTGACAATAAGTTTCTTTTTTATGCTTAATACATAACTAGCAATATCAATAAAATAATGAGAAATAATTAAGTAAAATAAAAGTCTAATAGCACGTAGTTTAAATATATATTTAACATGAAAAATAACAAGGCATAAATGCCATGATACACAGAAATTTCAAAAAATGTATTCTCCTAAAATATGTTCCCTATAAATTGAAACACTAGCATTCTTAATTACTAAATGACTAATATTTCAGGTAACATGTTCTGACTCTATTTATCTGCATAGCTTGAAGCATGCATTTTCTGCTAAAAATTTGTATGAAATTTGGTTTCATACAAACATATAATTTGCATATTTGGAATTAAATATTTTTCAGTATTTAGTGAATCCATCGATCCCTAGCTGCAGAAAGTATGTCAGAGTCCTCTGAAGGGCCATGGCAAATTGTTTACCTGGAGATGTTGACAGTATCCAACTCCAAGGAAAATCTCAGGGCTTCTTTGCATGTATTCATGGTGGTAATGGAAAGGTAAAATCATCCTGATACCTTTCAGATGATAATATCATGTTTGCAACAAAAACAGTGGAGAGAAAGATTTTAATGCCTACAGTTTATTGTGCTTTACTTTGTAGCATCATGATAATTTTGTATGGGGTACTGAGTCAAACTCTACATTGACTCTGACACATTCAAGCTGAACGGTTGTGAGGAAAAACAGTTAAGACTCTGTTTTAAAAAGCATTCTGATATTTGCATAAACTTTCCACCTTTTAATTTGGTTTTGAAACATATCTAATATAGACATACATATTTATGCTTCTCTGGCAAAGCTTTATTTTTAGAATTACAGTTGTTTCTGCATCAAGAGCTTCTACTACAAAAATGCTAAGGGAACTATATTACTAAGTTATACTTTTAAAGTACTCCTGAAAATGTTGTTTTTATGTAAAAGATAATAAAAGTGAACACTAATGCCCCCATGGAGATGTGAATTTATACATTAAACTAAATTTCAAAATTTCAGAATACTTGGTTAGCCTGAATACAAAAACATTATATATAATTATATGTAATATAATTTCTATATATTTTTATATACTTCAAATTTGTGGTATAGGAATAATTTATTATGTTCTATGCAAGAAATATACTCTAGTTGCAATCCTAAACAAACACTATTTAGGTTTACAGTTATGTGGTGGCAAAAGGTTCCCCCTAACTTCATATATCACTTAGCATAAATACATATATTTTATTAAAAGCTTAAACAAAATGTAAATGTTCTCTTCTTTGAGGTTTAGTTCCATGAAAAGTGCTGACTTGGTAAAACTAAAGATAATAGTAATTCTTATAGAAATTACTAATTGAATAGATGACAATTCACAACGGGTAACAGTAATTAGTATTACAGTCCAATAGAATCCAATAAATGTGTGCTAAGTAGATACAGGAAAATGTACTCGATGATTGGATACTTTTGTCTCCTCACAGTCAGATGATTTAGACTAAACACATTATAAAGTAAAAATTACAAATTGCTGATGACTTGATTTTGTTATACTACATTGTGTTTCTCTTTCATTTATATTGTCAACTTTTACAAATTACTGTATTTCTTATTTTGCATTTTAATCTTTTTTTTTTTTTTTTTTAGTCCAGACTTTATCCCTCTCCTGCTGGTCCAGGCTCTGACTTTTTCACATCCCACACCTCGTCCCCCCTCCCAGTCTCCAAGAGGATGTCCCCATCCTATCTCCCCCCACCAGACATCCCCACTCCCTGGGCCTCCAGTCTCTAGAGGGTTAGGTGCATCTTGTCTGACTGAACCCCGACCTGCCAGTCCTCTGCTGTATATGTGTTGAGGGCCGCATATCAGCTGATGAATGCTGCCTGGTTGGTAGTCCAGTGTTTGAGCATCTCAGATCTCGGGGTCCAGGTCCCCCTCCTCCTCAGCTTCTTCCAGCTTTTCCCTAATTCAAGCACAGGAGTCACCAGCTTCTCTCTGTTGGTTAGTGCAAATATCTGCATCTAATTCTTTCAGCTGCTTGTTGGCTCTTTCAAATGGCAGTCATGATAGGCCCCTGTTTGTAAGCACAGTCTTTTTTAAAGCGTACTTTATGTTTTTATCTTTCTCTTATTTTAGCTATTTTTCTTAATTTAATTTTTTTTTTACTTTACATCCCTCTCACTGACCTACTTCCTGTTACCCCCTCCCATAATTCTTTCCCATCCCCTTCCCCTTCTTCTGGAGCTGCTACCCCCTCCCCCTACATAGTCCCACAACCTGGCACTTCAAGTCTCTGGGAGGCTAGTTGCTTCCTCTCCAATAGAGGCCAGACAAGGCAGCCTAACTAGAAGATCATATCCCATGGACAGGCAAGCTTTTGGGATAGCCCCTGCTCTTATTCAGGATACACATGAAGAGCAAGCTGCACATTTGCTACATATATGCCAGGAGGCATAGGTCCAGCCCACGTGTTTTCTTTTGCTAATGACTCTGAGAGCCCCAAACGCCCAGGTTAGTTGGCTCTGTTGGTCTTCCTGTAGAATTCCTATCTCCGTTGGGACACCATAATCCTTCCTCCTATTCTTCATAAAGAGTCCCCAAGCTCCATCCACTGTTTGGCTGTGGATTTCTGTATCTGTCTGAATCAGCTGCCATGTGAAGCCTCTCAGAGGACAACTTGCTCCTGTCTGCAAGCATAACAGAGTATCATTAATAGTGTTTAGGAATCGGTGCTGGTTGTTGGTTGGCCATTCATTCAGTCTCTGCTCCATCCATTGTCCCTATTTTCTTGTAGCAGTTCTTATATACCAGGGAGACCTCCATTCTCCTGCTGTGTCTCCCCCAACCTTCTTCAGACCTGAGATTGCTGAACCATACAGATAAACTTCCCTTCCCCAGTACATTTTCCCTGTTCTCTGAGCCCTCTGGGCCAAGCCAAGCTGATATGAGCAGCCTGCTATCCCATGGGGACCTCCATTCTCCTGCCACCCCTCTTCCACCTTCACCAGACTCCTGAACCATACAGGTAATTCCCTTTCCCCACTCAAATTACTTTATTTGAAATTAAGCACTATGGTAAGGATTTTTCTCTGTAAATTTCCTTTGATGATGAAGACCTTTTTAGGACATCTGACCATTTTTCTTTAAGCCCTGATAGATGTGAAAATGAATGATCCGTCTCAACTCAATCTCATCACAATTAAAGTTAAATTTCAAAGTTGAATATAGTGATGGACGCCTACAATTCTAGCACTTAATTGAACTCTATCGCCCTTTCTGAAAATTAACCACAATATGAAGATTAAAATGCTAAAATTTCTAAAAGAAAATATAGACAGTACACTGCATGATACAACGACCTCAAGAAACAAAGAATTAGGAAAATAAATCACTGATTTTTTTTTTAAAAAGTAGTCTATAGTTCTGAAATGAAATATGCATGGCTAATCAGTATCTTAAGAAGTACTCAGCAACGTTAGAGAATCAGAAAAATAAAAATTAGAAATTATTTAAGATGTGGTTTTATACAAATGAGAAAGGCTAGCAGTATCAAGAACCCATATGAGAATATGTATTGGTTGAAATGTAGTGAAATGAGAAAACAGATTCAATTTAATGTCATTGAAAATTGGTTTTGCTGCAATGAAAATCAATGTGCAAAACCTTAAATATTCTAAAGGCTAATAATATACTACTCTCCTTGAATACGTTTAAACGATTCTATGTCCTTTTCTACATATACTTGCTCAGCCATGCTCATGGGTGCTCTATTCACAATATTTAGGAATTGGAAAAAATGAATTGTCCTTCAAACGATGAATGTATAATAAAGTTGTAACACATACATATAAAAATTCTATCATGATGTATGGAAAAAGAAAATTTGAAATTTGAACATAAATGGACAGAACTAGAAAAATATAGAGAAATGCAAAAACTGGGTATTCTCTCTTATTTCTCGATCTCTATATTACCTCTGAATTTCTATATTAAAATTTTAAAATATGAAGGAATTATAGAAGATAGGAAAGCAGAAAGAGGTGATAGAGGCAGGAGTGAAGAACAAACTTTAGAAAGGAAGATATTTAATACATAGGTGCTATGAATGTGAAAAATAGGGTCAATGTCACGAGAATATTAACTGAGGAATATCGGATACAGAAGAGAAAGGAAGACTGTTTGTCTCGGGTCTGAAGGAGGTTGGGGGAGAGACAGCAGCAGAATGGGGGTCTCCCTGGTATACAAGAAAGGCAGGAACAGGGGACAGAGCAGAGACTGAGTAAATGGCCAACCAATAACCAATCCAACTTGAGACCCATCACATGGGCAAGTACGAATCCCTAACACTATTAATGATACTCTGTTATACTTGCAGACAGGAACAAGTGTTTGAAAAGGAGATTAAGTGTTTGAAAGAGCTAGAGGGTAATATATGTGTGTGTGTGTGTGTGTATATATATATACATATACATATATATATATATATATATATATATATATGTTACCCAAATGGGTTTAAAATTTTTTTTCATAGGGTCCTGAACTACCTAATAAAACCCCAGTGCCAGACACAAAATAACTTCCTAAAAGTTTTATATGAGGAGTCAAAGAGACTCTCATGTTATGTATGTTACAGCCATTGTACCAAGTGAAGACTAGTTTTTGTTGCTGAATATAGCAGACTGATTGAAAAGATGATTGGAGGAGTTGAGCTGGAACTTCCCTTCAAGCCCTGAAGACAGATCTCATAGTGTCGAAAGCTGATATGCAAGCTAAGAAGGAAAAAAAATTTGATAGGCCTATCCAGTCAGTTGTAAAGCTTTTGCCTCAAGACCAGCAAGATGACTCTAATAGTGCAACAGTAGCAATTTCATTTTAGCATCACCAACATCTGTGTAACTGAAAGTAAGACCCACTCAATGGACAGGACTTCTTGAGTAATAAGGCAAATCTAGCTAAATACCAGGGTTTGGAAGGAACACTAAAGACCCTAAAGGAGAACCAACTTCTGCCATTTTCCTAAACATTGATAATCTCAAGTATTACTATCATTGAAAGGTATATTTACACCTTTATGCACAGGGTATTGTAATTCTCACATCATAAAAACTTGATTTAGGAACGGATGCAGACTACTATGTAGAGAATATGTGGCTGTTCAGTGCCTATCCTCAGTTGTTAAACTACAATGTAACCCTTACTCTTAACACTCAGAAAAAATCATGCAAGAGGGGGATACAAAGATTGTAAATATCGAGAGGACCAAGATGCTTGTTAATAACAGACAGAGTATTTTAAACAAGGTATGGGAGCTGTATCTATGAAATCTTAGGGATATGGTAGCCTAACCAAAATGGAAAAAAATAACAATACTTGACATACCAATTTAGATTGGGAAATCTCACAAGGATTAATAAAAAGGCACAGGCAATTAACAACTGCCAAGAGAGGGAGAATCCATCCTATGCCCCAGGGAAGAGTTTCTGATAAATTATCAAATGCATTTGGTCAGACCTATGGGCAGACACACAAAATATATCCAAGCAAAAGCAAAGCTATACTGTAAATTTTATTCTCCTTGCACCTAACTTTTCTTTCAAGTTTCTTTCCATCATAGTTTCTTTATATTTTACTTGTATTATTTTCCTGCTCTTGTAATTTTGATCAGTCTATCATGTACAATAAAAGGCCTTTGCCCAACACCTCTTTTGACATAGGAATCTATTGCTGCCATTTATGAATGCAGAAATTACAGCTTGTTAAACTTTTAACATTTTCTCTTAATTTAGACTCATAAGAAAAATAATGAAGCTACTGATTATATTTCCTTTTGATAAGGAAAAACAAATGTTTCTCATCACACATATACAGTAGAACTCACTAGCAACCCTGGGGATTCGTGCTCTCTAACCTCAACCATTTTCTCTTTAGTAAAAGGATCTTATTCTTATCTACCTATGCTATGCCTGTCTTCTTTTGAGCTGGGAAGCTGCAGTGGTCTGGCCCTGTAGAGGCAGGAGAGGATACTTAGTTATAATTTAGCATCAATTAAGTTTTCAACCAGTCCACCTGATTTTAAGGTCATTTTTCTTCACCTTTCAAAATTTACTGCAACCAATTATTGAGGCCTGTAGAAGCTGTCAGACGGCCCCCTAAGTCCTGTCTTGACTGTTCCAACTGAGAAATTAATATTCTTGTCAACCACATGATGTTTAACAAGAACAAAATTTTCTTTTTAATTCTTCTAAGCACACTTACGTTTTATACATGTGTGCAAACGTGTGGCACTTTGTTCTGTCATCCTGGGGTCTTAAACTCTTAGGGATTACTTTACAATTTTCAATCTCAAATCTAGAGTTATCCTAGAGCTTGGGAGTTGACTTCCACAGTGGATGAATGTTATAATTTCTGATTTTTGTGTTTGTGAACTCAATTTAATCTGGAGACCTTTGATTGTAATCTTTTCTAAAACCTACCTGGTTTAATATGCCCTTTAGAACAATTTTACAATTGATTTATAGAACCCTCAGAGTTTTCACCACACCAGGATAATTTTTTAATTGGTGCTTTCTCAGCTTGGAATATTCTCCACATTAAGAGTATAGCATGAATTCCTGCTCAAACAAGTCAAACTTGTTCATTATTCTTTTGATTCCCTGTGACTTTTCCTCCACACAGAGAGCTATGGCAAAGGCAAGCATGATAATATCTAGTGACAAATTTAATTAGCTCCCTCACTTCAGATATTAGATGCTTTTGATGGTACCCCCTCTCTGTGATTTGAGTATATCCACATTCTTGCTTGAACTACCACTCTGGGCTTCAATTCAATCATTTTTCATTCTTTGAGTTCTCAACTCATTTTATAGTTCAGGCATCCAGAAGTACCAGGCTACTACCTTCACTCTTTTGCCCAAAAAATGTATAGTCTTTATTTAAATAAGATTTCAATACAAAATTTTATTAATTTTTATTTTTTAATTTTTATTAATCAATAAACAAAATATATGATTGTGTTAACTTTACCCAATTTGTGACACCTTGCTTGCTCATATTCAGAAGAGCTCCCTGTGCACCTAAACAGTTCCTAAGAATAAAACATGATCATTGGGTTAAATCACCAATGAAATAGGAACTTCATACATACGCACATGCATCTGTATGCTTTCTGCTTTTGAAAAATACCAAGCTCTCAGCTGTATCACAGATTCAAATATCAGTCTGTCCTTAAGGTCTGTTCTTCATAGATGATTGTTACCCTCGCTTTTAGGTGACTTTTAAATTATCAGCATGAAGTCTTCTTGTCTTATCTCTTTCCTCGCATGTGTAGTTCAGGTGTCAATATACTCAAGTGGCTCATGCAGTATTTTAAGCTTGCCTGCTTTCTTGACATTGTGATCCCAGCCTTCACTTATGCTCTTAGGAACAAAGAGGAAAGTACTTGGTGGCTTTTCCTGTTTAGTGTTTCTTTACGAGTTGCATCTTAGTGGTTTGTTTGATTTGTGAAGCTGTCTGTGAGGAGCGACACTTTGCAGGAAGTTAAGAAGCTGAATCTGTGACATCTATGGCAGGTCTGTGCTTTACAGCTGGAGAGGCTTTTTTGTGTTTGACTCTGCTCTATTGACCTGTTCCTCAACTTCTCCTTTCATGTAATAAGCCATATGTCACAATAGATGCTAGCTTTCTCAACTACACAAGTGTCTCATTTTTTACCAAATAGTACAACACATGAGATGTTTGCTGAACAATAAATGTGCTTGATTTGAAGTTATCTCTTGATTCTAACAGAAATTGCTGTTCTGTCAAGAGTATTTATCCAACTATATCAATTTCATTGGAAAATATATAATATTCATATAGAGACATATTAAACAAAAATGAAAATAAATCCACACATATATAAATACAATTTCTGAACTTTCATATGTGCATAGGTGAGTATATACGTGTTTCAGAGTGTGTATCTACATTTTTTACCTTGGTATATTCGCTGAAGCTCATAGATTCAAATAAATAAATGCTGAGATTTAATATCTTTTTTCCTTGGGCTATATTGCCCTAGGTCTTCTTTAAGTAGTCCAATATTTTTGCACAATAATCATTAATGCAATATTAATACAATAATTCCAAATATTCACATAATTTACTGTGATGTCAAAGAGTAAAGAGATAAAGATAGTGATTTAGAAAACAAAATAAGAAAATTTGTTCCTTAACTACTTTCCCACAATGTATGCTGGCTTCTCTTCTGAGTTCATTCTGAAAAAAAAAAGCTATTGATGACTCTAAGTTCTGATAAGTGAAAATCATTTCGATGCTAATGAAAGGTGAGTTTCTTTAGGTCATAGTTCACAGTTTAAAAAAACTGAATGTGAAAGTAATTTTAACCTAATGAAGCTTACTCATCCACTATTTGAATATCCTTTCAAAAACTTCTTTGAAAATGTAATTGCAATACTGAAGGTTACAAATAGGTGGTAATTTAAAATGTGCTTTTTGTAGAGGTCTTTGAACTCACACATAGATTAGTGTTCATTATTATGGGGCAAAAGCTTTGATAAGAAGATAACTTAAGTCTGTACTCTCTCTGTTAGGTATGCCCTCTCTGGCTTTTCTAGCTTTCACAATAGAATGATGTAGCATAAGAATAGAGCCAGGACTATTCTCTTGGATTTTCTAACTTCCATAATCGCAAACTAAATAAGTGTCTTCCCTCATAAAGGCACCGGTTTATGGCATGTTGATGTAGCCAGAAAGAAAACAGTATTTTGTACATTTCTTATCCTGTACACAAAATCCATTAAAAATAGATCAAAGACAATAATTTAACCATAAATATTAAATTGTCATTCAACTCAGAATGGATATGATCCAGAAATCAAATGACAGCAAATTCTGGAAAAAATATTAGGAAAGATAGCCCTTACCAACTGTAGTAGGAGTGTAGATAAGTGCTTACATAAATAAGCATGGATCCCCTCAAAAATTAGTAATAGAATTGTCATAGGATACAGCCCTACTACTCCTAATCACACACCCAAGGGATCATACATCCTACTACAGAGACACTTGTGTTTTTACGTATATCACTGCATTTTTCTCCGTAGCAAATATACATTCCTATGTTTCAAATGTGGAGAACCAAGGGTAATACTGAATCTGAAATATTAAATTAAAAATGTAATTTAATAACTACAACTCCTCTCTAATTTACTTAGCAGTAATGTGGAGGTGATGTCTTGTTTGGCTTCAAAGCATATTTTGTAACCTTAAAGAAGCAGAAACAATTTAAATATTAGTTATTTAGTAATGAATTAAACCCTTCAATTTGTTTATGGTTTTTCTATTGTTCTGGTCTCCAATTATATTATCAGCCAATTTTCAAACATGATCTATTAACCAGTGTTTAATTGAATGTTCCTATTAATTATATTATAATGTGAGTATGTATTCTGCATTTTACAATTAATATCATTTCAATTAATTATAAATCTTTGCCTATCTTCTGTTAAACCCTTGTTTTTCTTCTTCAAGGAACTTTTCTTTGGTACCAATTTCCCTATTTTCTTTGCTAGACAATGTATACTGAGAAAAACTTCTGAACATTTCAAACACAGTAGAATTTAGTCTAAACTCTTGACAATGGAGTAAAGAAGTTACTTGGACATGTGAGAACTTTTATCACTACAGTTGGAGCCTTCAAGTGCACACTTGCTGCTGTGTAGGAAGCCTTCTCCTTTGCTACTGCTGTTGATCAAATATACCTAAATATGCTCTTGATATTTCTATCCATATTAGTGCAAGAAATGTACATTTCTACCTCTTCTTTTTCTCCTTCTAACTCTTAAACAGGGGTTTCTAGTCACACAGCTATAAATAGCTACCAAATGTGTCTGAGCAATAGTAACTCATAAATTTCTATTCCCTCTAGAACAGTGAAGATGCATGAAAAGTAGTATTGACCCTTGGAATGGACATGTAATACCTGGCTGAGAAGTCTAGCAGTTTCCAAGGGCTAATGATTGAACATGGTGTGAAATATTTTCTTAAATAACATGAAAGCATTTTCTCACAGTTCTGGATCAGCAGCTTAATGTTAAGGTGTTTGGAGGTTACTGGTTTTTGTTTCTTTGGTTTTGTTTCTTTGGTTTTAATTTTTGTTCTCCTGAAGTCTGGGAAGACTGAAGGTTTCCTCCAGGTTTCTGTTCTTGCTATGGAAATGCTGTCATCTCTATGCGTCTCTTATAAAGATAATGTGTGTCTTTTATTTTAGTTTGATTTCTGTGTCTGCATGGAGAGATAATTCTTAGTTCAAAGTACCTGTCAAAGGCAAAGAGTATGTCAGCAACTAAACATTAAGTGTTGTTGTAAGTCATCCAGTGTGGGTGTACTGGCTGGTTGTGTGTCAACTTGACACAAGCTGGAGTTATCACAGAGAAAGGAGTTTCAGTTGAGAAAATGCCTCCATAAGATCCAGCTGTAAGGCATTTTATCAATTAGTGATCAAGGGGGGGGGCCCTTGTGGGTGGTTCCATCTGTGGTTTGGTAGTCTTGGGCTCTATAAGGAAGCCAGCTGAACAAGTCAGGAGAAGCAAGTCAGTAAGAAACATCCCTCCATGGCCTCGGCATCAGCTCCTGCTTCCTAACCTGTTTGAGTTCCAGTCCTGACTTCCTTTCTTGGTGAACAGCAAAGTGGAAGTGTAAGCCGAATAAACCCTTTCCTCCTCAACTTGTTTCTTGGTCATGATGTTTGTGCAGGAATAGAAACCCTGACTAAGACACTGGGGTTTCAGAACTAAACTCTAGATTCTATGAAAGAATATTGTATCCTCTTTTAACAGTGAGTTATCTTTCCAGATTCTTCCACATTTGCACTTCTTGTATGGATCAAAGTCTTATTGGGTTAGCTACTCTATGACTAGATATGGTCATAGAGTTGATGGTGTGTGTGTGTGTGTGTGTGTGTGTGTGTGTGTGTGTGTGTTTCTTCTCCACCTATATCAATATTTTTGCCTGTTGTTTTCTAAAGGAAGACACAAAAGAAGGAATGGAATTGGGCAGATGAGGGGGTGTGGATATGAGGAAATGGTGGAGAGAAAACAGTGATCAGAATGTTTTATGATAAAAGATATTTAAATAAAAATAAGAAAATAAATTAAAACATAAGAAAACACATTTTCTTTTTATTCCTGAAGTTCAATCTGGAGCATTAATGTGGTGCATCCTTCTGAGAAAAGACTTGGTAGAAGCTCTAGTTCTACTTAAATCTAGTTGATTTCCAAAGGAGTAACAGTGGAAGTTATAGAACAGAATAAATTGGTATGTTCCTGCTGTCTTTCTGTATAACTTATCTCAGAATAAAATCACTGAGAAAACAGAAAGTTTCTTTTGCTGTCTTAGCTAATGCTAAAGAAAGTATACTCAATTCTTATCTCCCTATATTCTCAAAGGAAAAGGTATCTTTTTTTTAAACCAAATATTGACAACTGACATTCAGTAATTGACTTTATTCTTAATTATTCCAGAGGAAAAAAATTTTAAAAGTTGGAATTTAAATTATTCTTATATATACAAAAAAATCTAGATTTCCCAGTGGCCTATATATACCTGCTGCTTATCATAAAATTTTGTGAGGTAAATAGTCATGAGTTGTTTCATATCATAGAAAATGAATACTAAGTTTCACCTAAATATCCTGATTAAGTTAAACATAGAGTTAGTTCTCTAAAGGGAAGAAAGAAAATCGGAGATCAGTTAAGAATACTTAAAAAAAAATTTAAAGTGGCTAAGTAATGAATTACTTCCAACAGGGATTTCTACTGTTTTATTTTATATTATCCCATAAAATAAAAATGTCTTCAGTAAAAGGGAAGCTAGAAGTTCACCAATGAAGAGATTATTCCTAGAAAAGGCATCAATGACACTCTCAATGAAAAACTATGACTTCTTCAGTTTCCTCAATTGATTGCTAGTAAATGATTGATGCATAAGCTTAAATATGATAACACCCTCCCATTAATTGTACTTTTACTTGGAAAAATCACCCAAAGGGACATTCCTATATACCAGGAACTCTCTAAGTCATAAATTCAGTCAGTTGCTTCAGAGGGCTTGCCTAGTCAATTTCTGTAGTCAGTTGCCTCTAGGGGCTGGTCTAATCAATTTCTGCGGGATCCCTGTTATTACTTCCCTTCCATGGCCTCTGCATCAAATCCTGCCTTAATGTTTCTACTCTGTTTGAGTTTTGTCCTGTTCTGTCATTTTTACATAATAAAAATGATAATAAAGTATAAGTAAAATAACTTATCTTTCTTTTCCTTATTGATGCTTTGCTCATAATGTTTCATCATTACAATAGTAATTCTAATTAAGACATTTAGTAAAACTAATACCACAGGATCCCATCCGTACCCTGTTCTTCAGAAAAAGTTTTCTCTTGCTATTCTAAAAACTCTCTGGATAGTTCAGCTCTTGCAGATCAAAAGCCCGGGTTTTTCTTTTACATATCAGTTCAGTCATTACCTCAGGTTTTCTTTTGCTTATTCCATGAATCAGCATCACAGGACCCTAGCTCCTTGATTATTAGAAAGAGACAAAAAGCACAAACACAAGCATAGACAATAAGATAGCTGAGTGGGTCCCACCCAGAAGTTACCATTCAGACCACACCTGGACCTAAATTAGCTCTTCCCCAAGAGGACCTTGAACTCAGGAAGCATATGCCTTTGTAAGCATAAACAAAAAAATCTTAGCTGTGTGGATCTCCTGCAATCACCACTCCCTAAATCTCTTTCTCTCCTTCCATCCTTATTATCTTTCTGACAAGCTGGCTCATAGGGCAGCTGCTTCTGTTGATTTAGATCTGTGAAGCTCCTTATATAATTCATATTGCAACCTTATATAGTTGAGAAATTATATATTTTCAAAATCATGTTTTCAGCATTCTTTACCGTAGGCTTAAGGGCTATCCTGAAGGTCACAGCATTCTACCATTTTGCTGAGGCTTAGACATGCTCTTATCTCCTGGACTATGGCTGTCTCTGATTATCATGGAGTCATTAACCTTGGCAGAGTAGACATTCTTCATTGGAGGAATGTGAAAATGTGTACACTATTATACAAAGAACTTTTTGCCCACGGACAACAATCAATCCTCATGGAAGCCCATGACTTGCTGGCTCTATTCCAGGGGCAGGAACCATGTCATGCTGTGAGAGATATAAGATGTTAACATTATTACTGCCTCATGTTTTTACTTTTTATTTTATTCTGAGGGATTATTGTTAATTTCTTACTATTCCTAATCTATAACTTATATACCTGAAACATAGCTGAAATTTACACACACACACACACACACACACACACACACACACACACACACATCACATATAAATGATATCATACTGGGCATAGAGGTCAATGTTATTTATTTCCCATCCAATCTGGGAACCTTGAAAGGCAGCAGTGACACTAGAGAAATATCATCTATGGTGATGAGCAATTTTATTTCTTATACATACAGACTTTAAAAAATGAGTTTAGTTGCATTCCCTAGTAGGAGAGAATACATACATTCCTTTTTGAATTTTCCAAAGGTAGTTTCTTCTTGCAACTGATTTTTAAAAGAAAAGTAGAAAAAAATGAATAGCCTATCAAGATACAAGTGGCATTATTAATTTTCTCTAGTAGAGAGACTACATCTGGACAGCAGCTGGAACCAGATGCAGTACACACTTAAAAAGATCATTTATAGTTCTTCTTCAAGTCCCATCTGTTTATGGACTATTTGAAGTACATAATTAAATGATGGTGTTTTATAAACATTCCTTTTTAAGGTTTAAATATTTGACAATCCTCTGCAGACTTAAAAATTACTCATTTTCAGCATTATATGAATATGTGGTTTAAGTGTCATGTAACTTTTCAATAGACTTGAGGTTCTTCAGTAATTTTTTTCTTTGCAATACTTACTCCAAAATAGCCTTTGCATCAGAATATAATGTATCAACCTTTCTTACCTATCTTGTTCTGTTATATGATATCAGGAATTTCCTGATTTGTATTTATAATTACTTAAAACATCTACTTAGCTTGAATACTGCATTTGATAAAATGCATCTTAACAGGATTAGAAAAAACAGTTTTAACTGTGTCCTTCCCAGCCTTGAGCAGGTTTTTTCCAGCCTTGAGCAGGCTGAACAGACCTTTAGTACTAGCCACAATGGACCTTAACAATTTAGGTAGACTCATCTGCCTTGGTTGCCCATGCAACTTCCCAAAGGATCTTAGAAGAATCTACTGCCTGCTGACCTTGCTTTCCAACATAATACAGCTGAAACAAAGGATGGAGTCTGTGGGCTCTCCCTATATAAATGCAGTGCTGAATATTAAACTTGGAACCTTTGTCAGAACCTTGTCTTGGCTTCTTCATTCTTCTCTTGCCTCCCCATCTCTTTTTCCTTTCCAGCCAGCCCCCCTTTCAGGTAAACTCAGTTCATCCATGGCCACTAGACAGCTACAGGTGGCACCCGGATGAAGCGCCTGAAAATGGGGGGACACACTGAGAAATGCTGTCCTGGGTGGAGCTCCACAGTAAATAAAAGAAAAGTAACAGTATCCTGCACATTAAGCAATGAACAGCATTAATGCTAGCACTAGTTATAAATTTTATCTTTTGGGGGCTGTTGTTGCAGAAGGTACATTAAGGGGATACAGGCTATAAGGTAGCATCCACTACCTTCCACATTTATTAAGAGTAAGAGATGACAAGGTGATTTGGTTCCTCTGATGTGTAGTGGGTTCAATCTATTACTAATTAGAGGTCTAACCGTAATTTACTAATTAAAGAAAAAGCTTTGAAGGATTAATAGACACTGGAGCTGATGTACTCACTCACCTCCAAGGGATTGGTTATTCCATTAATCCAAAACAAAGTTCAAATTAAGATATTATGAAAGGTTTATGAAACTAGGAACTTGTGGGGACATTTCAGCCTGCCCTGCCTACTCTACCTGCCATTCCAGGAAATGCAGAATCCTCAAGGACTCATACCTAGTCAATAATGGCAAATGGATGTTACCGATATTGCCTTATTATCCAAAAAGACAAGATATTTTGGAACAGGCCCATGGAACTTTAAAACAATATATTCATAAAATCAAAAAAGGGGGAATTATACCCCTATACACCACAAAATTATTTAAATCATGCTTTTTATTTTTAAATTTTAAAATTTGGATGCCAAGGAACTCTCTGAATGTGGAAGGAACAGCTACTGGTGCTTCTGCCCTGGTTTTACAAGGAAAAAAATACGAGCTTCTTGGAACGGCAATAGATACAGATATAGAAAAGACAGAAATCTCTACTTCCAAATTGCTAGAATCTGTAACCTCCTTGTCTGAGGTAGTCCACCAAAACAAGAGAGGACTTGATATTTTATTCCTTCAACAGGGAGGACTATGTACAGCCCTCCATAAAGAATGTTACTTTTACATAGATCATTCAGAATAGTAAAGGATTGATTCTATGGCTAAAGTTTGAGAAGAACTAGCAAAAAGAAAAAGAGAAAAAGGACAGCATCAGGAATGGTTTGAATCCTGGTTGTCCACTTCCCCATGACTTACAGCTTTAATGTCTGCACTGCTTGGACCATTAATTATACTTTTGTTGCTTTTAACTTTTGGACCTTGTATCTGGAACAGATTTGTTGCCTTCATACAGGATTACTTTTAGCAAGCTCAGCTATTCACCCTGGCAGTTATTCATTGCTATGAAGAAATGCATTGAGTGCGTATTCATATGTCCTTCATGGCTTTGTTATGAATGGGAAAGAGTGTGCTATAGAGGGTTGGTAGTAAGAGACAGGTAAGAGTGTTCTTGAACTCGTATCAACCTAAGACAGATACATATACCAATGCTCCATTTGTTCTCCATGATAGGTAAGAAGAAGCAATATAGACACCGACCTAAGCCAGGCACAGTCGCCTGGCCAATTTCACCCTAAACGGGATTATGGAAAACAAGTAAATCTTGTGACCCCGTCCAGCAACTGGTACTGCTCATCTTTAAAAACCAAAAAAAGGGGGGGGGGACCGTGCCCTTCCCAGCCTTAAGCAGGCTGAACAGACCTTGAGTGCTTGCCACAATGGACCTTAATGACCTAGGTTGAGCCATCTGTCTTGGTTGCACTTGCCTTAGGTGGAGTCATCTGTCTTGATTGCAAGAGCAACTTCCCACAGTGTAGTGGCTATTTCTGATTGTCAACTTGACTATATCTGGAGTGAATAACAATCCAGAATTAGAAGGCTCACCTGTGATCTAGATCTTGCGTCTGGAAGACACAAGTTTCAGGTGTGGTGGTGCGCACACCTCTAGTCTGGGCCTCACCTGCAGCTGGAGATCTACATAAGGACATTGGAAGGAGGAAGATTCAATCTTCTTCACCTGTGAGCCTTGTGGGACTAAGCGACCGATAGATCCTCGGGTTTTTATTCACAGCTACTGCTGACCATTGTTGGGGAGTTTCCCCTACAATGTTGGGGGTCTGTGGGCTTTCCTTTATATAAATGCAGTGCTGAATATTAAACTTGGAGCTTTAATTAGAACCTTGTCTTTGCTTTATTGTCCCCCCCAGTCTCTTTCTCATTTCCAGCCCCCCTTTTAGGTAAACCCAGTTCGTCCATGGCCACTGGGCAGCTACATTTTAACTCCAAAGAGTGATTTGGATTCTCCTCACTGTATACTGAAAGTTATCTACATTTGTTCTTCTTGGAAAATGCTGGTGTTAGTTTTTTGTTTGCTATCATTTAATGTGTATATATGTTAATACTTTAATTAATGGGCTTATATGGGTTTAAAACCACCTGAAATGTTATATCAATGCCAAGTGGAGATATCAATATGTGCTGTGATTTTTAACGAATACAATATTGATGCTATTTATAAAATTGTTTGTGACTTATTACTCACTATAAATTAGGTAATCAACAAAAGATTCATAAATCATTTTAATTCATAGTTATCAGCTTTGTGTAAAGAAGTATATTAATTTCAATAATAACTGTCTAGAAAAATTTAAATATATTCAACTATCATCCCACCATCTTTTGATAAACTATCAATTAATAGTTTAATAGATTCTTCATAATATTCTTTTTATTAATGTATTTTTTAAAGGATCATTTTATAGAAATATAAAATATTCTGATACTAATGAGTAATTTTTGGTAAGACTGTGTGTAGTATTATTCTACCTATATTGTTTCTCACAAAACTGAAAATAAAATACAGCCCACCACTACCACTCTTTTTAACATACAAGAAAACATACAGCAATGCTACGTAAGCGTACATCATTTATCACTTTCACATCTGTGTTATTTACTTCACAAACCACTAATTTCGTAAACTAGAATCAGGCTGATGTTCTTCCTCATCCACAATATCATATGCATATCGATACACAAATTAAAATATGCTCTCTCTCTCTCTCTCTCTCTGTCTCCATCTTGATAGGTGTGTGTGTAGTAAATAAGTGAAATGATGACTTTCATAGGTAAATGAAGGTACAATGTGGTCATGGTGCTAAGTGTAAGAAGCCATATTTTTGTGAACAAATATAGAATGTGTTCTCACATATGTATAATCATGATACAGAGTTATGTATAATGTAATGAAATAAAAATCAGAAAAAGGAATAAATGAATCTAAAAGAAATAGAAAATAGAGGGTAAAGCAGAATACGGTGCAAGAAACATTTTGGGATTAACCCAAGGAAGAACAATGGTAAGATGGAACAGTATTTGGAATTGGATCTTCTCTTCTCAACTTGTTACAGGGTAGCGTTATCTATATTCAGAATGCTGAAACTCTTAAAGCATAAAGAGTCTAGAGCAGTAATAATTAGCAAACTGATGTAAAGCTGAAACCTTTGGCATAAGACAGGAGAAAAGAATGAGCAAGGAGATTTAGTGAACGCCTTTTATGCAAGAAGACATAATGTGCCATAATGTGGACAAAGAAGCACTGTTTACTCTTGGTAACATGAATATACTGGTGATATAAATTTTAATTTTAATTTTGGAATGGGTGGTGTGAAAAAGACAATGTTACACAGTACCTCAAGTGTAAAATCAAGTGGTTTATTTTTCATTATACAATAAAAGCTGTTAAACATATTTCAATGGTGTGTTAGGTAAACATACTTCAGTGTCGTGTTCCACAGGTATTACAAAGCCACCATATCTTGTAGTGTCCTGGATAAACTAAGAAAATCATGGCATTTAAGATTTCCCATATGATGTTGAAATTTGTTCTTTCTAGGTCTGTAAAGAATTGTGTTGGAATTTTGATGGGGTTTGCATTGAATCTCTAGTTTGCTTTTGGTAAAGATGGCCATTTTTACTATGATAATCCTGCTGATCCATGAGCATGGGAGATCTTTCCATCTTCTGATATCTTCTTCAAAATAGGAAAAGATCAGAAATTATTAATAATTAAAAGCTACTATAAAATATGATGAGAATATTAACTTACCTGGAATACTAAAAATAGAAAAATATATTTACAAATTGTGAATAAAATCGAAATGAGAATATTAAAAACATAACATATTACATATTACATATTTTGATTTCATTCAGTTGAGACAACGAAAATTATATGTTACATAATAGTAATACATACAAACTAAAATTAATATCCTGTTCCCCTTTTTCCCTTCCCTTCCCTTCCCTCTACCACCCAGGTCCCTCCCTCTCTCTGCCTCCCATGATTATTTTCTTTCCCCCTTCTAAATGGAATTAAAGCATCAAGACTCAATAAGGGTGACCAATAGCTGAAATGTCCAACAGTGGGAGAGGGAACTCCAACAGTCCACTCCAGTAGTTATAAAGAGCCCCAAGTGATGGGAGAGGGTTACCAATCCACAGTCAAAATTTCTGACCCAGAATTGTGCCTGTCTAAAAGAACTGCAGGGAGAAAAATGGAGATCACACTGAAGGAAAGGTGGTCGAGTGACTAGCCCAACTAGTCCATCTCATGGGGGGGCACATCAACGCCTGACACTATTACTGATGCCATGAGTCTATCATAACTGTCCTCTGACAAGCCTCACCATCAGTTGACTGAGATAGAGACAGATACTTATACCCAACCATTGGACAGAAGTTAGGGACCCCTAGGTTGAATTAAGGGAAGGATTTAAGGAGCTGAAGGAGATGACAATCAGACTCAATTAACCAGGACCACAGGGAGAACCCAGAAACTGTGCCACCAACCAGGCAGCATACAGGAGATGGTCTGAGGTTCCTGGCATATATATAGCAGAGGACTGCCCGGTCTGGCCTCAGTGGGGAAAAGATGCCACTAATCCTTGAGAGACTTCAGGCCCCAGAGAGAGGGAAGGCCTGGTGGTGGAAGCATCCTCTTAGAGACAGGGGGAATGAGGAACTGTGAAAGGGGGTGAAAGGAGGGGGTCAATGTCTAGATTGTGTATATATATATATTCCAATGGAAATATTTTTATAATTTTCATTTATAATAGTTTTGTTGTTCCATCTCTTATTACTTTTAATATTCTATATCTTGAGTTTTCTTTTACGAAAAGTCATTTGTTTCTTTAAAATGTTACAACACTGCATGTCTTCTTTGCTTTTCAAAGAAGAATGAAGAGAATAAAATGGATGACGATGACAAGGAAAATGATCAACAAAGATGCAAAAATCGCAGTACAGAAGCAAAGAAACCAAATCACAAAAGACAAAATCAAAAGAAGCAAAATACAACACACAAATCAAAACAAACAAACAAAGAAACAAAACAAAGCAAAACAGAATATTCCCCCCAAAGCAGCATGAAATAGACATAAGAATATTCACTGATCAATTGAATAGACTGTAGGACCCACATGTAATTCCATGTGTACATAGCCCCCTCTACTCCAACAGAGAAGGGAGGAAATACAAGACAAATAAAATTTCTTTTGCATATGGTACTGGTCAAGCTGCATTGTATATGGTCTTAGAACATGGAAAAACCAAGTTGTTAGTGACCTGGACATTTAATCCATACTGGCTAGCTCTCATAGTGCTGCAAAGTAATATTCACATTGCCAGAGTAGGGAAAAACAATACCCAATCTCATCCAGCTATAAACCTTAGTACTTCTATAATAGCTATCTTGGCAAAACATAGGCACTGGTGCAATATTGGAATGATCCACATGAGAGTAAATAACCACTTTCTAATTGGAATAACACCCACTTCACAATATGGCCCCGAATCCTAGTGCTGTTAATTGGGTCAAAAATGTGTGACTGACTAAGTTATAGGCCATAGAGTTTGATAGTATTATCTCCATCAATGGAAATTTATTGCCAATGCTCTTGATTATACATTTCTTGCCAGAACTTTATGGTAAAATTCTATGACTGCATATACCACGTTCCTATCTTTATAGCCATAGATTAGTACATCCATGAGTTCTCATCAGAGAAGCTTCTCTTTGCAGTAGATGGCAGTTAATATGGAGACTCACAGCTGATGAATGTGCAGAAAGCAAGTGACTGTAAAGGGCCCAGTGCTAAATGGAACATATATTACACACTCTTGAATTAGGACATAGGGACAAGAAAGTTTATAAGAGCAAAAGGGGAAATGATATTTGCCATATATTACAGTGATGTTTCATACATGAACACACAAAGGTGGAGAGAGTACATGAACAGGGCTTGTACAGTATCAGGCCAGGTAAAATCTTATCCTAAGTGTGTGATGTGCTTCTGTGTCCTATCTGAGGGACTATGTCTCTAAGATTTTCTACAGGTGAGCTGCTGTCAGGGCAGAAATGATGTTGGTATCAAAGTTTCTAGAGGGCCTTTCATGCTTAGATAGTAAAAATTTAACCTATGGTCTTTAAAAATTTATATAAATTCAAAGAATTTTAGCAACTTGAAACAGAATTTCAAAATGTGTAGTTCTGTATTCACAGAATTAGTATTTTTTCTTATATATGTATGCTCCTTTGGCATAATATAGTAAAAATCCTCATGTAAACTCTCTTGGATGCCATGCTCCACCTTTCACATTGTGCCTAATAGATTGTGTTTGTACCTCAATTTCTTAAGCGACTATTAGAATAAATCTCAGGCTCTTTAGTTCTTTAACCCACTTGTTCATTGAATTGAAATGAATGGTCAAACTGGGAACCAAGAGTTAAACTAGTTTCTGTATTTTTATTGATTTGACTGGACTCATTAATAAAGAAAGTTAAATTGGGGGATAAAATCCAGGGAGGCAAAGAATAGCAGTCATGGGGCCAAAAGTCACTGCTGAAATTTTCCAACATAGAGACTTCAGGTAGCAATAAAAGATTGAATTCACTCTGCCAAAGTGTTTTGGTATTGAGTCCTTATAGCATGTTACGTACCTTTAAGAATGTCCAAACCAGGGAAATAAAGCAGGAAAAACAACCATCTCTTGCGTCAAGTCAGTTTAACATACTGATTTTATACTATTTCTCTTACTAGCTGCAAGAAGTGTGCTGAGAGAGAGAGAGAGAGAGAGAGAGAGAGAGAGAGCTCATAGGTGAATGGCTTCCTAAATCATAATATTAGCCAACCTCCCATAGTCTACAAAGCAAGAGAAGAAACTAGAGAAGGTAAGAGATAAGTAAGGAAAAGATGATAACTAAAAACAGAAAAAAGAAAAAAATAAATCAGAAAAATATGTAATTTTGTAACTACACATTGGAAATCAGATTTCATTAATAATATCCGGAACCTGCATGCTTATGTTTACCAAATGCATCAGGTTTCATGTGGATAGCTGCCTATAGTGTCTTAAGAATGGGGGATGGGTATTTATAAACATTCCTATAAAACTGGATGTGAACTATTTAAGTTTTGGATTAACCAAACTTTTGCAAAAATTCATTTATTCATCTCTAATCATACTGACGCTTCTCCAACGCACTTTGATGAAGAATTGTAAAAGATTATGCAGCTTTTCTTGTAATGATTTAAAAATGCACTAGATGGGAAGACTCAAAACATTAAAATACTGAAAGTCATAAAATTTGTCAGAGACAAAGCTCTACATTTGACAATGAATATAAATTATAATGATATTACATGATTTTAACATCATTACATCTCTGGTAGTATCTGTGAGCTACATTTTCTCACATTATTATATCAATATTATATAACTTTGAAACTATGTTAAAATAAAAATATTTGCTTTGACTCCAAAATTTGGATGTATTAATTTCTTAACCAAATTATGAACATTATAATAAAACATCAGGTTGGTTATTAAGTATAATAAAATTTCTAAAGGTGTAACTATAATGTTACAATTTAATATGAACCCCTGCAATAGTCTTAAGGATTTATTTGATTCAAATAAAGATATAACAATATATTCTAGCAACCAAAGACGTTTTTATACACATGTTAAAATTATTAAATATTTAATATACTGCAAGAAATTGGACCTTCCTAGTTTTTGAGGAATCATTCTAAAATTATTTCAGTGCATCAAAATGATATATCAGCTTTTGAATTCTTGACTTTTTTCTGCTTATTCAATGCCATACTTACATATACAATAGAAATTTAAAACAGCTCTGCATACTGAGAAAGAAAATCAACATAACAGGGACATATTTTTCCTATTTTGGCATCATATTTTTAATATATTATTGTGAGCCAAGGCAGTTTCAGAAACAACAATAATGTGGTAATTAATTTTGACATAGTTCCCATTAAACAAAGAAACTATTTCTGTTGTATTTGCTGAAAATAATTTATATTTAACATGGGGCATATATTTCTATCATATCATTCTACTCTATTTTTGTACAAATTTACCTAAGATTAAATATATTAAAATGTTTATATTTTTACTTATAACAGTTCAGTTTTCTAAATGATTTCTTTTAAATAATTTTAGTATTTAGGTTTCCATTCTATTATTTAATGTAGTGTTATGGTTTTGTTTGTGCTGTTTATGCTACAAGCCTCAACGAGCTAACGGGTGCTAAGTTTTATGTGTGGGGTCTAGTGTGAGGGTCCTGAGACACTGGGAAGCTCAGTACTCATGAGGGGTTTCTGGTCTCTTTGGAAGGAGTTTTGTTGTTTTTTGTTTGTTTGTTTGTTTTGATAGATAATTGTTTGAATAGCTGAAGCCTGAGGTCAGAGCTTCTATCTCGCACCCTAAAATGAATCACTGGATGAATGTGTTCGTGCGTATGTGTTTGTGTGTGTATGTGTGCGCGCGCATGCATTTGAAATAAGAATCTACATCTTGAAGTAGGATCTCGTGTGAAATGAATTTATTTTAAAAGATATGACATTTTCCAATACGAATCATTTCATATTCTACAGGATTAGGATTGTTTGTAATCTGTTTAGAATAACCACATGATTAATATGAACATATTATTAGTATTTACTGGCGATGGCTTCGTTCTACTCTGACAAAAACACTTATGAAATCTTTAAATACGAGCAGTTAATGAGTTTTTGTCAATTCCTTTTCCTGCTCATTAGCTATTTATCCCTCACCTCTCTGTCGACATTTTTCATAGAGCCCTAGATTATTTTGAATAACTACTCCATTCCCTAAATCCAGTATCCCTGATATCTTTATTATTTTCTTCTTTTCATGCCAGTAATTTCAAATATTATTCAAAGTTTATATCTTTTATTATTTCTTCCTTTAACTGCTTAATATAGCCAATACAGCAGGTATGTAGTTCAAGCAAAAACATTAGGCATTTTCTCCCAATTGTACTGAAAATCAGCACATTAACTTCTCGTATTTAAAGATTTCATAAGTGTTTTGGTGATTATTTGTCTTCCGTTTTTCTTAAACTTTATATGGCTATGTTTTATACTGAAAGAGCTGAATAATATTGCAAGCAACATGTCAAATTGGTCTGTGATAATTTTAGACATGGCTCATTTATTAGAAGAGCTATGATAGACTTTCCATAAAAGAACTCATTGTGAATTTACTTATAGAGTTGGCATACTAGATGTATTAGTCAGGGTTCTCTAGAGTCACAGAACTTATAGGTAGTCTCTATATAGTAAGGGAATTTGTTAATGACTTACAGTCTGTAGTCAAACTCCCCAACAATGGGCAGCAGTAGCTGTGAATGAAAACCCGAAGATCTAGCACTCACTTAATCCCACAAGGCTTGCAGGTGAAGAAGATTGAATCTTCCTCCTTCTAAAGTCCTTAAGTCCTCCAACAGGTGTTGCCCTGATTAGAGGTGCGTGTACCACCACACCTGAAACTTGTGTCTTCCAGACTCAAAATCTAGATCACAGGTGAGCCTTCTAATTCTGGATTGTAATTCATTCCAGATTGACAATAAGAAGCAGCCACTACACTAGACTAGTGCTTAATGAATAGTTATGGTTCTCTGGTTGCTTACAAAATCTAATCATCTCATTCTTTCCACATTACTTCAAATAATTCTATTGATGGTGATCTGTGAAGTCAGATAAGTTGTCTCCAAACCTATCATTGCTTAAGAAAGATTATTGTCACAAGCCCCCAGATAACTAAACTACTACATTCTCCAACTCCTTCAAATAATGACATTGTGGTTAATATCCCCCTATCAGTGAGTACATACCATGCCTGTCCTTTTGGGTCTGGGTTACCTCATTTAGAATTATATTTTCTATTTCCATCCATTTGCTTGCAGATTTCATGATACCCTCTTTTAAATAGGTGAATAGTATTCCTTTGTGTAAACGGACCAGATTTTCTGTATCTATTCTTTATTTTAGGAACACATGAGTTGCTTCCAGCTTCTGGTTATTACTAAGAAGGCTACTATATACATACTGGAACACGTGCCATTGTGATATTGTAGAGTATCTTTCAGGTAAATGCCCAGGAGTGGTAAGCTGGAATTTCAGGGAGAACTATTTCCAATTTTCAAAACAACTGCCAGATTGATTTCCAGAGTGGTTGTACCAGTTAGCGCTCCCAGGAGCTATGGAGGATTGTTTCCCTTGCACCACATTCTGGCCAGCATGTGATATCTTATAAGATTTTTAGCTTAGCCATTCTGATTGGTGTAAGTTGGAATCTCAGAGTAGAAGGGAGCTTAGTTTGGCTGTCCTTTGTGAGGCTTTATAAGCAGCCAACAGACAGATGCAGATACTCACAACCAAGAATTGGACTGAGGTCTGGGACCCCTATGGAAGTGTTCCTGGAAGGATTGGAGGAGCTGAAAGGGATGGTAACTCCATAGAAAAAACAACAGCATCAATTAACCCAGACACCTCAGAGCTCCCACAGACTAAGCCACCAACCAAAGAGCATGCAGGGTCTGATTTGAGACCCCTGGCACATATGTAACAGAGGATTGTCTTGTCTGGCTTCATCGGTAGTTGATGTGCCTACCTCTGTAAAGCCTTGATGCTTCAGGGATGGGAGATGCCTGGGGCACTCTCTCAGAGGTGAAGGATAGGGGTGATGGGAGTTAGAACTCTGATAGAGGGAACCAAAACTGGGCAACATTTGTGATATAAATGAATTAAATAATTAGTAATTCAATAAAGGAAATAATGTTTGCATGTGATTATGCATATCTTCCTATTTACTCTAAATCATATTTCTATCACTTATGATATCTAAGCTGTGACAACACAATAAAATGTTATATTGTATTATTTACAGAGTGATTAAAAAATTTAGTCTGTCTGTGTTCAGTAGTATATTTTTTTATGTTGACTGAACATTCAGAAGATCGAATCTATTGATTGGATTCCTCTAAATATGGAAGTTCACCTGTAAATTTAACAGAATTGGTAATCAACCTATTAAGAGGAAAGTTTTATATTGCAATACAACCTTCTTGACACATGGTTATTGCTATTATATAATGCAGATGATTTTATATAATTAACAGGAAAATGTTTTAATTATTTTATTGTTTAATTATTGTTGACTAAGTCTTCTATGGAAAAAAAATAAGTCAGTGAAATTCTTCAGCGTATTAACAGCTTGTCACCAAGACTGAGCAACTGAATTAAATACCTAAATCCCACATGGTGTGAGGAAAATGGACTCATGAACTTTTTTCTTACAGACCACACATTTGTTCATGTGTTATAGAACTCCTTTGTCTATCTGTCTGTCTGTCTCTCTCTCTCTCACGCGCACACACACATGCACAAACACACACTCCGAGGGAGAGAAGCACACACAAATAGAATGAGCGAGATGTATGCATAGATAAAGAAATGAATAAATAAATACAATTACAATTTCTTGATTTGCATATGCCCTGATTTCTTACCGTAATTTTATATAAAGTAAAAATTTCACCCCTGTTAATTGAAATTGATTACACATTTTCATTGAATATGTGGCCACCATTTCTTATGCTGGTATTACATTGAGCATTTCATTTTCTATCCAGAGTAAGATTTTTGTAGGCTGTATACAAGCAGAGTAAATAAAATAGCACATACAATTGCTGAGCTTAGAAGATGAAAAAATAGAATTACTCCTAATTTAACCACTAAACATTGTGAAAATGAATAGAAACTAAATATTTGTATTTTGGTTTTACTGAATAGATTTTATTTTTATTTAAGGATCAATGATAAAATAAAGATGGATGTGATCACACATAAAAACTCATTTTAAAACATGTGGAATTAGAGTCCTCAGAAATGAGTATATATATATATATATATATATATATATATACACATACATATACATATACATATACACATAGATGAAATGACATTAAGTTTGAGGAAAACAATAACTATGAGAAATTTACTTTGACACTGTATTACGGATAAACTGGTTAAATGAGTGCCATCTCTGTGTGTAGATCTTCATGGTCTTCACATCTTCAAGGGTTAGGTACTCTTCCTGTCAGGGCAAGGTTAGACACTTCTCATATCAATCTGTATGAACTCAAAGAAATAAAAGATTCCTTTTTTCCCAAGTCTCTAATACTTTATTCAACAGTAAATCAGCAACATGATGGTGTGAAATAGTATTTTGGCCTCTCCTATTTTATCGAATTCGAATTTGCCATATTTGGAAATACCACAACTGAATTTTATCATATTAAAACAATGTAGAAGTGATTTTGTTAGTAAAAAAAAAAAATTAACTGTCATTGAATTCTTTAGAAGCAAGGATTGTTTTAATTAAGATTGTTTTAATTAATAGTATGAACATAATAAACAAGGATTCCTCTCAGTTTTTATGGGAGAGGGGTTGCAGTGTATCTCATGCTTACCAAAATATATATGGAGCTTTAATTCCCTTTTCTTACCTGGTAGAGTTTGCAACAATCCTAATACATCTCCAGTATTCTTTAGTTAGTTACCATAGTGAAGAGAATGCTGCATCTACACAGATATTGTAGTGTGGGTTTAGAAAAAATATTGTAAATGGTTAGTTTCAGAGCATAGTTCATGAATTATGTTTTGTTTAGTTGGAGAAATAGATTTGTTGTTTATAGAAATTGAAACCTAACTGAAAATATTTCTCTTTATCCACACACATATGTGTATATGTATGTGTGTTTGTATGTATATAATGTGTAAATATATACATGAAAAATAGATGAAATGCATACATGTTTTGTCAAGGTGTGTTTTACTATGAAGGGGAGGAGGTTTTATGTAAAGAAGAGTTGGTATTTATTGAATTTTCAAAGTTTGTTCCTTTCAAAATTGAATTTCAATGCTTGATTCAAAAGGATTGAAAGTTGAGATCTAATAAAAGCTGTACATTTCATGAGAGCTCATGCTTTTTTAAATGATTAATGGCATACAACATGTTTTAAGGAGGATGCCTCTGTCTTTGTTTGGTTCTCATTATGAAATAAATTATCAAGAAAGTCTTCACCAGATGCTTCTGCCTTGAGCTAGCTAGTGCCTTAGACTTCCATCATTATGATAAAATAACATTTGTTCATTATCAGTGCCATTATGTTACAGAATCATAAAATAGTCTCTTATACTCTGATAGTGAGTAGAATTTCGCAACTGACACATTTATTTGTATGCAAACCTCATTAACATGGTCGTCAGTATATCCTGAGTGTTACTGAACTATCTCTATGAATTCAAATGTTCATAAATATCTTTATTCTATATTAAACATAAAGTTATGGATCTTTGTACAACATCATTTATGAAATCAGAACAATAGAGTGCCTTATTATACTAAAGGGGCCAAAATTTAAAAATTTAAGACACATGAGATTTTCATGTGCATTCTAATTTTGGCTTAAAAATTCTCTAAGTCTGTGCCCATGATTGAACATTATTCAAATGAAGTTTGGACTTTTAAGGGAGAAAGTGTTATGTAGAGAGTCCCTGATTTGCCTACATAATTCATTTGTGCCCCAGCAGCTATAGACATCTTTTCTTGGATGCTGGCCACCAGAACAGACTAACATGGGACAGTCACTTGCAGTTACATTAATAGTATATGATCTATATCCCCAGGGGTTAGGGCATACTGAGCAGTAGTTAATAGCTAGGCATAGAATGCTTATTTAGTTTTTCAATTTAAATGCTTCAATGATGCTAGAGGGAGCTCATATATCTAAACAACTTGTTTTTGGCCTCGAGAGAAGTTATTATTGCTTAGGATGAGTGATGGTTGGAGATATCCTCTGGGGATGTAGATGTGACAGATGCCACATTGGCAATATTTAGAAGCAGAATGCCATATGGTCAGAACCTGCAGTGGTAGAATGGGGACAATATGAAGGGACTCAGGGCAAAGCAGCAATTTTGCAGCAGTCTGGTGGCAGCAACATTTGGTAGTCCTAGGGACCAATGCTCAAGATTCAGAAAAATTGCATAAATTACAAAAATATTCATGATAATTACCTAAATATGAATAGAAATTAGGGCATTTCCAAAACTTAGTACCTTCCTAATAAAATCATTTTTTATGGCTGGATAAGTTGTTTCTACTTCATAATGATAAAACATACAAGATACACCTTACTTTTGTATTTTCCTTAGGATCTGAATGGTTTTGCTAGTTTAAATGAGGTTATTGTTCTGAACATAGTTTAAGCAATCGTCACATACTCTTCATCCATGAGGCATCATGTAGCCCTAGTTCTCAAACCCACCTATTTTCTAGAGCCATGTAATGGCTGGGGGAGAAGTGCACCAGGACGGTCTATCAACTACTCATGTGTTTGGGACAGGCAGGCAACTCAGTCACTTTTATATAACCCCCTTTTAATGTTATGCTAGTAAAACATCACGGCATAAAAGATACTCACATGAATTTACTAATCATCCAAATTCCTACAAGTATGTGTCATCAAGCTAAAACGTGATACTCATAGCAATTGATTATAGCAGATTTTCACTTGTAAGAACAAAGCACAGATCATGATATTGCAACCTCACACAATTGTCTTTAATGGGATTACAATATAACTTAAGTGAAATGAAATGCATGCACGACAAACCCATGCTTCCTTGTTTACTATAGCTTCTTAAGTTTTAAAACAAAATATTTAAATGACAGCCAGATATTCAATTATTTTTCAAAACAGCTCGATTTATCTAGATATATTTATTTTTAATAAAGTATTTATATTTTGACGAATTCATCAAATTTCTTGCTCATTTTTTCTTTAACTTACAATAAAACCACAAAATTATCTAGTCTATGAACTAATTTCAATGATGAAATTTTTTCTTTTTTTTTTAATTTATGGAATATTTTACAATTTACCAAAAACTAGTTTGAAGAAATTTACCCATAATTACTTCTGTTTTGATGTTATTATAAGTGATGTACTCATTCACAAGTTATCAATGAAGCCCTGGTTATATAAAAATGAAATTCTCTTTTATGTTGCAAGTTATGTATTTTGAAACTGCTAAGAGGGCTTTGTTTTATCTTTAGGTTGCTTTGTGTTTCTACACAGATTTCTTTAGATGGTTTGAGTATATCTGGTTTCAGATTTTATTTTTTTTCATTTTTAATTGCTTTAAGTGTTCAGAGTTTTTTTTTTTTTACAATTAAGTTTGATATTTGATGCAGTTTTTAAACCAGTTTCTTCTTACATTAAGTGTTCTTCTTACATCCACAGTTGAATGAGGTTTAAAACCATTTATTGGTTTTCAACACTGTAAAAAGCATATATGTATATATAATTCATATATTCTAATATATAATGACAAAGCCTTGAGAACTTTCACAAATAAGGGAAACATTCTCATGCACTTCAGTTTTATCATAAAAACAAAAACAAAAACAAAAACAAAAACCTTCTCTGGAAGCACTTGTTAAGACTGGATCAGCAGCATTCCACAGACTTGGGAGTAGAACAGTAGGCTCCCAGCCCATCAGTAGACATGATGATTTGCTTCACAGATTTCCTGTAAGAACTCCTCTGGTCCGTGCCACAGTTACACGGAATGTGTTCTACTTCCTTTTGAAGAATAATCCTTGTCCTTCTTAAACAAGAACCGAGTCTTCCAGACCAACTTGAGAGAGCTGTGGATCATTCATTGACACCTCTTAGTACACATTTACCCCAGGTTCTTGCAGAATCTCATGATTTCCTGTTATTCCTTTTATGGCTAAGGAAATTCTGTAATATTTAGCAGGGACAACACTGACAGTAAATGAGGAGATAACTCTTTGAGAGTTGATTATCATTTCTAGAGAGAATCTCCTCACTGACTCATTCCAGCTAAATTATATAACCAGAGGGGGTGGGGACATTAGATTTATGGTCAGGACCACTTAATTTCCTTTTCCAACCAGTCACTGGAGGAAAGATAAAAAGGAATTATTCAATGAGCATAGGAGGACAGGAATGCATGGCTCCAGCCCCATATATAGCAGAAGATGGCCTTGTCCAGCATCAATGAGAGAAGAGATGCTTGGTCCTCAATGCCCCAGTATAGGGGAATACCAGGGCAGGGAGGCAGGAGTGGGTGGGCTGATGGGGGAACACCCTCACAGAAGCAGGGAGAGAGAGGATGGGATAGGGGGTTTCCAGAGGGGAACCCTGGAAAGAGTATAACATCTGAAATATAAATAAATAAAATAACCGATTTTTAGAAAAAGAAGCAGACCACGATAAAATGTTGTTGAGGATGTGGGGAAAGGAAGCTTGTGCAATGCTAGGTCAAAATACCAATTTCTAACTCAATTTTCATACATTTACAACAATATATTTCATTGCCATGAGAAAAAAAATCTCTCATTTTCAAGATGCTTATTGCAGTGTTGATCCCAAATTCTAATATACTATTGTGTTATACTTAAAAAATAATTCCCATATTGGTTAAGTCTATTTGATATATATCAAATATGCACAAGTCACGTTAAGTACATGCATGGAGCATACTTATTTTGGAATTTTATATTCAAATTGCTTTTTGATTAAATATTTTATTTATTCACATTTCAAATATTGTCCTCCACCCCGTGCCCCCTCCTCTTTGCTTCTAAGAGGGTACTGCCCCACCCACTCACCCACTCCCACATCACTCATCTAGCATGCCTCTTCTCTAGGGTAACAAGCCTCCACAGGACTAAGAGGATCCCCTCCCACTGAGGCCAGACAAGGCAGTCTTGTATTACATATGTAGCAGAGGGCCAGAGACCAGCCTATGCATACTCTTTAGTTGGTGGCTTTGTCTCTGGGAATTCTGAGGCATCTGGTTACTTGATACTGTTGTTCTTTCTATGGGGTTGCAATCCCCTTCAGCTCCTTCAGTCCTTTCCCTACCTCTTCTATAGGGGTCGCAGGCTTAGTCCAATAGTTCACTGTAAGTATCTGCACCTGTCCCAGTCAGCTACTGATAGAGCCTCTCAGAAGACAGCCATTCCAGGCTCCTGACTGCAAGTACAATATGGTATCAACAATAGTGTCAAGGTTTGGTGCCCATGGGATGGATCCCAAGTTGGGCCGGTCGTTGGATGCCCTTTCCTTCTTTATCTGCTCCATTTTGTGTTCCTGCATTTCCTTTAGACAGGAGCAATTCTAGGACAATTATTTTGAGATGCCAGCAGAAAGAATGGAAAAAGGAAAGAGGTAGGAGGTAGAAAGACCCTCTAGAATCTACCAGAGACCTGGTAGGTGAGAGAACTTAGATGAAATGCCCTACAGTTGGGAAAGGGTACTTGTAGAGCCCACCTTCAGTAGAAAGACAGGGCATCCAGTGGAGGAATGGGGTTGTCATCCCTCAGTCAAACACTGACCCAAAATGGTCCTGTCTGAAAGAACTGCAGAAACAAAAATGGAAAAGAGCCTGAGGAAAGAAAGGTCCAGTGACAGGCCCAAAGTGGGATCCAGCTCAAGAGGAGGCTCCAACGCCTGACTCTATTATTGATGCTTTGGTGTGTTCACGAAAAGAGACCTATCATGACTGCCCTCAGAAAGGCCCAAGAAGCAGCTGAAAGAGTCAGATACAAATATTTACACCCAACCAATGGACAGAAGCTGCTGACCCCTGTGGTTGAATTAGGGAAAAGCTAGAAGAAGCTGAAGAGGAGGGAGACCCTATAGGAAGACCAGCAGTATCAATTAACCTGGACCCCCGAGATCTCTCAGACACTGGACCACCAACCTGACATCATACACCAGCTGATATGAGGCTCCCAACACATATACAGAAGAGGACTGCCGGGTCTGGACTCAGTTAGAGAAGAAACACCTAACCCTCAAGAGACTTGAGGCACCAGGGAGTGGGGAGGTCTAATGGGGTGGGGGTAAGGAATAAAGACATCCTCTTGGAGGTGGGGGAGGAGGAGGTATGGGGTATGGAACAGTCAGAGGGTGGACTGAGAGGGGGAAAATTCTGGACTGTAATAAAAGATTAAAGAAAAGATTTCTTTTTGAGATATGTGGGTGGCATCATCCCTCACCCGGGGGAAATATTTATCTACTAGAGGTGGTCTCTTCAAGTTCAATCTCCCTATTCTTCACAATAGTCATTAATATTAATGTCAAATAATATTAAATATTTTGATGTAACTTTAACCAAGCAAGTGAATGTTCTGTGTAAGTAGAACTTTAAATCCTTGAAGAAAGAAATGGAAGAAGACCTCAGAAGATGGAAAGATCTCACATGCTCATGGATTGGTAGAATTAACATAGTGAAAATGGCCATTTTACCAAAAGCAGTATACCGATTCAGTGTAATCCCCATCGAAGTTCCAACACAATTCTTCACAGACAAGGAAAGACCAATTCTCAATTTCATATGGGAAAACAAAAAACCCAGGATAGCCAAAAGAATTCTCAACAATAAAAGAACTTCCAGGGGAATCACCATCCCTGACTTCATTTGTACAGAGACAGACAGGTCGATCAATCAAATAAAATTGAAGACCCAGAAATAAAACCACACACCTATGGACATTTAATCTTTGACAAAGAAGCCAAAACCAAATAGTAGAAAAAAAAAAGTATCTTCAATAAATGGTGCTGTTCCAACTGGTGGTCTGCATGTAGAAAAATGCAAATTGATCCATATTTATCACCTTGTACTAAGCTCAAGTCCAAGTGGATCAAGGACCTCCACATAAAACCAGATACACTTATCTAATGGAAGAGAAATTGGGAAATAGTCTTAAATGCATTGGCACAGATGAAAATTTCCTGAACAGATCACTAATTGCTCAGGCTCTAAGATCAACAATTGACAAATGGGATCTCATAAAAATGAAAAGCTTCAGTAAAGCAAAGTATGCTGTCATTAAGACAAAATTGCAGCCTATAGATTGGGAAAAGATCTTAAAAGTACTTTTATAGTCATTATTTATACTTTTAATAATATTTGAAAAATATATTTCTAATGTTTTTATATTAAGCTTAGTCTTCAAGCTAGACCCCAACAACTGGAGCAGGGGTGTACCCTGACTCTGGTGCCTGCTTTTACCTGTTTTCTGCCTTGTCTGCCTTGTCTAGCCTTAATGGGAGAGGAGTTGCCTAGTCCTGCAGTGACTTGCAGTGCCAGAGTGGGTTGGAACCCAGGGACAACTTTCCCCTTCTCAGAGGAGAAGTGTATGGTGAAGGACCGGCTATATGAGGGGAGGATTGGGAGGAGAGGGTAGCTGTGATAAGGATGTAAAGTGAATAAATAAATAAATTAATGGAAAATATTTTATCAAACAATATTTTAACTTATAATAAATGTTTTAATAGAAATTTTTGCCTGTATAAACCTTACAAACAACTTTAGAAACACTCAGCTCGCTAGTTAATAGTATTGTAGGTATTGTTATCCAAGTAAATGTACCTTAAGTAGGAGATACATATTAATATACTATTATATATGAAGATTATTATTCACTTCATAAATATAATTTGTACTTTATTTGTTTTTGCCAAGCAAGATAAAAATGGACTAAGTGTATATAGGAAGAAATATATAAGAGTTTCACAATATTCCTTTTTCAATATTTATTGATGAGAAGACAAGAGAAAATACAATTATCATTTCCAGTATTATCACTAACTGTCTATGGCAATAACTTCATAATATGCCAGTCAATAATCCAAAACATGAAGATCTCAGAACTCTATTTGTGCCAATCAATACACAAACACACACACACACAAACACACACACACACACACACACACACACACACACATACAGAGAGAGAAAGAGAGAGAGAGAGAGAGAGAGAGAGAGAGAGAGAGATAGACAGACAGACAAATTAGGTATAGTGAAAGATTGAGAATAACTAATGATAAAACAATCATCACAATGTATAATAATGAAATCCAGACACGATTTTGGATATTTTTTATTTCCAAAACAGGTTGAGTTATCATGAGTGACCAAATATCTAAAAGTAAGATTATGTGTCAGGGGAGCCCTAAGACTACATAGAACAAAAATAATACCTGTTTTTTTAATACTAAATCAAATTCCAAATGCTTCTGAAAAATGTATTTTATTTTGGAATTTATAGACTATCTCACCCTGACCAAAGGTGTAAATAAATGTAATTCTTTTGAAATATATAAATGAAATTTTGCTGAGAATAAAATAATGTTGAGAACACTTTCTTTGAATATTAATTTATGATCCTTACATCAATTTTACTTTAAGAATGGTGATGCCCACTTGTAATACCAGCTTTTAGAAAAATTATGTAAGAAGTCTGTGAAATTAAGTTAGCCTACAAAGTAAAATCTTATCAAATTACAAAAATTCAGATGAGGAAAGAAAAAAGTGACTTTGCAAACTATTTATAAATATGAAAACACATAAATCAAACATTATAAAACATTTATCTCAATTTAATCATATTCATTTTATAAATAAATTCTAAAACATTGAGTTTTGAAATTTGTATTATCAAGGCTGATTTGTGTGCCCACAATACAAACTTTCTTTAAGTTGGATGATGATAAAAATTCAAATGTACTCTGCTTCACTGTAGGTTGCAAATATTCCATGTAAGTTATTGTAAAAGTAGTGACCAAAGCCTTTTGGGAAACATATGGTTGTCTGGGTTATAAAAATGGGAAATAGCACCTGTGTCCCTAATTAGAACATCCAATTGAGTTAACCCTAAATATCAGAGTCGTGCTCATTACTCCTCACAGAGCTCAGTTAATCACTTAATAATGATTAATAAGAAGATGTCAAAACCACTTAGAATTACTGAGGTTAATTGCCTATAAAGGATGAACTACTCTCATCATGGTCCACTAAAGCCCAATTAGGTACAGATGGCATTATTTCTGACAATATGCCTCCAATTTCACACCTAAAGCTCAAAATCTCCTAAGTATATATAATTTTGAATAAATGAATAAATAAATGACCAAATAAAGCCAGAGTTTCTACCTATAATTAAGTTATGAATATCATGTTTCAGTAAGTAGAAACATATGAGCATTACAGATGTGGTATGAGAAAAAAAATAAAATCTTCTCCAATATTTTGTAATGATTTGCGAAACCTGGTCTATTGTATCCATAGCAGACAAAGAATTAATGGTCCTTTCTGAGCCAAATGATGTTCAGATATTTTTAGATAAATTTAACTAATATTTTCCATCACTGTGCATATGACATTTACACAGTAGAAAGATAAACATAGTACCAATTTCACTACTGATGTTTCATGCCCTTGCATTTTGGATGTTCACTTGTAGGCACTACACTTGCATATAGTTATAAAATATTTCAAAAATGTATTTAACATGAGAAATGAGATTTAGTGGGATGTATAAAATGTTATTTTGTGTAAATGAATCATAAAAGAATTTCAAGAAAACATATTTATTTTATTGTAGATTATATTAGCATAGATTTGAAGGAATAGATATATAAGAATGCAATCAACTGATTATACTATTTGTATTATTTTTAATATATTAGTAAATTATGTACTCAAATATAGTGATGCATCTTAAAATTTTAATTACATGTACTTCAAACAAGAGCAGGAAATGAAGAAATAATTTCTATATGTAATTCAGTGATTTCCTTGTTCTGGGAAAGGTAAAAATTTCTGATACATTTTTCACAAAGAATAAACTCTTTTCCATTTTCATATTTACTTTAAATGGTTTCTTTTAATTGGATAAACTTTAAGGAGAATTATACATACAATAAATTAGGCATATTATATTAATTTTGTAGTATGTCATAGGAAACTAATACAAATGTAATGCCACCGCAAACTGTTTGGAGTTATGTTTATGAGGTTTTAAATTTGAGATAACATGCAGCAGAATTTGGTCTTTAATGTGTAAAGCACAAGGTGTCCCTGACTGAACTCTTACTTGAAGTATCTGAGGAGGTCATTTCACTTGTTGGTGGAAGGCAGCTTCAGTATCCTCTACTTCCAGAGCCCTGCTTTAAAGCTAGCTTTTGGAATGTGGTCCCTTTCATCTCCTGTAGGCTGTACATGTTGGTTTTTTTTATTTGAGCTTTCTATTTTGAGAGGCTGAAATGTGTTGAAAGATTCTCATAATTCAGAATTTTTAATGTTGTCTACTCTAGCATTTTTGCTCCTTTTAATGCTGTTGATGTCTTCTAGCAGTTTTCAAATATCTCTGCTTACATAGGATAATGTCAAAAGCCAAGGCAAAAGTGGGCAATCTATATAATAAGGTGAGTTGTCTTTAGAATTTCATTAAATTTATGGGGGACCTCTACAACAGGTTTATATCAGTGTTTGAGATTCCAGAGAGGGTAAATTTGTCTGAGGGAGGCTTTATTTTTGAATTACATTAATAAAGAAGAAACACACAAACACACACACTCAAATGAGAGACAGAGAGACAGAGAGACAGAGACAGAGACCTTCAAGTGCTATATTCATCATTTAACTCAGAATTATGAACAGTAAAATGCAGGATTTGAAGTCCACTGATTGTTGTCATGCACATTACAGAGACTAAGAAAGTTAAATGACACAGATGAAAGATATTCTCTAAGAAAAGATATCATCAATATTTTTGCAATATCCACAAGTGTTTTAATTTGACAATTTTGTAATATATATATGCTTAACATCACATTACAATGTCCATATATTTTAAAAGTTTCATGAGATAATTACCATATTAGTATATTGAGATGATAAAAGAAAAAAATAGACCTGCTCCATTTCTAGGCAAACTACCTGCAGTTAGGAATAATAGAGTTATGGACAAAAAAAGAAAGAAAGAAATCCCCAAATGAATCTGTGGTCAAGAAATCTTGTCTCTGGAAGCTACTCTGGAGAACATTCTGAAAAGGTCAAATCAATTTCCACATGTCAGATGCTGAAAACTGATTAAACAGTGCTTCACAAGCAAACATTTTGTTTAGCCATTAATTATTCCCCTGATAGCTGGTTAAAAGGCATAATGGAATATAGAGCTGAACATCGGGAGGTCCAGGAATATAGATGTTAAAGGACATGAAGTACAGCATTCAGGAGGGGCTTGAATAGGGCAGGTTAAGACTCTGAACAATGTTCATTGAACATGGAAGACATTGAAAAACATGGCACTCTTATCTATATTTAGTTACATTTTGAGAATTTTGTCGAGTACTGACAAAAGCACAGTACATTATTCTCTCTCGCTTCCTTCCAAGTGGACCCGTGTTTCTTATTTTCTCAAGTTCGTACGTTCTTGTGATGTAATTATAATCATCACATAAATTTGCTTACCTGTGTAACTTTATAAAAATGAAGAGCTAAGATCATTAAGTGTTGTTCATGTGCTTAAGTGATACTCTTTTAAGATTGAATTCTAATTTAATTATTTTCTATAAAAGATAAACATAGTTTGAGATGGAATATTAAATCTGTTAGAAAAGGAGATATGAATTACTTACAATGATCAGTAATTGATAATAGAAGCTTATAGAATAGAAAAAGAAGGGATTTGAATTTGATCTAATTTTAAATGATAGATATATATTTTTCCTATGCGCACATGAATGTGTGAAAGAAGACTGACTTTAACAGATCCATATATCTAAGTGCTTTTTGAAATTATATGGAATTTTTCCAAGGTAGAATCATGTAGGAGGAAATATGTCATTTGGAGCATGCTTTAAGCAGTTCACATCAGGATTTTAGTTACTAACCCTTGCCTGATTTCTCTCTCTCTCTCTCTCTCTCTCTCTCTCTCTCTCTCTCTCTCTCTCTCTCTCTCTCTCCTTCTCTCTCTCTCTGTTTTCAGTACATAGATGAAATGTGATTTGTTTACTTCTTTACTGCCAAGCCAGTCTCCCACCCCCACCCCCACCGTACCTTTCACAGCATGATGGCTGCATAAACTTTTTAAAAATAAGTCAAAAGAAAAGATTTCTTTTATAAATTATACTGGGTCATGATATTTTGTCACAATAACAGAAAACTTGTAGCCAATCGAAAAAATTGTATTGAAAATAAAAACAGCCCTCCCCCACCCATCATCTCTGCTTGCTGAGTCCTGTGGAGCAAGCAGAGCTGCCCTGACGCGCTATGAAAAACCTGAGCGGGCAGGGTTTATGCCTCTGTACTATTTTGTGGAAGCCTGAAGTTTTGAATTAAAAAAAAAAAAACCCATTGTATGTTTGGATGGAGGCTTAAATAACTTTTGTACGTGAACTTAGACATCGGTAATGCAGAGATAAATGGTTATAAAAAGGTTCAGTTCATGAAATTTCAGAGGAAGCAAGGAATGTATGAAGACTCTATAAGATTTACATTAGGGCCTGTTTCCTTAGCATTTGCCTCAAAAACCTGACTACATTCTACCTGTGCTCTAAGAATCTGCATGAGACTGAGAGAAAAAGGTTTTTGTTTGTTTGTTTGAAGAGGACATTTAAGGCAATAACACTGACTTCTTGGACTGGTCCTTACTTATTACATTTATACTACCCAACCGTGCAAAAGAGATATAAAGGAGGCAGACCGTAATATAAATGGAGCGTTTGAAGAGAAATGAATAACAAGATAACTAAGAATACAGTCAATCTACTGGACGGGGGTGTCTTTAATTGTAGGAAAAAAAATGAGTATGTGTTGCCATTGTAAGTTAGAAGTACGTAATTTCTTGTTTGATTAATGAGAGATCAACTTCACAGGCTACCTAGAGTCTTAAAAGAGTGTGGGTCTTCATCTGCCCCATTGCTGGGCAAGTCTGCTTGGGCAGGTGAAGTGTGGGGAGATGAACTGTGGAGAGTTAGACTGCCCCCCACCCCCACTCGACCACTGGGCAACTTCTGGGCTTTAGGGAAGCATTGAGACACCACTTGGGAGTGGGAAAACACAGTCTGAGATACACGAGAAAGCTGGAGCTGGGGTTCTCAGAGCCCTGGACACCCAGTCATCCCGGGGGTGCCACACAGAAGAGTAGGGAATAAAGGATCAGGGGTCCACAGGCCGCTGAGACCAGAGACACCCAACCCCCTGGACGTCTAGGCATTGCTGAGTCATAAGGGATTGGTAGTGGAGTTGAGCCTTGCAGGCTGAGCACAGCAAGTCTTGGGCCAGAGTGGGGGTTGGGAGGAAGGGGAACTCTGTCTTAGCTCAGTGGTGATTGTCCTTAGCTTGGCAGCTGTTGTCTGGGCACAGAGAAGACATCTACGGGAGATGTAAGTTATAGTTCTGTAGGCAAAGGCCTTCCTCATGTTCCCATGGCAGATCTTGATGAGACAGTCCATGTTTGTCCATATAGTTTATTGGCTGTTCGTGGTGGAAAATGGATACATAAGGTCTTCTCAGTGTGGTGCCAAGATTAAATACCTTTTGCAGGGCGGAATGTCTGGGAAGGGAAGTTTACTGGCTAATCCTTCAGGGCTTCTATGTGTCTCATTAGCATGGAGAACTCTGTTCTGGGCCTATATGACCACAGTTCACATTTCCTTATGTGGGAAGTGTGGAACTTGTTCTGGACCAGGAATCTGGTGGGGAGTAGGGAGTCACCTACATCTCAGCTGTGTGCCCACTGAGTCTCTGCGTATCAACCCACTCTTCCCACCAACCTTCTTGGCATGGTTTTATCGTCCCACACTAGAGATTGGATTCTTTAATAGTTTTGAGACTCTTAAAGATGGTGAGGACTTTTAAAACTATATTATTTTATATCATACAATAACTATGAATCTATAGGTCCTCAGGAAAAGATGCTATAATTTGAAAACAACAGTGTATTTCCATAGGGCTTTATTTTGAGAACTAGATCTGTAGCTGATGATGATATTTGGAAATGTTATAGGACCAACAGAGTTGTAGACTTGATGGATAAAGTATGTAATTAGGTGAAGACTACACATTTCTACTGGCAGAAAAATATTAACAGTTTTTAAGACTCAGTGTTTCTTGGAAGATTTAACAAAACACTTAACTATGTTCCATTGAAAATAAATAAGTAAAAGTAGCCACATACATCCAAGATATAATGATTCATTTAAAATGTTTTTTTAGTTCAACTGCTCCAAAAGAGGAACTTATGGAATAGCTAGTAATATATGGTCAAAGCAAAACTAAAACTTAACAGGGTAAATATCCAATCCTACAGCTCCCAGCACAGCATCTGAGACTCATGATGGAAGTTCTGGTATCTGAAGGATGACCAAGATTGTGTAAAAATTAATTTAGTAAAGTATTCTCATCCTTCATATTTTACTAAAGAATATTTTACATTGCTTATTTTTACACATTTCTGTCTATTTCATATACTGTTTTAAATCAACATTCCATAAAGATCTGATAGCTTAAAATAGTACAAGAGGGGCATATGTAGCTATTACTTGACAAATCTTATTCAGAGAGTGTATGAAATTTTCTAAGATATAGGAAAGGTTGGAAGAGTTTTAAAGTAGACTAATCTTTTAGTTTAAATCCCATCACCAGAAATAGTTTCCTAATGTCATCTGTTGCTATTCCACCTAATATTTATTCTTAAGGAGAGAAAGAATTAACCTCCTGAGCAGACGAATTTTATGTGTAGGTCACACAGCAATAGCTCCATTAAAATACATGAAGAAGCCGAAAGAGAAATTACATCATGTTAGTGTGATTCAATGTAGCTCACATAGGGCCTTATATATGACATCATTTTGGCACAGTAAATCGTTTTTAGTGAGCCAGAATTAGTAAATACATGGCATTTCATTAGGAAAGAAAATGTGTACAGAACTGTGCACCCAAGATAGTGTGCCTAGTGGCTCACTGGCTGTTACAGAAGTTCCTAGCAGATAGTGGAACTGAAAAGGATGCCTGAATTAGCATACAAAAGCTGGTCAAAATTGAACTAGTTTCTAGTTCTGTGGGTACAACACTAACCCATGGCTTTCAAAAAAAATGTAGGACTGGAAACTTGAATACTGTTATGGTTTTAATGAAAGCAAAAGAGGCAATGAAATTTCATAAGCATCAGAGAATGCTAAGACATTATGAAAGAACAATGAAAAGAAATATATGAGTAGCTCTAGTTGTGATATTTTGGGTGGAAGGAGTTTTTTAAAAAGTGTTCTATTTATATCTTTTTAATATGTGCTTTGAATAGAGCGTGAGTGATTGTCAATTTCAGAGTTTGGGCAAATGCTTATCGTGAGTAACCAGATAACCAACTCATGCATAAAAGTATGTACAAAGGTATTTAATTTGTGAATAGTTTCTCATGCATTTAGTAGAATTATGGCCACATTGGTAATGCCATGTTTTAATTATTTTATGTTTATTAAAATACAGTAGGCTGTATTCATGCAAGGTAAAGGAGACATACTGGATTCACATAAAAAGTTTTTTCTTTTCTCAAATATTTTAAAATTTTTATCTTGCATTTCCTTTCCTTTCTTGAAAATTATCTTGCACTGCATACATTTTGTACCAGCAATTATTCTCACATTTTCATAATTACATATAAAACACATTTGAACATTTCTATATAGGCTGAGAGTAAGTAACATAATTTTTTCTAAAAGAATGATGGATTGTCTAAGTTTTATAAAAATATAATAATAATATAATTGTTAATATCCTGTAATTATAAGTTTAATATTTGCTCAATAGGTTTTGGCTTTGGTCTGATTTTGGTTTTGGTTTGAATTTAGCTTTTCAGCAATAGGGTTGAATTAAGAAATTTTTGTATGCTAAACAAGATTCTTCCACTGACCTCCATCCCAAGACCAAGGGAAATTGGATTTGACATTCTGTCATTTTATCATTTATCAACTTGGTAAAAATTAACAGACATAAATTATTCTGTATGTTTTTGTTTGCATTCCTCACAGTTCTAATGACATATTAATTGTATTTAATAATTTTTTCAATACAGTAACATTACATTTATTATATGAAGTATAACTTGTAAAAATAAAATTGTTTTATGTTATAAACTTCAATAATTAGTCATAAATTATATATCTACATAGATATCAAAAATGTTTGCAATATATTAAGAAACACATAAACAACAAAATCAGACAAATTTTTCAGCAATATTTGTTTTTATTTTGCTTTGCTGTTTTCTGTTCATTTGTTCTATATGAGGACTACTGGTTTTTTTCTGAGTTGAAGCATATTGCATAGTCTTACAAGTGTATGGATCATTATCTAGGCAATAGAATAATTGGCATCAACTCACATATCTAGAAAGATTTTCATGAGACTATGATTAAAATTATCATTTAAATATTGAACAAATTAAAAAGTTTATTAGAGCTTTGTCTAAGAAAAATCACAATTTACTAATATGAAGTTAGGTTACACAAATAATTGAAAGACCAAAAGGACATTAATTGAGTAAGAAAATAGAAACTTAAAATTCAGTCAACTTAACATGCTTAATTATGGTCACTAATACAATTTTTCTTAAATGATACTCATTTGCACATATAATTTTCAGTGTTGAGAATCCTATATTATTTCTTTTAAATGTAAATCGTTCTTAAACCTTCTTGCTTTGATAATTATAATTTTCATCAAAGTAGTCTCTATTTAGGTACAAGCTCACCAGAAGGCATTAGTCTACCATAGAGATTAAAATAATCTCTGTTAATAACAGATAATGTGAAGAATAACTGTGAATTTTTATTTAATATTATAATTATAATTTTATGGAAATTGTGGATTTTTTATATAGTGAAATACATTCTTATTAAAGACTAATATTATGGGAAATGAAGTATAAATTTATTAAGAAAATTAAGGATCTAAGCAAATGATGAAAAAATTAAGATGAATATTTTGTAAATTTCATAATTTATACCTTTAAGAAGAAGCACAAGTTGCTAAACCATAATAATATAAATAAGTAATTTTAGCTTTTATCATTATTATCATGCTTTTGTAATATTTTATATGTATATTAGGTTTTATTACCAATCCCACGGACATTTTGTGATGTTACATGGTTGTCCACATAAACAGAACAAATTAGTTTCAGGAAATTACTCAACTAGTTTCAAACATTTGAATTTATTTTCTTTCCATTTTTTAAAAATTCTGGATATCAGACTGTTATTTACTTACTACTTTCAACTTTTGTCTCTGTGCCCTTGTATTGTTTCTCTTTCTTAAAATTATGGCTATTACAAAAATATAGAGGCTAAATCTATCACTAAATTTGACTTACAAGTTAAATTCAGAGTGTGCCAAAGATATACTTTTATGTGAAGTAACAAGGAAAGCTATCTTTTAAGACACGTGAGTTAAATAGATACATGATTCAAAGTAAGGAAAGAGTCATGAGAGTTCTGGGATAAGAGTGTTCCTAGAATTTTAAATGACAATACTGACAACAGCAAATTATTTCTAAGGAGCAGCAAGCGGGCCTTCAGTCTCACAGAGCACAGCATCACGGGGGTGAGTGTCATGAGATGAGAATCCAGACGCCTCAGAGATAGTGTGGCATTGTAAGGTCTTTAGTCTTTATTCCCAGTAATCATGAGGACTAGGGAAGCTATTGTGAGAAGGTGAAATATTTTATGCCATTGCAAATTAAATATAACTTTCTAGTTACCATGTAGCTATTGGTTCAAATAAGCAGAAATGGGAGATGAAATCCAGTTAGAAGGATATTAACATTTTTGTGAAAGCTGTTCTGGATTCATTACATCAGTTTCATGTGAGATGTGGAGAAATATCAGATTCGAGACTTAGTTTTAATTCTATGGGAACGTTTATTATACTATGTACTGAAATGTAAGAAAAAGAGGAGACAATAAATCCTTTTTGTATTAAGGTGTGAACTCCTTGGAACAGGTGGATGTCCTATCATTCATTTTGAAATACTGGGAAAAAGACGGAGTTGAAGAATATGTCCTGATTCTTCTTCATCATCTGAGGTAGGTACTTGATAGCCTGGGTTGCACCAATTACATCACTTTGTTCCCTATTAAAACACAGTATTTTGCACATAACTATTCAGACATGTAAGGTTTACTAAGGTATCAACAAACTGATTACAAAATATTGTTTGCTTATATTATAGCTTTTATAATGCTAAATTAATCAAATATTCAAATGTTACAAACTATATAATAACTAGAGTTGTAATTAATCAACCAGTGCCTTCTATCTCTCTTAGATATTTATTCATATTCTTTTGTATTATTTTATATTTAATGTATTGTTTCTTTTGAGACATGAGCTTGATAATAAAATAGAACTATTAATAAATTACTATATCTTTCATTAGCAATATTTTAACCATAGTTGATAAACTCTGCATTTGTTACTATTTCCAAGAGTATTTTCTGAGGAAAAATAGGAATGTTATATCGACTTCAGTCATAAATCTTTAGAATTTTTATTTGTTGTCATTGTGCTGGAATAAATGTAACTCAATCTATGGTGTCTGTACTTGAACAAGGATGAGTTATACATTTTTTGTCAGCAAGTTTTCCTTCTTGGATTTATAGATTTAACTTCAATTTTATGTGTGCTTTTAATGGTATGGTAGAAAAACCAATGTCCAGTATGAGATATTTCTCTCTCTCTCTCTCTCTCTCTCTCTCTCTCTCTCTCTCTCTCTCTCTCTCCCTCTTTCTGCTAATGTATACTGTCAGTTTTCAGTAAGATCAAAAATTTTCTTACTGTGATTTAGAGTTTTCAAATCAGAATCAATATGTCTTACCATTTTAAAATGGAAGATATTTCACTAGAGTAACATTTAAATCATGAAGTTTTCTTTATCCCTGCTTTCTTCAATTATCAATTAAATTCACATCTCTGTAATCTTTATGTTGTATTGAAGTTTTCTATCCTTGAAATACATCTAAATTAAAATAATATAATTTTTTTCTATTTTTTCAGTTTTATCATGAGAATTACATGTATATTTCTGGAATTTTATTCCAAGTATACAGGCATAGTTAATTAGATTTAAAAATCTACCAAAAACTTAATTAGATCCATATATTCATAAACTACAGGGTCTTCTAGAAGAATATTCTAGCTATCACTTAATGTGTACTTTCTTCTTAGATTTAAAAAATTTATTCACTATGTTCAATGTATTTTCTTAATCATGGTATCAATTGATCAGTGGTTTCACTTCATTGTAGATTATCAGTGTAGACCAGTATAAATTTGTTGGCAGACTTCTGCTTGCTGTTTTCAGTCTTTTGTTGGGAATGCCTATTTCAACTTTTTTCTCTACAGGGATCTGTTCATTTTCTGAGCTCACTTGTCGTTTTTTGGTATCATTTGAAAGGGTGATGTGGAAATGCCTAGGAAGTACTTGTTAGATTTTACTTTCACAGTTTTAGCTGATTTAAGATTTTTTTTTTAAATTTGAGATTCTTTTCTTTATACAAATCCTTTTTGTTCATTTTTCCTCCCTCTCTCAAGAACCACCCCTGCTGTCTGGAATGACATTATTGATCTTGTCCTCACCCCACAGATCCCCTGCATTCCAACTCTACCTTTGATTGCTGGTAAATTGACATTTTCCTGATTTCACTTTTCTTGTTTGTGTTTTCTTCAACCTACATTTTCTTTAGAAAATGGTGAATGTTGCATTTAAATCAACATGCATTCAATATTTTTCTATTTTCTAATTGTTATTATATTATTGAGAGTCTACATTAAGAGTCTGCATCTATCATTTTCATTTTCCCCCTTTGACTATGAAAGCTGCATTTTATTTTTAAAGTTGGAACATAATTATAGTGGCAACATTTTTATTTGTTTATTGAAAATAGATTCTTTCCTCCTACAGTATATCTTGGTTACAGTTTTCCCTCCCTCTACTCCCCTCAGTCCATTTCCACTACTTTTCTTTCTCTCATTAGAAAAGAACACACTTCTGGGAGATAACAACCAATTATGGAGATATATATAGATATAGATATATGTAGATATAGATATATACATACATATGTAGATATAGATATCTATCTATATCTATATATGGAGAGAGAGAGAGAGAGAGAGAGAGAGAGATAGAGAGAGAGAGAGAGAGAGGACAAAAGTATGACAGATCATGGGGTTGGGTAGGCAACCCAACAGAGGGAAAAGAACCTGAAACCTGAAGAACAAGGCAGAAGAAACAGAGAGCCACTCATTCACACGCTCAGGAGTCCCATAGAAATACTAAACTGAAGGCAGTAATACATATGCAGAAATCTTGGTGCAGACTTGTGTTGCCTCCATGCTTTCTTCTTCAATCTTTGTGAGTTCATAAGAGCCATGCTCATTTGATTCACATTGGTTTGTGTTCCTCGTGTCTTTCATTTCCTCTGGCTCTGATATTTTTTCTTCCTCCTCTTTCCAGAATTCCCTGAGATCTGAGGTGAGCAATTCTCCCCTCCCTCTACTCTCTCCCTCCCTTTCTCCCTCCCTCCCTTTCTTCCTCCTCCTTCTTCCCCTCTCTCTCTCTCTCTCTCTCTCTCTCTCTCTCTCTCTCTCTCTCTCTCTCTCTCTCTCTCCTTTATACAGGCTGTGGGTATCTGTTTTTGTTCCCAGAAGGAGACTGCTGCTCTGATGGTGCATGAATAATGCTTTGAACTGTAAGTATAAGAGGATGTCATTAGGGGTCATTTTATTGTTACTTTTTAAAACAGTTAATGTTTTGTTTCATTCTATGTCTTTGAACTGTCAAGTCTCAGGTTCTTCATCACGCAAGCATTGTTGGGTATAGGTTTCATGTTTTGGAGAGGGTCTTAAGTCAAATAAGACTTGGTTAGCTAATCCCAAAAGTTTGTTGCCATCATTTCCTTAGCATGTTTTTCATGCAGGACAGATTGCAGATCAAAGGTTTTATGGTTGGTGTTTACTTTTTACTTTTGGAAGGATGTAGAGTACCTTTTCTTGACAATGGCATTAGAACATAGAGGTGTAGGCTCCAAGTAGGCTACAGTTTCACTTCTCCATGTTAAATGACTTGTGTGGAGCTGTTCCTCCGCAATGAGGTGCTGCAGTGAGTTTGCAGAGAGCAGGCCATTGTCTAATTAACATCCTGTGGATGGAGATTTCCATAAGAAACCCTGGCCAATTAGGATTGCCCTCATATATTTTCGGCAGCATATACTGCACTGGGTTTGCACACCATTCCTCATAAAATCTTTTCTATTTCTGCCCATAAAATTTAATGGATACCCATCTCCCAGGGACATCCATATATCCCCCACCTCAGTCCCTTTTTCTATCCCTAACCTGTCAGGACAATGATTGCGGATTGTTTATCATTTATTTATTGATTAATATCACATCTAAGTGACTAGTTTTTCTTTCTCTCTGTGTGTTATCTCACTCAGAATGATTTTTTATAGTTCCATTTGTCTGTTTTAAAGAGTTGCATGAAATTCCTTTGCATAAGTGTACCACAAGTTCTTTCTTTCTTTCTTTCTTTCTTTCTTTCTTTCTTTCTTTCTTTCTTTCTTTCTTTCTTTCTTTCTTTCTTTCTTTCTTGTTCTCTCTCTCTTTCTCTCTTTCTTTCTTTCTTTCTTTCTTTCTTTCTTTCTTTCTTTCTTTCTTTCTTTCTTTCTTTCTTTTGTCTTTTCATTCTTCTGTTGAGGGACATTTAGTATGTTTTGAATTCTGGCTATTATGAATAAAGCAGTAGTGCATATGGTTCAGACAGTGTACCTGTGGTAGGACACTTTGGGTATATGCTCAGCAGTAGTATAGCTGGGTCTTGAACTGGATAGACTACATATTGATTTCCATAGTAACCAAACAAGTTTGCATGCCCACTAGGGATGGATAAACATTCTTGCCCCTTATTTCACATCCTCTACAGAATGAACTATCAATTGTGTTACCAATTTTAGCCATTTTGACAGGTGTAAGGACTCTGAGGTGCAATCTCAGAGTCGTTTTGATTTGCATTCCAAATGGTTAACAATGTTAAACCTTTCTGTGAGTGGATCTCAGTCAAGAGAATGCCTTCCATTGAGAATTCTGTGTTTAGATCTGTACCCACCTTTTTTTTTTTTTTTTTTTTTTGATACTTTATTTACATTTCCAATGTTTCCCCTTTTCTGGGTCTCCTCTTTGGAAACCCCATATCCCCTCCCCCTCCCCGCCTCTGTGAGGGAATTCCTCCTCCCACCTACCCGCCCACCCATTCCCATATTCCCACCTTGACATTCCCCTTTACTGGGGCCTCTAGCACCCTCAGGCCCAAAGTCCTCTCCTTT
>CM052716.1:21406752-21483413 GCA_028551405.1 Uromys caudimaculatus | reverse complement strand
GGGCTACCAATTCCCTCCGCTCCTTCAGACCTTTCTCCAACCCCTCCATCTGGTACCTCACTCTCAGTCCAGCGGTTACTGTTAAGTGAAACTTGGACATTCTGAATTTTTGGGCTAATATCCGCTTATCAGTGAGTACATACCATGTTCGTTCTTTTGTGACTGGGTTACCTCGCTCAGGATGATATTTTCAAGTTCCATCCATTTGCCTGCAAATTTCATTAAGTCATTGTTTTTTATAGTTGAGTAGTACTCCATTGTGTAAATGTACCACATTTTCTGTATCCATTCCTCTGATGAGGGACATCTGGGTTGTTTCCAGCTTCTGGCTATTATAAATATGGCTGTTATGAACATAGTGGAGCATGTATCTTTGTTCCACCTTTTCAATTAGATATTTTTTGATATCTTCTTGAGTTCATTGTATTTTTGATTAGTCTTCTGTCTTCTCTCAGGTTGAATATATCTAATTTTATGTGTTTTTTTGTTCCATTTGGACATAAGTTTATGTAGGGTAATAAGTAAGGGTCGATAGACATTCTTCCACATGCAGACCAGACCACCATATTGAATAGCACAATTTATGCTTTTATTTTCCTGTGAAAATGTTCTGGTGTTTTACTAAATGCCAGGTGCTCATAGGTGTATAGATTTATATCTGAGTCTTCAGTTCAATTCCCTTGATCCATATGTCTATTTTTATGTCAATATCATTGGAAGTTTTGTTAGTATATCTCTGTTTATATTGTTATCATTGACATTATTATTATTATTATTATTATTATTATTATTATTTGATGTTTTGGTTGAGATACTTTTAATGACAGATTTTATTTCATTAGTGGTCGAGGATCTATTCTTGAATTAACTTTAGTAAGTGATACCTACCAAAAACTTGTTCACTTTTTAGATTTTTCAGTTTATCAGAGTACAAGTTATTAAAGTATATGCTTATGATTCTCTGAATTTCTTGGGTGTCTGTTAATATATCCCCCTTATGTTTCTGATTTTGTTAATTTGGATATAATCTTTCTTCCTTTTTAGATAATTTAAATAAGGGTTTTCTATCTTGATGATTTTCCCCAAGAGTAAAATGTTGGTTTCACTGATTTTCTTTGTAATATTCCTCTTTTAAATATTGATTTTATACTTTAGTTTGATTATTTCTTGTCATCTACTGCCCATGCATGTAATTATTTCTTTGTTATAAAGCTTTCAGGTGTGCTATAAAATTGCAATATAAAATATGTCCAATATATGTATATGTTGAACATGTACACATATACATATTATTAATTTTTTTAAATTTTTATTTATTTTTTGATACTTTATTTACATTTCCAATGTTTCCCCCTTTCTAGGTCTTCTCTTTGAAAACCACCTATCCCCTCCCCCTCCCTCACCTCTATGAGGGAATTCCACCTCCCACCCATTCCCATATACCCACCTTGACATTCTTCTTTACTGGGGCCTCTCCTCCCCCTGATGGCCAACAAGGCCCTCCTCTGCCACCTATGTGGTCTGAACCATGGGTCCCTAGATGTGTATTCTTTGGTTCGTGGTTCAGCCTCCAGGAGGACTGGGGGTGGGGGGTCAGGCCGGTTGACACTGTTGCTCCCTCCATGGGGCTACAGACTCCCTCAGCTCCTTCAGTCCCTTCTCCCACTCCTCCATCTGGAACCTCACTCTCAGTCCAGCTGTTACTGTAAAGTGAAACTTGGGTATTACAAACGTTTCGGCTACTATCCACTTATCAGTGAGTACATACCATGTTCGTTCTTTTGTGACTGAGTTACCTCACTCAGGATGATATTTTCAAGTTCCATCCATTTGCCTCAAATTTCATTCATTGTTTTTAATAGCTGAGTATTACTCCATTGTGTAAATATACCACATTTTCTGTATCCATTCCTCTGCTGAGGGACATCTGCGTTGTTTCCAGCTTCTGGCTATTATAAATATGGCTGCTATGAACATAGTGGAGCATGTGTCTTTATTACATGTTGGAGCATTTTCTGGGTATATGCCCAGGAGAGGTATAGCTGGGTCCTCAGGTAGTATTATGTCCATTTTTCTGAGCGTCTGCCAAACTGATTTCCAGATTGTTGTACCAGCTTGCAATCCCACCAACAATGGAGGAGTGTTCCTCTTTCTCCACATCCTCGCTAGCATCTGCTGTCACCTGAGTTTTTGATCTTAGGCATTCTGACTGGTATGAGGTGAACTTTCACTGCTTGTATTGTTTCTCATATGTTTCTGTGTGTTGTGTTTTCATTGATTTCTACAAAGTATTTGATTTCTTATTTTATTTTTGCATTAAGTTATGTTTCATTCAGTATATAGTTATTCAGTTTCAGTGAGTTTTAGGTTTTCTCTTGTTTTTCTTGTTGTTAATATTCAGCTTTAATCTGGATATCAACCTATTTGCTGGTCAGATAGGAAGGAGTCTGTTTAGACTTGCTTTGTGTCTGAGTGTATGGGCAATTTTGGAGAAATTTACATGAGTTGCATAGAAGAAGATATATTCTTTTTTGTTTGAGTAAACTATCCTATATATATATCTGTCAGGTCCAGAATTTCTCTGTTTAGTTCAGTTTTTCTGTATGATCTTTTCATTGGTGAGAGTAGGGTATTGAAGTTTATGACAACCAGTGTGTGAGGATCAATATGCAATTTAAGCTATAACAGTGTTTCTTTTATAGATATTGGTTCCCTTGTGTTGAGGGTATAGATATCAAGAGTTGGAAGGTCATCTTTGTGGATTTTTCATTTGATATGTGTGCAGTGTCCTTCCTTATCTCTTTTGATTAGTTTTGGTCTAAAATTTATTTTTATTAGTAGAACAGCTGCAATATTTTCCTTTTAAGTCCATTTGCTTGGAATATGTTTTCCACTCTTTTATATGGAGACAGTGTGTATCCTTGATGTAATTGTGTGTCTCATGGATGGATCAGAGTATAAGTTATGTTTTTGCAATTATTCTGTTAGTCTCTGTCTTTTTATTGTGAATTGATCACATTGATATTGAAAGATATTATGGTGGTGTAAATAAATGACACCTAAAGACTCAGGTGTTGTGGCACTATAAAGATGTGTGGCTTTTTAGGAATAAGTTCGGCTTTGTTGGAAGAGGTATGCCATTAGGGTGAACTTTGAAGTCTCAAAATCTCAATCTTCATGGCTGTCAGTCTTTCCTGCTCCCTATCACTCAAGATATAGAACCCTCTTTCCATCCATTGATGTCTCCTTCTATTTCTTTCTTCAGGGAAATGAAGTTTTTTCCATACTGATCTTTCACTTGCTAGGTAAAATGTACACAAAAGTATTTTATATTATTTATGGCCATTGTAAAGTGTGTCGTTTCCCTAACTTCTTTCTCAGCCAGTTTATGATAAGCATAAAAGAGGGCTACAGATTTCTTTGAGGTTCCATCTTACATCAGACCAGCTAAGATAAAATGCTTAAGAGATAGTACATGCTGGCCAGGATGTCAAACAAGAGGAACCCTTCACTAGTGGTGGGAGTGCATACTTATACAACCACTTTGGAAATCAATTTAGCATTTTCTCAGAAAACTTGGAATAGTTCTATCTCAAGACCCAGCTATACCACTGCTAGGCATATATCCAAAAGATGCTCCAGCATCTCCCATAGATACTCATTCATGTATGTTTATAGCAGCTTTATTGTAATAGCCAGAAACTGGAAACAATCTAGATGTCCCTCAACTGAAAAATAAAGAAAATATGATATATCTACACAATGGAATACAGTTCAGCTATTTTAAACCAAGACATAATAAATTTTGTGGGCAAATGGATGATATCATTCTGAGTGAGGTAACCCAGTCCCAAAAGGACAAGTATGGTATATATTCACTTATAAGTGGATATTAGCCATAAAACACAGGTACCATGATACACCCCAGAGACACAAAGATGCTAAACAAGAAGGAAGCCCCCAGAGAGGAAGCTTGAATCTCACTTAGAAGGGAGAACAAAATAGAAGCATATGGAGAGAGGTAACTGTGATGGAATAAGGATGGGGAAAAGATTGGTGGGGGTTCAGGATCAGGTGTGGGGAAGGACTGAAGAGATAGTTAGATGGACATAAAAATGAATGGAAATTTGCAACTGACATGGGTGATGAGGTGAAGAGCATCCCCAGGATGAGAAAGAGCCCTGGGATAAGGGAGGCACTCAAGAATCAATGGGAGTGACATTTGCTGTAACTCACTACATTGGGGATATGGAACGTGAAGAGCTATCTCCTTTATTCAGACAGGAACCCAGTGGTATGATAAAGACATCACCTATCTACTGTTCTACAATTTATCCTATCTCAAAGAAATACAGGCACGAGGAGACAGAGACTGAGAGAATGGCCAACCATAACTGCCCCAACTTGAGACGTATCCTATGAACAAGCACCAATACCTAACACTATTAATGGTATTCTGTTATGCTTGCAGACAGGGGCATATATCTTATATAATATATTATAGTTCCATTTCCTTCTGAGTTTGTTTTTATAATTGGGGCTTATCTTTTTCTATTTGTTTATTTTGGCTGAACTAAAATTCAAAAGCCTGCCTTTCTTTAGTATGCAGTTGTTGTCTTCACACAGTTTTGTTTGAATTGCATTGGTTCTGTACAGCAGCCTTCTAAAGTGACTGCTCACAGCTGATTGTCACACAGCTTACGCTCGAAAAACTCAATTCTTCCACTGATGAATCTAGATGGAGGAGGTTTACCATATGGTATCTTCACTCTGCTTGTGAGGATTTCTCATATTTTAATTTCTACTGATATTTTTGTACATCAGCTAAGCAACCATGACCATGCTATCAGCTAGCAATGTGTAATTTGCTTGGACTGTGTGTTGTCTCTGCAGTCATTGCATTTGTCTTTGTTCAGCCCTGCATGTGGAAAATTGTATGAAGATTTTTCTTGCTATCCAATCTCAAAAAATCTCATATATATAAAAGACAACTTATGAGTTAATTGTTTTCTCTGAACATTTTTGTGTTCAAAGTTTCCTAAAGTCATTATATCTCCTTCTTCACTTGTCCCTAACTTTTAACCTTTTAATTGGCTAAATTTTCTCAACATATGCAGAGGTGCTGTAATTTTTCTAAACTACAAGCCAGAAGAGATAATATTTTGGAAAATGCTTATTTTGACCGTATTTTTGCTGTATTTTCTATATTTCCCTAAAGTATTATGCATTACTCCTTAAATATGCTTTTTTTATTAATTACTTCTCTGATATTGTTATGTAATACCTTGAAAAAGAGCAAGTGTTAGAACAAAGGCTACATTTGGCTTACACTTTCAAAGTGATAAAATCCAACACAGTGAGCAAAGCAAGTCAAAAAGCAAAGCAAAACAAAACAAAACAAAACTGAGAGGAAATGCAACAAAAGCCGAAAATTTGTTGGTCAGACATTATCTCCGTACAGAAAGGAGAAAGAGAGAATGGCATCTGGGTTAGTCTACAGACCATTGAAGCTGACATTCAGTAGCAAGCCTCCACCTCAGGCAAAGAGGTGGAAAGAATGTTGGAGGAGAATGGGGAAGCAGTAACATATAATCTTTCAGACTTGAAAATAATCAAATTCAAAGTGTACTTAGAGAAATGAGCAATGTATACAACCAAGCTAGAATAAAGAAATGTGTTAAGGACCTTCCACATTTGTAACCAAGCATAAAAAATTTATGAAGGGAGTCAAATAATCAAATGAATATTATATAGTGTGTTAATGTTGATTTAACCTAATAGAATATAAAATGAATCCCAGCCATATCCACAGCAATACAACCATTCTCTAAATTACAGTGGCATAACACTCACTATTTCAGCTACACAGTTGTTGAAAGGTGTCATACATGTTGTGGAAACTCTGCTTGTATTTGCAATCATGGTCCTTCTCTCGCTAGTGATATGCCCTCAAGAGGATGCAATGGGTTTCCCAGTTAGGCATGAGATTGCAAGGCCAAATAACCCCCCATTCTACAGTTTGTATCATAGACACACTCTAGTTAGATGTATCAAATCATTTTCACGTAGCAATAAGTATAATGTGTGATCAGTTTATTGGAACACAAACTTATAAGAAGTTTAGGAGGGACATCTGCAGTGTAAAATGTTAGTTATTGTTGGCACAGAAGCAAATGCTTGCTGAACAAATTTGCATAAGGGTTGTAAAGAAATACAGGGAAATGTCTAAAAATCATGTAATGGGAGAGTTGATCTTAGCCAAGAGAAAATGCTTCTTTTTTATTATGAATGATGAAAGAGAGGGGAAAGTACAAAATGTTAGGATAGCAAATGAAATTTTAGTGAATTTTTTCCCTTATGTTAACTTTTAATTTTCCGAGTCCAGAAGATTATATGCTAATTCTACTGGAACCTTATTTTTAAATAATTTCTTTCTGTTCCTTTTGTGAACATTGGTAGTGGTGATGTAGGGAGCGAATTGTAGATGTCTTAGTCTTAACATGTGGCCACTCATGTTTTCACATAAAACATTGCCTCATGTTGTGAATCAACAACTACATAGATTTATTCCCAGAATTGAGAGATGAGCATCTGCCTCTTTATTAGGCCCGCAGGATGATGTGAACTTTGTAGTAGGATTATTTTGCACATACATAGAACAACTATATAATAATATGATAACTCTCAATTAATGTGAATAACCATTATAGAAGAAATTTAAGAATTAGTGTCTATCATTTGTATATAATTTTACAAACATATTGATGCTTTAATATTTGCACTCTGGATCAGGTTTAAACTGCAAGATAATGCATAAAACAAGACTACAAAGTCATTAGGTGATCTGAGTTTTGTTGCTAAAAAATATCATGATCACTCAATGAGTATGTTGAGTGGAATGATTACACAGAAGTTATGCTGCCAATCTAGTCTCATAGACGATAATCCTTAATCCTTTAAATTGTTCAATACAGTTTTGTATTGCATGACATTTTTAATGGATAATATTTTGGAAAAATTAATCTTTCACATTTCCATAGACTGAAGGATTACTAGAATTTCTTTTTGCTAAGATTTAAAGAAAAATACAGCATACTCCTTTTATTTCTATAAAGTATTTTAAATTTTTGTATATTGATAACATAATATCCTGAAGGTGAGCTCTGGAAACTGTTTAATGTCTGGGACACTGAGTCTTCTACCATCTTCTCCCAGACCCGAGGATTGTGACTTCTCCTTCTTATAGTATTTATTTTGCTAACTTTCTCTCTGTTATTTTTGCTTTTCATTTCTTTCAGTATTACTAATTTATAACCCAGGAATTTTTTCTCCAGGCCTTTGAAGCCATTTCAGATAAATAATCATGAACAACTATAGAGCTATCTTCTGTTCTTTGAGTGGCATTAGAACTTAACTTCAGTAACATTAGCAACCACAGACAATTTAAAGAAAATAATCAATGTCTTCTAATAATTTCCCACTTACTTAAGCCAGACCATAAATACTCATTCTTCAATTATTTGTTGTGTCTTATTTATTTTCTATCATAATAACTTTGACTTTCTTGAAATAATATTTTTGTGAATTCTGTTTTGTGTATCACATTCCTAATGAGATTTGATTTACATCTTCAGTTTTAAAGTAATTGGTATATGAGCAAGTTGAGTCAAATATGCGTGTGTATGCTTATGGATGCTGTAAACCATTAAATGCTTGTAGGGTTCTCTTCAGTGTTTATATCTAGGCTAGGCTATTTCACTAATATAAAATGGCAAGCCAGTATCAGAGTAGATTAATTGTCCTTTCTTTTACTTTAAGATATCTGCATACAAAAGTGCTCTATTTTTTATTTTTATTTTTATTGCTGCTGCTGTTTTTTGTTTGTTTGATTTTGTCAACACATACTTGAATCATTTGAAAAAAAGAAATTTCAGTTGAAGAATCACCTTTACAATGCTGGCATGTAGGAATATCTTTGGAGCACTGTCAGAATAATTGATATTCAAGAATCCATTCCAAAGTGGATGATGCTACCTGAGAACACATTGTCCTATGTTATATAAGACAGCAGGGTGAGCAAGCCATGGAGAGCAATCCATGTGGCATTATCCTTCATCTCTTCTTTAGTTTCTTCCTCCAGGTTCATGCCTTATTTAAGTTTCTTCCAGGGTTTAACTTATTAGTGGATTGTGATCTATTCTTATAAGTCAAATAATTTAATTCTTCTCAAGTGTCTTTTGGTCACAGTACTTTAACACAACAAAAGAGAAAAAGAAAGTAAAAAATAAAAAACATTAGAAAAAGCACCTATCTCCCTGTTTTTCACTGCAACATAATGAGAATAGTGCAAAATATTTAATTTTTAAAAGTAAACATTATCCATTATTGGAAGATGGTTCTTTCTTTTTACATTAAATTGTACTAATGACAAAGTTTACTAAAATAATATTATGAGTATGGTCACATCTTCTTGGATCACTGCAGCCATGAGACAAAAGCTACACTTTCACCAAAGTAATTCACCAAGTCTTAGACTGACCAGTACAAAGAGATTGGGACAACCAACCATGTTCTCCCCTTTTAACTGAGTGAATGCCAGTTTCATCAGGGTCTATACAGGGCATTGTGTGTTAAGAGTAGAAAAAGAAAATAGTTATACTAATCTGCAAAGATAGAACAAACTGTAGAAGCAGCAAAGTTAATGAAACATTGTAGAAAAAAACCCAGATGTCTATAAAGAGTATTCCAGTGAGAAATAAGGATGAGGACTTCCAAATAAAAATGAAGAGATCTGTGGTTAATTCCTTTATTCTTTCTTACTTAGATATGAGTTAATTAAACATTATTAAGAATCTTGAGTAATTTCTTTATTTTGATGACTGCATCATAGCAATATACTTATAGATGGAGGTAATTGAATATTTTCAATAACATTCAAATAACAATTCATTGAACAAAAAATAGCTAAATGTCATTCCAGATAAACTATTCCTTATTCTAATTTTCTTTTCTAATTTTAATATCCTTTGCCTTAAATTAGTTTGCAGTGATCCTTGAAAAATTATAGCAAAAGTTTCACTCAAGATCTCACTTAGGACCATCAAAAAAGTGATATAATCATGAGTATGACTAAAGAATATAACAACTTTAAACTGCTATGAGAGAGAGAAAGAGACAGGAGAGACAGAGAGAGAGACAAAGAGAGAGATTTTTAATACTTCCTCCAGTAATGGCCTATTACTTTACTGTCATAGATTAATTTTGGTATAAATCACTAGATTATTGATTTTTGTGTATATTTACATTCATCACTGGCTTTTGCCAAGACCTTTACTGGACTTTACACTCACAATGTAAGAAGTAGAGCAGATCATAATCAGATTGTTTGTAGTAGAGAAAAGCTAGGTTAAATACATCCATCTAATGATAGTGTTCAAAACTGCTCAAACTTCAAAAAACCCTTAGAAAAAGAAGAACATAGAAGTAGCAGATAGGTAGATATGTAGTGATAGCAGATAGACCAACAATTAGGTGAGAAATTATGTGAACTCTATCCAAGCTTGTGGCAAAGGTAACAGAAAAAACAGAAAAGCAAGTTGCATCACCTTGGAACACATCTTGATACGGAAAGAGAAAAAAAGTACTATTGTGTATTTTACTTAGTTTGTAACTCAGTACCTGATAAATAATGTTGACAGTAACCCACATCAACCATATACATTAATGGGCTTCAGAGCTGGCAGAAAATTCAAGAGCAATTGTTGATCTTATCGAGGACCTACATTTGCTTCTCAGGACACACATGGCCATTTGTGACCATCTTGAACTCCAGGTTCATATGATTTAACATACTCTTCTAATCTCTGAAGGCATGATACATATGTGGAATATATTCATACATACATATAGGCTAAATACTCAAACATGTGAAATTCTTCAAGTACATATTAGTAACAAGGAGGCATAAATTATTAGTTTTTTTGCTTTTTATTTTATTTTTATTAATTAAGTCATGCATTTATTTAAAATCAGAATCACCGCTTCTTCTCCCCACTCTCCTCCTTGAACCTACCTCTCATTCTCTTCTCCCTCATGTACTCCTCCTCCTTTCTCAGAAAAGGGGAAGCCTCACAGGAATATCAATCAGTCTTGTGTATCAAGTTGCAGAAAGACGAGGTACCTTTTATCCTATTGAGACTAGAGTAGGTAGACCAGTTATGGGAAAAGGGATCCAGATCCAAAGGCAGGAAATGTAGTCAGAGAAAGCCCCAGATTCTGCTTTAGGAGTTCCACATGATGACCCTGTTGCACAGCCATTTCATTTGTGCAGAGGGCCTAGGTCCATCCCATGCATGCTCTAAGGTTGGCAGTCCAGTCTTTATGAGCCGCTGAGTGTCCAGGTTAGTTGATTCTGTAGGTCTTCTTGTGGTGTCCTTGATGCCTCAGCTTCTAGAGTCCTCCCCCCTTTAGAGGATTCCAAATGCTCCACTTAATATTTGGCTGTGGGTTTCTGCATCAGTTTTCATCAGTTGTGGGGTAAAGCCTATCTCGTGACAGTTATGCTAGGTTCCTGTCTACAACTATGGTAGAATATCATTAATAGTGTCAGTGGTAGACTCACTCTCATGACATGGGTCTCAAAGTAAAAGAGTCATTGTTTGGCTCTTCCCTCAAATTCTACTCCATGTTTAACCATAGGATTCTAAGGTTTTGTGGCAGGGTTGCTGTCCAAATCCCTTCATTGGGAGTCTTGCCTGGTTATAGAAGATGGCTAATTTAAGCTCCATATCCCCCATTGCCATGAGTTTTAACTAGGCTTACCCGCAGGATTCCTGGAACTTTCCATTGTCATAGGTACCTTGTCCCAGAGATCCCCCTCCCCAGTACAGTTTCCTCTTCTAATACTCTCTCTTCACCTCATGCTTCCTGTTCCTATATCCTCTTTCCCATCCATTCTGGTCCCTCCTTTCAACTCTGGTGTCTAATTTATTTTCCCTTTTCAGTGGGATTCAAGTTTCCCCTTTGGCCGTCCTTTATTTAGCTTCTTTCACTCTGTGGATTTTGCATAGATATCCTGTACTTTATGACTAATATCAAATCATGTTACTATGTATCATGTTTGTTCTCTGTCTAGATGAGTCCCATCCATTTTGATGCAAATTTCATGATGACATTATTTTTAACAGCTAAGTAATACTCTATTATGTAGATGTATCCCATTTTCATTATCCATTCTTCAGTTGAGGAACATCTAGGTTGTTTCCAGATTCTGGCTATTATGAATAAAGCTGCTGATTATATGTTACTTCAGTCTCTGCTCAATCTGTGTCCCTGCATTTCTTTCTTTCTTTCTTTTTTTTTTTTTTATCACTTATTTATTTATTTACACTCCAGATTTTACAGACAGGACAAATTTTGTCGAAAGTTTTGTGGGTGTGTTGTTGTCCTTATTCCTCCACTGGGGGTCCTGCCTAGCTATAGGTGGCCTCTTTAGGTCGATATCCCTACTGCTATACATTTGAGATTAGCTCACCCACATTGACTACTGGGAGTCTTCTCCATACCAGGTCTCTGGCACATCCTAAAGATGCATCCACTCTCTACCTGACAGCTTCAGAATTCCTTTCATTCTCCTGGCCCCCTGGCCCTTTCTCCTGTCTCTTCCTGTACCTGATCCTGACCACCCCATTCCTCCCTATACCTTTCCCATCTAGATCTAGTTCCATCCCTCCATCTGCCTCCTATGACTATTTTATTCCACTTTCTAAATAAAATTCAAACATTTTTAACTTGGGGCTTTCTTGTTTAGGTTCAGTGCATCTGTGGATTTCATCATGGGTACCCTGAAATTTATGGCTAATGTCACTTATAAGTGAGTACATACCATGCATGTCTTTTAGGGTCTGGGTTACCTCACTCAAGATGGTGAACAAAGGTGAGCAAGTGTCCTTGTGGTAAGATTGAGCATCTTTTTGATATATGTTCAGGAGTGGTATAGCTGTGTCTTGATTTATTTCTATTCCAAACTTTCTGACAAACCATCAAATTTATTTTCAAAGGGAGTGTATAAATTTGCACACCACACATCAATGGTGGAGGGTTGCCCATGTTCTACATCCTCACCAGGATGAACTGTTGCTTGAAGTTTTTAGTCTTAGCCATTCTGACAGATGTAAGATAGAATCTCAGCATTATTTTTTATTTATTTATTTATTTATTTATTTATTTATTTATTTATTTATTTTTTCCTCCTTTTTTATTTTTGATACTTTATATACATTTCCAATGTTTCCCCTTTTCTGAGTCCCCTCTTTGGATACCCCCCATCTCGGCATTATTTTGATTTGCATTTTTTTTCTGATGATTAAGAATGTTGAACATTTCTTTAACTGCTTCTCAAGTATTAGATATTTCTGTGTCAAGAATTCTCTGTTTAGATATATACCCCACTTCTAATTGGGTTATTGGGTTGTTGATGTTTAGTTTCTTGGGTTCTTTATATATTTTGAATACCAGCCGTCTCACAGATGTAGAGTTGGTGAAAATCTTTTCCCGTTCTGTTGGCTGCCATTTTTCCTTTTAACAGTGTCCTTTGCCCTACAGAATAGTTTCAGTTTCATAAGGTCCCATTTATTAATTGTCAATTTTGTACCTGAGCTGTCAGTGTTCTGTTCAGGAAGTTGTCTCCTGTACCAGTGTGCTCAGAGCTATTTCTCACATTCTCTATTTTTCACATTTAATATCTATCAGATTTACTCTATCTAGTGTATCCAGCTTTCAGCTGAGGTCTTTGATCCAATTTAACTTGAATTATTTTGCAGGGTGATAGATATGTATCTATTTGTATTTTTGTACATGAAGACATCCAGTTATACAAGCACCATTTGTTGAAGATCTATTTTTCTTTTCTTTTCTTTTTCCTATTGTATAGTTCTAGTTTCATCCTGAAGCATCAAAAGTTTGTAGATGTATAAATTTACTTTTGGATCTTTGATTAAATTCCATTGATCAACCTGTCTGTGTTTATGCTAGTATCATATGTTTGTTTGTTTGTTTGTTTGTTTTATTACTCTAGCTCTATTTTATAGCTTGAAATCAGGAGTGGTGATACCTCCAGAAGTTCTTTTACTGTGTGGTATCATTTTAGCTAATTCTGTTTTTTTGTTTTTTGTTTTGTTTTTTGTTTTTTGTTTTTTTTCATATGAAGTTGAATATTGTTCCTTCAAAATTCGTACATAGTTGCATTGATGAGAATTTTGATGAGAATTTCATTGAATCTGTAGATTGTTTCTTGTGAGATAGCCAGTTTCAATGTGTTAATCCTACAGATTCATGAGCACAGAAAATCTTTCCATCTTCTGATATCTTCTCTAATTTTTTTCTTCAAGGGAGTTCTTGTCATGTAGGTTTTTCACTTTCTTGGTTAGAGTAACACAAACATATTTTTATATTATTTGTGGCAATTATGAAGTATGCTGTTTCTCTAATTTTTTCTTAGCCCATTTATTGTTTGTCTATAGGGGGGCTAGTGATTTATCTGAAGGTATTTATCAGCTGTAGAAATTCTTGGTAGATAGTTTGGAGTCACTTATAGATATGATCATATCATCTGTGAATAGCAATACTTTGACTTCTTCCTTTCCAATTTGTATCACCTTAATGGCCTATGGTTGTCTTATTGCTTTTGCTAAAACCTCAAGTACTTTACTGAGTAGATATGGAGAGAGTGAACATCCTTTGCTTGTCCCTGATTTGCTTTAACTTTCTCTCAATTTAATTTGTTGTTGTCCATAGGCTTGACATACATTGCCTTTACTATGGTTATCTCTCTGCCTTGTATCCCTTATTTCTATAAGACTTTTAACAGAGAGGTGTGTTGGATATTTTTCAAGTGATTTTTCAGCATCAAATGTGATGGTCCTGTGGTTTTTTTCTTTCATTTTCTTTATATGGTGGATTACATTGATGGGTTTTCATATGTTGAACCATCTATTCATTTCTGGGATGAAACATATTTGATCATGGTAGATGATGATTTTGATGTGTTCTCGGAGGTATTTTTGTGAGTATTTTATTGAGTATTTTTCATCAAGATTCATCAGGAAATTGGTTCTGAAATTCACTTTCTTGGTTGAATCTTTGGGTAGTTTAGGAATTAGGGTGACTATGGCCTCATAAAATAAATTTGACAGTGTCCTTTCTGTTTCTACTTTGTAAAATAATTTGAGGAGTATTGATAATACCTTTACTTTGAAAGTCTGGTAGTCATCTTTGTAAGAAGAGACTGCTTTGTCTTCTCTATTGATATGTTTAGTGTCATTATGATTAGACAAATACCTTTTATTCAAATGGTCAGCCTATGACATTATTTTTGTATAATTTTTCAAGTGGAAGTGTGTATGGTGCTCTGTTGTTTATGTGAATTTAGCCTATATGTAGGGGGATATTATTTTTCAGGCAGCAGACCAGACATGTACACAAATTCTCTATCTAAGACATAGTGTGCTTTTCTCTGCTATGCAAGAGAACTGTAAAATGTAATAGTCCAGCTTTTGTTAATGGATGCTGCATTAATCACCAAAAGTTATGGCTTACTATATTTGATCACAGTATATTCCCTCAATAATCTTTTTTCTTGAATTTTAAAATTTTTTTGTAGACTTCATAATCTTTGTGTTTGAAAAAAAATCACAATCCCCTATAGATATAATAGTTTGTGTGGCTTTGGTTTTCAATGGCTACACACTTGTCTCTTCACATGAATTTTCTCAGGATATCAAAGAAAGATCTTCCTGCATTTGGTGCTTTCTGCATTCACACATGGTCTATTTTTAACTTCAAACCTTCTCTTGTGGTTGGCTTGAAAGTGAATACTCCCAAACTTTTCTTTCTCCCATCAATGTCTAGAAATCAGGAAAAGAGTAACTACCTGCCATGTAATGGATTAAAGAAATGACATTGGAAAAGACTCTACTTTATTTAGTCCCACTGATCAGTTAATATTTTATGATCTGAAATCTTACAAATTGGTGTATCCCATAAAACCATGTTCAAAATCTCAAATCACTGGAAATCTCCCAAATATCTGTCACAGTGGAATGGGTGGCGGCTGCATTTACCAAGATGCATGACTCCTGATGAAAAATAAATGGCCAAGAATAAAAGATTGGAAATAAATAATAATTTCATCTCAAAGAATTTAAATTTTGTAGAATGATAAGTAGTTAAACCCAAAAGAACAAGCGATAAAATCAAATGTAATTCAGCATAAGTGTCTACTTTTGGGTGAATGAAGTCCACAGGGTACAAATGAGGACTTCTGCAGTGTTAAATACCATTGTGAATAAATTCAATTATTTCATATTGTCATTTAAAAGAACAGAGACTGTGGGGGGAGGTTGGAATGGGATGAGAAACTGTCAAAGGGCAGACAAGGAGGGAGATAATGACTGGACTGTAAAAAATAATTAAAGATGATTAAAAAAAAAAACACCTAAACTATATTTAACAGTTGGATGTAATTATGTCTCAGTGAAAAAAAATCTGGAAATGAAGCGGTGTTCTACATCTGGTGTGCAATCAGTCACGGGCATTAGAGGCATTAGAGGCTACGAAAACTGCCCTGGTTTTGCAGGTGGGGAGGTGCAGCAGCATTGACTCATCACTGAAGAAATTATAAACTCTATGACTGGGTATCTATCCTTCACAGGGAGATAATATCCAGATCCATAGACCTGGCATGAAGACTGAGAGCAAAGCGGAGTGCAAAAGTACAATGAAGTGCCAGGGACATACATAGTAAAATAATGAATCAGCACAGAAGAAACAAACTCTCCTTTAGTGACAGCCGTTACAAGAGAAGAAAGTGCTCAGTACAGCAACTACATGGCAAAAGGAATTGTCAAGTCCTGAGTGAAAAATGCTGTAGACTAACACCTTCCCATAAATAACGCTGTAAGAAGGCAGCATTTCATTCTACTGAGGCCTCCGTTTACATGGGGTGAGAGCAGGAAGTAGAGAGAACTTTCTGCCTTCTGAAAGACCCGCTCTTCCTCAGATGATCTGTCATTGTGTGTAGAACACAGTGGCAGATTTATCCCCACGCTTCAACTTGCTCCATAATGGTTCCAGTGAAAACATTTCAGTGGTGCCAGAAAATCGGAGCTCACAAATGACAGTCTATTATTTGGAGAAGAGCTGCAGCCAAGTGACTTTCCTGACAACTTTGTGTAGATTCTATAGAAATACTTCCCTTGTCTCACACTTCAGAAGGGAAACAAGACAAAAACCATTTAATGATGAATCTGATGGACAGATTTAAGTATCTGGGTCTAGTAACAATCCTCTTGGAGGAGTTGGGAATTTCGGTCTTTGGTAGAGCCGATGCCTAGCAAGCATAAGGCTCTGCTTTCAGTCCTCAGATGTGAGGAAAGAATCATCTGATATGGATCACAGTGAAGAGAATCAGTTTAAACTAGTTGGCCCAGTACAGGTGCTAGGGCTAAGAGCAGAGATAAAGGGTTTGTTTTGTAATTTTCTCTCTATTACTCAATTTTCCACTGTTTATACATTCGAAAAAGATAATTATCTTTGCTCTGCTTTTTTTTTAAACATTATTCAGATCAGAATATATATTATTGGTGTATGTTTCTGTTATGTGTATGTGCATACCTATATATGTACACACATGTAGTATCTATATATCTGTATATGTGTTTATGAATAGCAAAATACTGTCAACAATATTGTCTGAAGGAATCACTTCAAAGTTAGAGAATCAAATTAATGTACTATTTTGCTTATGTTACTTTACAATTATAGTTGTAATTGCCACTTACAACTTTCAATACTGATATAATCTGGTATCCTCTTACTCAAGTATCATATTTAAATTTTGGATTAATTTCATATACTACTTATTAATTTATTTGCACTTATTATTTATTACAATTAATTATATTATAGCTCTTAGCATTGAGTCAATGAGTATAGTTTTGTGAAATTATTATTATTAATTTTATTATATCTACTCCAGTTTCTCATACCTCCTCTCTTCCAAATCACTTCCCCCACCCATCTCAACCCCAGATCCACTTCTCCATTTCATCAGAAAAGAGAAGGCCGCCCCAGGATGTCAACCAAGCATAGCATAACAAGGTACAATTAAAGTAAACACATATCCTCATGTCAAATCTGAGCAAGGCAACCCAATAGGAAGAAAAGGATCCCAACAGCAACAAAATTGTCACAGACTTTAATTATTATGAGTCCCAAGGAACACCTAGCTAAACAACCATAGCATGTATTCAGAGACAGTAGCCCAGGCCCATACAGACTGCTTCGTTGTTACTTAAGTCTCTGTGAGACACTGTGCACTCTGCTTAGTTGATTCTGTAGGATGTGCCTTTGTTGTGTTCACATATGTATTTCAGGATTGTCACTTGGAATTGGATAAACAATCATGAAGGCTCATGCAGGGGGAAACTAACTCTCTCCCACTGCAGTCACTAGATTGCTTTACATTTTTGTCTAAGTGTGTGACCCATGAGGTTTCTTCCTTCCATGTTAGCATTTCTTTTGGTATCATTACTGTTTAACTCTGGCTTAAATGTCCATATCGCTAAGTTCTTATGGATGTTGCTTCTTTGTCATTTCTAGAGATACAATTATATTTCGTAAGAGCATAAATAAATTCCAAGGTTAAAAAATCCATGGGTTTTTAGTGTTTGATAACTTAAAAAATATTCTGCTATAGATACAAGTCATGCGCATTTATGTGTAAAAATAGCATTACATTATAAATACATTTTGATATTATAGTACATAAAATAATAACAAAATGCATTATATACTATTTTTAGATACATGATTAAAGAAACATGTTTGACACTGATTTTAATTATAGCTCTGCATGAGTGCCAATAAAATTTTCTCATTGATAAATTCAAATTACTGGATATTGTGATGATTAGATATTGATTAACTATGTCAATAATTAAATATCATAAAGTTTCTAGATTTGGAAGATATCCAAAAGGTAAATAAAATATCTCCTAAAGATAATGCCATTATTCATTATTTTTGGCTTTATTTTTTGAAGAATATATATATATGAAATATACATGAAATATGATCAAAATTAACTTCTCTCTTTCACCTGTAACTCCTAGAAAATTACCATGCTTTCTTTCAAATTCACACATTTTAATTATTATCTGATAATCCTTTAAGTTGAGTTAGAACTGACCATATGTGAAAGAGTTTGGGACTGTGCCATGTAGTATGACAAACCTATCCATGGGGAAATAAATACTCAATAAAGAGTGTAGATGGGTGGGGGAGCACTCTCATACAGACAAAAAGGAGCGGGAGGGCAGATATGGGATAGGGGGTTGGTGGAGGGGGTAACTGGGAAGTGGTATATCATTTGAGATGTAAAGAAATGGAATGATTAAAAAGAAAAGAATTATTCTACCTTCTCCATTGTCAGTCGATCTTCACTAATGCTTGAATAGAAAGATCTTCTATCATAACTATTCTGAGATTTGGGGTGCCTTGATCTGTGTAAATCTTGTCTGAGGAATCACAGCTGCTGTGACATTGCGTTTGAAGTATCGCTGTGATGTGCAGACAATAGCATTCTCTAGAACCTCTCGCATCTCACAGCTTTTACATGCTCTCCATTTCCTCTTTATGGATGCTCTCTGTATCTTGTGGTTGCAATTAATACAAATTTCTTATTAAGAGTTGAGAGTTTAATCACAATTCTCAAAAAACAATATCAAGGAAAATGGCAGTTGAATGTATTAAAAAGATGTTCATGTGTTTAGTAATGAAGTAAATATTAAAAGCATATTGACATTTCTTCTTACCTGAGTCAAAATGGCTAAGATTAAGAAAACAACAGACAATAAATCCTGTCTAGGATGTGGGGAAAGTTGAGCCCACATTAATTGTTGAGTTTGAAAACTCATTACTTCCCTGGAAGTCAGTGTGAAGACTTCTCAAATGCTCTGCCAGAGTCTGACAGATACAGGGGTGAATGCTCCCAGCCAAACATCCCAAACATCAGATTTTCTGCTAGGACCCCAATGGAGAAGTTAGGGCAAGGACTGAAGGAGCTGAAAGGATTTGCAACCCCCTAGGAAGAACAACAATATCAACCAACCAGACCCCCCAGAGCTCCCAGGGACTAAACCACCATTAAAGAGTACACATGGAGGGGACCCATGGCTCCAGTTGCATATGTAGCAGAGGATGGCCTTATCTGGCATCACTTGGGGGGGGGGGGACTTTTAGTCCTGTGGAAGCTCGATGACCCAGGGTAGGGGAATGCTAGGGTGCTGAGACAGGAATGGGTGGACATGTGGGAGAGCACCCTCATAGTGGCAGGGTGAGAGGAAAGGGGCTACGGAGCTTGTGGATGGGAAACTGGGAAGGACGATAGTATTTGAAATGTAAATAAATAAAATAACCAATAAAATAATGAAAAAAAAAAGAGCTAAAAAACAAACCTACTATACAAACCAGTTATATCATTTCTTGGTATATCCCCAAAGACTTAACATTATACTCCACAAATACTTTGTTAGCCATGTTTATTGCCATTCTAGTGACAATAAGTAGGAAGCATCCTAATGGAAAAAATGTGTGACATTGCAAGTGGGATTCTATTCAGGTACTAATAAAATATAATTATGAAATACCCTAAAGTAATATATACGAAAATATATTAAGTTATGAAAGACAACATGCATCGCTTATTTGTAGATGTTAGTTACAAATCGTTAGATGTGACTATAGTACGCAGTATAACCACAAGAGCCAGGGAGGTACTAAGTAACAACAGGAGAGGAAAGATGGGTTTCTAAAGAGGGAGATGCTGGAGAACTTCCAAGAACAGAGAATTTGGAACAATGATTCGGTGTAGAATTTTATCCAGGGGAAAAAAAAGGAGATTAGTATAAGATTAATACAGGGAGAGAGAGAGGAATGAGGGAGAAACTGAGGATGGTTATAAAAGCCATACTTAACTCTGTGTAGGTGTGTGTGTGTGTGTGTGTAGGGGTGTGTGTGTATGTAGGGGTGTGTGTGTGTGTGTGTGTGTGTGTGTGTATAGGGTAAGCTACTGAAGTATATACCAAAATGCATGGGACATGTGTCTCAACAACCAACACAAAAAATGAATGTAAAAATGTAAAATATAGTTTTATTTCCTGTTTAATAAAAATAATAATCATAAAATATTCAACATAACATGGATGTGGTATGTGTATGTATGTGTGTAACACTGAAAATTGCAGAATAAATCGTATTTTAAAAGGGATATTTAAAATAAGGGCAGAGTTATAGGTACAGCAAAAAGGGGTGAAAATGTTACAAATACTCACATGTAGCATTTTTAAAAATCAGTTCATAGTTGAGCATGATAGGGCCCCTAGAAGAGTAGCAGCAGCAATTTTGTTAAACTCTGTATCTTGAATGTGTTAAATTCTTCTTTCATATTATTTAAGAAATTTGTGTGTGGATGGAATATGTTGAGATCAACCCATGTCCCTAGTTACTCAACTCCATGGCCTACCTACACTTTTTCATCCCAGCTTCATATTTTTGTTTTATTTTGTTTTTATTTTTGTTTTTGCTTTGTCCAGGGAGTCCATTCAACATTGACAGTTTGTATATGAGTTTAGAGCCATCTAATGGAGTATATAACAAAATGCCGATATTGCATGTGTGCCATTCAACATACACACACACACACACACACACACACAATGAATGCAAAAATATAAAATATCAGTTTCATTACATGTTTACAATAAATAATAAATACTATATAATGTATTCAATATAATGTGGATACATTTAAAGAATCCAGGAAACCTAAAGTTAGCAATGCTTTTGCTCTGAACAAAGATATGTCAAAAGGGATGATCTTGTAAGCTGGAAGTGTTTTCATACAGATAATAGACAACACAGTAGACAAATTAAAGTTATATAAATAAAATGGTAGTTCTTAATATATAAAATATTGATGGAAGTTGGTATGGTACCCTGTTGTATCATTCTTATCATAAAGTGGTCCAATGAAATCTCTTGGATGAAAGCAGAATGTGAGAAAGTAATGGAGTGTCCATGTAATATAAAAAAAACCTGGAAATGCCATAGACAAGAGTACATCATGAAAGAGATATATTATAGATAAATACAATACTTTATTGTATAACTATCATATAATATTGTATATATGTTTTATTTATTTCACAAATTTCATGTATATTTCTCATTCATTTGAGATTTGAAATTTATATTATCCCATGTAATACTAAATATATTAAAAATTAATGCATAAAATGACGAAAAAGTAGCTCTAAAACATGCAAATTTGTGCCACATAAAAATACAAATTTTTTTAAAACTCAATATTCTATGACAGACAAACCCATAGCAGTGACTAATATGCTTAAATGTTAATCTCAATAAGAATATCAGAATTACTCAGCTATTAAAAAAGAATGACATCATGAAATTTGTAGGCAAATGGATGGCACAAATATGATCATTTGGAGTGAAGTATCCTAGACTCAGAAAGAAAAGGATGGCATGTAGACACTTATAAGTGGATATTAATCATAAAATACAGGATAATCATGTTACAAAACGTAAACCAATAGAAGGTAAGTAACAGAGGGCCCAAAAGGGAATGCTTGAATCTCACTAAGTAGAAAATATAGAATATACTTCTGGGGTGGATGGAAAGAAGGGATTGGGTGGGGGTTGTGTGTGGAGGGGAATAGGAGGGGTCTAATGTGGGAGGATTAGAGGGAGAGAGTACTGAGAGAAAGAACTGGAATTGGTGCAGAGCCACATCTCTGGGACAAGCTAGAAGTGTAGGATAAGAGAAACTTTCAGGAATCTATGAGGATGACCCTAGCTAAGATCCATAGCAATGTGAGATGTAGAACCTGAAATGGCTATCTCTGGTAACCAGAAGAGACTTCCAATGAAGGGATTGGAGCACCAACTCAGCCACAAAATCTTAGACACACCATTTGTCCTGCTTATAAGAGGTTCAGGGCTAAGGATGGAGCTGAAATGGAGGGAATTACTAAAGTATGGCTGGTGTAGCTTGAGACCATACATGAGAGAAAACCCACCATTGACACAACTAAAGCCATTCTGCTGTACTTGGACGCAGCTGCCTAGCATATCTGTCATCTGAGAGGCTTCAAGTGGCAACTATTAGAAACAGAGGCAGAGACCCGCAGCCAAACATCAGGGAGATCTTTGGGAATCCTTTGGAAGAGGGGGAGGATGCTCAAGAGTTCAAGGACATGACAAGAAAACCTACAGAATCAAATAATCTGGGACCATCGGGACCCACAGATAGAGAACTGACAACCAGTGAGCCTGCCTGGGACTGACATCCGGTTCTCTGCTCATGTGTAACAGTTGTGCTTCTTGGTCGTCCTGTGGAATGTTCCTTACTCCGTTGCCTGCCTTTGGATCCCTTCCCCCCTAACTGTGCTGCCTTGTCTAGGCACAATAGGAGAATATATGACTAGTCCTACTGCAAGTGGGTTGTACCCATGGGAAGACTGCCTTTTCTGTTTTGTTTTTTGTCTTGTTTTGTTTTTCGAGACAGGGTTTCTCTGTGTAGCCCTGGCTGTCCTGCAACTCACTCTGTAGACCAGGCTGGCCGAGAACTCAGAAATCTGCCTGCCTCTGTCTCCCGAGTGATGGGATTAAAGACGTGCGCCACCAGTGCCTTTTCTGACAAGAAAGGAAAGAGTGATAGCTTGAGGGGAGGGGATGTAAGAGGGCGGTATTGGGAAGAGCGGAGAAAGGGGAAACTGATTAGGTTTTAAAGTAAATAAATTTATTAATAAAAATATATCAGATTTTTCAATCATTTTGTAATTTTTTCCATAAATATGAGAGTAATTCAATTATAATTTAGAAGGCAGATTTAAGTCTAACTGATAAAAACACTGCTTATTCAATAATTTTCTGACAATAATTTTTAAGTGGCTGACAAACTTAGAGTGTCATAAGAATAGGTGGAATTTTGATCTGATTTATTGTACATATACTCACACAAAATTTCCAGGCAATTATACACATAAACAAGCATTAATATATGTGTTCATGAGATAAAACAAACAAGCTTTATAGCACTCGCTATAGCTGTACAGCAAACCATGCATCTGTCAAAATCACAAAATCAGTTCTTATATAATCAAAAACCGGAAATTACGAATCAATAGAATTGAACTTTTTCTACAAGAATCGACCCCTATGATTTGTGTAAACATAAAGATTATGTGCACATTTACATACACAAAAAATAATAAAGAAATATATAACTATGCTAATGCTATAAAAAATGTCTCAACTTCTCATCTCGGTTCTCTGGCTTTATCCCTCTAAAATGCTTCTGAATTTAAATCCAACCTAGAGGAAGCTTTGTTGAATCCTTTACTAATAAATTACCTCTCATGTTGGCATATTTACATTCTCCTTTAGAATCTTAAATTTCTTTTTTTTTAATTTTTGGATATTTACTTTATTTACATTTCAAATGTTTCCCCTTTGGAAACCCCCTATCCTTTCCCCCTCCCCGTGCCTCTATGAGGGTGCTCCCCCACCCACCCACCCACTCCTGCCTTCCCTCCCTGGCATTCCCCTACACTGGGGCATCAAACACTCTCAGATCCAAGGGCCTCTCCTCCCACTGATGGCCAACAAGGCTCTCCTCTGCCACATATGTGGCCAGCACCATGGGTCCCTCTAGGTGTATACTGATTGCATTTGAGGAATAAAATAAAGAGGAAAGAAATTCATAATATCCCTCTTACTTTCCTGTGTAATGTCTCTTGTGGCACTGTTTCCAATCAAGTCTCGTGTTCTATTTAAAATTAATATTTACTTCACCTATTTTATGATAAAATAGGTCTCTGTTTTATACCAATGTGTGTTATAAGGTATGCCATTGAGACATTGAATTATTTTTCTTATTCAGCTTTTGTTTATTTCATGTTTATCTGAAAAAAAATCTGAGTCTACAAATCTTCACCATTATTCATAACCATATACTTCATGACACTTTGTGAATCAAATGAGGAAATTTCCTGGCCTACATAAAGTTTTAGATCCTGGTAAACAATCAACATTCTACAAACATACTGTAAAATGTAATTTATTATATATATGTAACATAACATGGTTGATAATATTACTGAAATGTGTAACATAAATTAATTTAAAAAGAAACTAGTTCAAAGATTTTCAGGTGAGCATTTAGATCAGGGTTTATCATAGGTTATGCTTTACCTGACTTTATCTTCATCAACGTATTATTTTTTTCTACTTCCACTCTGTGAAAAAACACTGATGTTACAATAAAGGGCACTATAACTCACAGAATTATTCCTGTCTCCTGGGTTGAGATTTTTCATATTTTATAAGATAAGAAAGCAGACCAAAGTTGCTCAATAAATTACTGTGCATAGCTTCTGTCTGCATTAAGTTTAGTACAAAAGTGAGATTTAAAGGAAAAGACTCTTCCTGAATGAGCATTTCATGTGTTGTGTAGAAAAGTATAACACACACACACACACACACACACACACACACACACACACACACACACACACACACATACACACTAGACTTTGTATAGACCTTCCTATAGCACCGCCTAAACTTATTTTCTCATCTTCTCCTGACAACGTAAAAACAATATGGTCACATCGGCCAAAAACACTCATTTGCAGCCATGGCAGAGTCCTGTGAGTAACACATTTCTCCATGAAGTTTAGTTCAACTTTCAAAGCAGGCACTGGGGAGAAAATGCCCCTTTATTTTTTCTCAAAATTATTTCCTTATTGTTTTAGTTTCCCATTTAATACTTTCTATCATCAGCTATAGGGTCTTTATAATGGTTTTTCAATCATGAAGTCATCTTTCTTACAGATAATACATATGGTATTATTTATATTACAAGAAATAAGGGTGCAGTGTGGTCTTCATTAGTTTAGTGCAAGGTGAAACAGTGACATTGATACGCCAACCTACTAATATAAATATTTTATAGTCCTATGTCTGGCTAAAGATATAGGTAGAAAATAAAAACAAAACACTTAGGAGAAAATTATGACTTTCCATTTAAAAAGTGAAAATAGGGAAAGAATAGTCATAATTCCTGACTTTTTGTATTTTTATTGCTTTTCAGAAAAACAAATATTGTGTTTCATATAGACTTTGTTCTAACAGAATTAGTGCATATGTGCAGACTTATTCTAGTAAACTTAGACTCATTTCTGTAGCACATTTTCTTGAAAGTAAATATTTTGCACTGAATGCTAGCATGCATTTTTGAGTGAGAAGCATTATTGTGTGAGAATATATATATATATATATATATATATATATATATATATATATGTGTGTGTGTGTGTGTGTGTGTGTGTGTGTGTGTGTGTGTGTGCGTGTGTGTGTGCGTGTGCACGCACACACGTGCGTGCGTACATGCGTGTGCGTATGTATGCATATGTAAATGTGTATGTATACATACCCAAAAGCAGTTTTTATTTTCTAATCAAAAGAATGACAAATTTGTTGAAAAAAATAAGATTTTTTTTGATGCTAATATTTTTTTTTTAGAATATCTGTTTGAAATTCCATGGGTGCATATGTCTCAGAATGAAGAAGGGATATCATAGCATGTGTTCATTAAAGATTCTCCTAACATTCTATATTTCCACATTGATATTAGGTTTTGATAACATTCAACAATGTCTTTTATATAAATTACAATAGTGATTGCAGGTACTTTTGTTACTTATTTGAGATAGTAATTTTTATTTTAATTTTTAAGATGCTATAGTACAAACCCAAAACTATACACACTCCTGAAAAAATGTTTCAATTTAGCTATACCCCAAGTCCCACTATTGCTTTTTAACATAATCAATTTATATTTTCATCTATTAACTTTTAGGTTTATTAGTAGTAGAATTTTCAAATAATTGATGCTATTGTTTTCTATGCAAATTTTATTTGAAACACTCCTAGAAAGATTTGTGTATGTGGGGGGGGGTGTCAAATGACAAATTGACAAATATATGTACAAGAAATTGAGTAGATCTCAGAGCATCACCAAAAAAATACCTATCTTAAATAATAAATAAAAGTAATAAAATGTAGAATAGGACCAGTACAATCATAAAAATCTCAGTCACTCAGCTGATTTTATTTTTTGTGATACAAGATTTGAATAATTCAAGATGAAGCTTTTAAAAATTCATAGCGCTTCATATTATGAAGTTATTGATTAATGTCTTTGGTAAAGTACACTGTTATCTCTGATTACATCAAGGTCATCATGAGGAAGAAGACCAAAGCAAAAAAGTTCTACATGTAAAATATGAGAAGCAAATACATAATTCATTTCAGCAGATAACGTAAAGGTGAACCCCTTGGAGAATCTGAAAATAATATTCATGTTCTTTTCACAATTCCTAGACTGCCAATTTGGAAAATGCCACTATTTTATTACCACCTATTCTTGTATTATGCCATGAATTAATTTAGATCTTCCTTACTGTTCCTGGGGAAAGATGAATTATAAACATGAAAGAGACTTATAAAATTAAATAAGACAATACTTTCACTGTGAACCTACCTCAGAAAACTCAAGATCATTCCCTTTCCTCATATTGGGTTGAAATATGTCCTTTTACCCTATATTGGATATGTTGGAAACTCCACATCTTCTCTAAAAATCCAGATATTTGGTTCCAATTTACACTCAAGATAATGAAACACTTGCATAGTAATTTAATTTAGGACGAAGTCTTGTTTTAAATTTTGAAAGTCTAAGGTTTTTCATATTGAAAACATTGTTAAGGTTTTGAAGGCATTATTAGGTAATGGAAAAGGATTGCTTGAGGGTATGTGGAATTTTACTTGGCTCTGACACATACGGTTATTAATCTCTGTATGTGATTGTTCACACGTACGTAAATGACATCAGCTGAATAACATATTTTTGTCAGGTTCACATAATACAAACAAAACCATTTGGCAAACTTTAGCTTTTCTAAATATTAGTTAATCTATTATGAGGAGGAAATACTTCTAAGATACAAACATGAAAAGATACTTTACAATTTTATTCAGTGTTACCATTGTAGTGCTTTTCACATCAAAAAACCTGACTATGAGATTAGACTGTAGATTACTGTCTTTCAGATTCATATCTTGTTTCTCCAGTCACAGTATTGCCTGAACCAATAAAAAGCGATTTTGGTTAAAGAGCAGGGTTTTTGTTTGTTTGATATTGTTTTTGTTTTTGTTTGTTGTTGTAGTTTTTGTTTGTTTGTTTTTTACCATATTTTCTTAATCTTCATACAGGATTTGACATTAGGACTCTCAACTAAACACTAAGGAAAGCATGCTTCTCACTAAAAGCAAGAGATTGGTTTTCTCTCCAATCCCCAATTCATCCAAAAGACATGCACTGTATCTTCAAGACACGGCTCCAGTTTTGAGTATTTTGAGCTATTTTCCTGCTTGCATTTTATGGTTGAACATCATTGTTGACCACATTGACTACAGGATCAGTTTTATACAAGTTGACTCTGATTCTCAATCAAGCATATTTCAATAGTGCTCCAAATAGAAACTTGTAAACATCTTTGAAACTTAAAATATAGTTTCACCCTTTTATTACATCCTCCCTTCACCCCCTTTGAGAGAGTTTTGCAGTGTAGCCTTGGATTTCCTGGAATGTAGTCTGTAGACCAGACTGACCTCCAACTCACAGAGATCTCCTTGACTCTGCCTCCTGAATGCAGAGATTAAAAGCACGCAACAGCCACTTGGCACATAAAATTCTCCCTTTATTAACTTTGGATTAATCATGCAAACTAGCACGTATGGAATATTTCACACAAGCTATGCCAAATAAACTCAAAACCCCTATGAACTAACTTCGGTTATTTTGTTTCCACAGTAGACCTCAGGATCAGTAGCTGATTTTTCATGGTTAGGTATGACAGTGTGTGATTTTCTTGGTATCTTCAACACATTTTGTATCAGATGACACAGTCTCCTTGAGCTTCTTCATAGATGATTCCTCAAGCCTTTAAATCATGTATGTTTTGAGTTACTATCCAAGATTAAGTTTCATCACAGTCTTTATCTACTACTATATACTCCAAATGTAGTAACTATATTTTTCTTTGTCACAGGTTGTCTTCTTTAGAATATAAGTTGAGAGAATAGACATTTCTGTCAAGCTCATTACTTGATAACAAATGCTGAGGAAAGGAATATGCTAACAATGGTTAGATTCATAGTAAAGAAGCAGCATTGTAAAATGGTTTTTAAAGATGTGCACTTGAAAGTCATAGTTTATTATAACTCACATCCTATTACTATTTTCAATCATGCTAACTTTCAATTGAAAATAGATTCTTTTTTCATAGAATATATCCAGAGCACAATTTTCATCCCTCCATTTCTCCCAGCTCATCCTTAGCTCACCTTTCTTCTAGATCCACCTTTTATTTCCTAGTAAAACAGCCATCATACAAGAGATGACAGCCAAAATATAAAATTAATAAAATAAAACGAAAAACAAGATAGAATACGACAAGTTAAAAGTGCTCGTGTTAAGGCTGAACAAAGCATTCCAATATGATGAAAAGAGCTGGCAAAATAGTCAGAGATCAACTATATCCTACTGTTAGGAGACCCACTGAACCGCAACTAGCCACCATAATATAAATCCAGATGACCTGTTGTAGACCCATGTATGCCAGTGCTTGCCACTTCAGTCTCTTTGAATCTGTATGAGCTTTGCTTAGTTGACTCAGAGGTTTGTTTTCTCCAGATGTCCTCCATGCCTTGAGTATCTTAGTCTTCTGATCATCGTCTCTGGATTCCTTATCTTCAAGGGGAAGGGCCAGACGGACACTTCCAGTTTATTTGGAAGTGGAGTAAATTATGCTAGCTTAAAGATGCTGTTTAACTCTACATCCCCAAGGGTAGTTATACCTCTTATAATCCTGGAGATATTGTATAGCCAAATGTCCTGTCAGTCAATAAATTACTTCTAACAATAGAGAATATAGCCTTTGGAAAGAAAAGGCAAGAATAGGGTAAAAATGGAAATCCTAATATGTGTGTTTTATTAAGCTAGAAATAATTCAATCATGTCCTTATGAAGCTGCTTATCCAAAATAAGAAATTGGGTGTGTGCACATGTGTGTGTTTTGTGTGTGTAAGTGTGTGTGTGTGTTAAAAAAATTACTGTTAAACTGAAAAATTCTTAAGACTAACATTATTTATAATTTGATTTTTTCCTGAAGTTTGACCATTTGTAAAGGTTATGTATAATTTCTTTATCATTTTGAGAATTTCTTCTCCTAATTTTTAACTAAGACCAAACATGGTTAAAATAATTTCATTTTATTTTATTACATATTTTATTAGTCTTGAGAAATTCATATGTAAATACAGTGTTCACTTCATTTCTATTCTCCCATATTCCTTACACAACCCCTGTCAACTTTATGACCTCTGCAATTATCATTGATACACGAACATCTTCATATGGAAATAAAACCTGCGGAGTTGATGTAGTGTTGCTTGTATATACATGAATTTAGAAATGATCACGTGGGTGTAGGTAACCTATAAAGATCTAAACTCTAGAGAAGATTGTTTCTCTCTCTCTCTCTAAGCAGAGAGAAACAATCCTCACCCTCCTCAAATTAAACTTATTTACCAATAAATAATACAAAATTCAATTTATGAGAGGAGATAAGTCATAACAAGATAAGCATACTGGAAAGTGTGCTTGGAATAATCATAGTGTAGCTTAACATAAAGCATCTGGCCTACACCTGAAGAATTCATTATAAATGGACACTTTGAACTAATACTAGCCCTAACAAATTTTAATATAACTACATCTTTACACTAAACCAAAACATTCAGCCTAATAAAAGTATTGGAGAAAGAAATTTATTATAGGAGCTATAGAACAAGTACCGTAAGGGAAAGATGAAAGATCATTTAAAAGTAATAACAAGCAAAGATAAGCCCTTGTACCTTTTGCATAAAGAATTAACTAGAAAACTTCTAACTAAAAGAATTTAAGCTAGAAACCCTGAAACCAAACGAACTACCTAAAAACAATTTATTGAATCAACCCGTGTATGTAGCAAAATAGTGGGACGATTTTTAGGTAGAGGTGAAAAGCCAAACGAGCTTGGTGATAGCTGGTTACCCAAAAAAATGAATATTAGTTCAACTTTAAATTTACCAAAAGAACACCTAATCCTCACGTAAATTTAAAATTTAGCAAAAGAGGGACAGCTCTTTAGGAACGGAAAAAACCTTTAATAGTGAATAAATTAAAATTTATGTTTAACCATATAGGCTTTAAAGCAGCCATCAATAAAGAAAGCGTTCAAGCTCAGCATTAAAAAAACGCTAATTTAACAATTATTAATAAATTCCTATATAATCAAATGGGTTAATCTATAAATTTATAGATGAGATACTGTCAATATGAGTAACAAGAATAACCATTCTCCAAGCACAAGTGTATAACACCACGGATACCCATTGTTATTTATCAAACCATAGGCATTAATTCCCAAATTAAATTACCTAATACTTTATTGCCTGTACTTCTTCTCTCATGAGATTTCCCAATTCACTTTAAGATGTCAACTAGCACTGTTTTTTGTGCAGCTTAGGCAATCACATATTAAGATTGAATGAAGAATATTATCTTGTAACAAAACAAAATTTAGTCTTTCATCAAGTTCCCATGATTGACTATTCATGTAGACTTTTCTCAACTTCATGAAGACAAAATGTAGGATATGAATTTAGATTATGATGGACTCCAATTTCTATCTGAGACTTCTTGGTTTGAACTGTGTAGATAGTTGTAGGAATTTTGATGGGTGTTCATAAGTGTAGCATTTAGAATTTATCAGGTTGTGAGCAACTAATATCTTGACAAAATAAAATATTAATGAGGTTGAATAAATATTTTCTCCATTATATCATTCCAATGACTGACTCTAAGGTATATTATCAACTAAGATGAGATAATGTATTCTAGGTTCCAATATTAACTTAGCTTCATTCTTTTCTTAATGATTAATAAAATATGAGTATATGTATATATGCGAGTATGTTCACAGGTTGACAGTTCCCAGAGAGGCAAGAATATGTTTCTTAGTGCCCTGGTACAGAAGTTTCTGGTACTTGTGGGTCATATGACATGGGTACTAAAGCCGAACTCTTATCAACTACAAGAAGAGCATAGACTTTCAACTCAAAACTTGTCATGCCTACAAGATGAATAAGGATAGAGGTGAAGTAGAGATTGAAGGACTGGCCAACCAATGATTGGCTCAACTCGAGACCCATCCCACAGAAGAGCCCAAAACTGACACTATTAGTGATACTCTGCTTGCTATGCTTGCAGACAAGAGCCTAGCATAACTGTCTCTTGAGAGGATTTATCCAGCCGTAGATGGAAACAGATTTAATGACTCACACCAAAGATCAGGCAGTATTTAGGGACACTTGTGGATGAGTGGGAGATAGAATTGAGGGAGCTGGAAGGGTCAAAGACACCACAAGAAGATTTACAGTGTCAACCTGCGTGGGCCTAAAGGGACTCACAGAGACTGAACCACCAACCAAAGAGCATTCATGGTCTGGAGTTAGATCCCCTACATATTTGTTTCACGTGTTCATCTTTGTCTTCATGTTGGTCACCTAACAATTGGCACAGGGTATCTCTGACTCTGTTGCTTGCTCTTGGATCCAGTTCCCTTAACTGGACCTTCTGGTTGGGTCCCAGTGAGTGAGGATATACTTAGTCTTGCTGTGACTCAGTGTCCCAGAGCAGGGCAGTACCTAAGGGGGTCTTCACTTCTCTGAGGAGAAGGGGAGAGGATGCTGGTGGGAGGGATTTTATCTGTGTTGATTTAAATGAATACCCTATACACAGAATATCATAACTTATTCTCTTGGTGTTTAGATTGATCACATGACTCAAATTTATATCTGGAGTGGATTTCTCATCTCTGTATACTCATTCACAACAGCTTTGAAAATCAAAGAAGCATCTCAAACTCAGAACCTATAACTGACTGAGTTTATGATCAGTAACTTAAAAGCCCTGCTTTGTTTCAGAGATATTCCACTCAATACTTGGGCCATCACTAATCCATTTTAAGGTTTAAATACAAATGTTATTACAAGCTTTCATAAAACTTCCCATCCCAAATTATCATATCTTATTTTAGCTATGTGGCATATTATTTGGTGAATACTGAGACACATTTTTGTATTTGGATACTGTATATTTTTGTGGTTTTTTTGGTTAGTTTTAAAATAATTTTATATTTTTATAATTTCTCCTTTTCCCACTGTTCTGAAACCCATGCTTCATGCTTTCCATTTAAAATTTTATGTTCCTGCACTTCTATGCTTGTCCTCTCTCTCTCCCTCCATTTCTCTCTCCCTCCCTCTCTCTCTCTCTTTCTTTCTCTCTCTCTGTGCTCGCTCTCTGTGCGCTCTCTCTCTCTCTCTCTCTCTCTCTCTCTCTCTCTCTCTGTCTGTCTTTCTCTCCCATCTTCTTTGTCTCCTCCTCTTCACTTTTTCCTCTCAAAAATCATCCAAAAGCAAAACAAATTAAAAATAAATAAGAAAAAATAACAAAACAAAATAACATGCAACAAAGAACCCCACAAATTGACTTTCCTATCAATAGGTACTCTGATCCTTTGTTCTTGCCGTTAATAGTTCTTTGTAGCCTACCTCCTTCTAGGTGTCTATCTCATTCATTATTGAACAATCTTTGATTCCTTTAAAGATAGATGAATGATATATATTACCATGTATTTCATGTCTCCTGGTTTATTTCTCCATCTTAAAATACCCCAAAATATATTTTGACACTTAGGATGGAAGCAGATATCGGTTAGTTTCCTGAATTCATGTTTACTTCTGCCTGCTCCTAATTTCTCCACTGAGTCCTTATCTTACTTTCCATAGCACAAGGGTCATGTGCAATGAAATCATAGTGCTTACAGTGCACTCTTCAAAGGTGACTCATTGATAAAGTACTCCATATTTTAATGTATTATTAACATAGCTGAGCAGCTGTAAATAATGTTATATAAGGTAACATATTTCACTTTTATGCTTTTTAATCTCTCTTTGTCTAATTTTAAGCTTCAGATATTAGTGCTTGGACAATTATGCTCACAGATATAGGTCAGCTTAAAACACAGACTAATTCATAAATATTTGAGGCTTGAATTTTAGGCTCTACAAACCTAGGGTATATTTATGTCATGAAAATGTATGATGCATGAATGCCGGACCAACAGGTTCTAAGGTATGTATTCATCTGTCCTGAGAAGGTGTTACATTCACTGTAAAATGGCTTGGAGCAGATGCATGTCCTAAAGAAAATAAATGGAAAACTTTTTAATAATACTACATTACACATACTTGTAGTGTAGTGTACAAGGAAGGTCATGGAGAAGGTAAGGAATGTTAATGATGTGAAATACTGGCATACTTATGGAGAAATAAGAATGTATTAGTTTCCTACTTTTCTTATTTAGCCCATTTTGTACTGCTATGCAGAAGAGTCCATAGCTAATAATTTATAAACAGAAAAAAATTATTTCACAGTTTTGATTGCTAGTGCACCCAAACAGATACCCGGGATCTGGTGAGTATCTGGGGAATGCAGGGAAGTAAAAACAAACACAATGAGAACAGATATATGAATTTTATTATTTAGACCTCATCAAGGAGTAAAATCTTTTAGAAGTATAAAGAACTATATTAAGAGAAATAATTTGGTCCCACCTCTTAGTACTATCAAATTGTTTTACCTGTATATGAAGAAGACACATATGTAGTAAATATGTTTCATTTTTTTAAAAATTGGTTATTTTATTTATTTATATTTCAAATTATCCCCCTTCCCAGTTTCCCCTCCACAAACCCCTATCCTCTCCCCCTCCCCCTGCTGCTATGAGTGTGCTCCCCCATCTTCCCATCCACTCCTGCCTCAAAGAAGTAAAATGAAAAACTATTAGCAATGTGTGAAAGCTGAGTTTCAAAGTGTATGAACTACACTTCTAAGAAGAACATGTAGCTACAGGACTATCAACATAAGTAGATATTGAGTCAAGTAATTACATGGACAAGGTCAAAATATTTATTTATTTTTTTTATTTGTGCTGTTACTCAACTCACCTCTGTTTTTCTTAACTCTTCAAAAATCAAATTAGGCCTTCTATTCTATCAAATTCTAGGTTTTCACAGTTATACCTACTTTATCCCAGTTTCTAAAGGTTGCATGCCCATCTCATGCTTGCATTTGGGTATTTGTCATTACATATATTCCAAGACGATACTAAAACTGGAGTAAATCTTCCATATGATGATGATACATATGTTTTGAATGTGTAAGGAAAGAACCTGAAAATCAAAATCACAACGTTCAACTGAAAATTAGACTTCTCCATTTTATTAGGGCTAAAAGTTCTTAGTGAGTTTTATTTTGTAAAAGTATTGTTGATCAATTTGATAAAGATAGAGATACAGAAACTTACATGGTTGATGCAATTAGGAATAAAATATTCAAACACCTAATAAAACATCGTTATATCGCACTGGTTGACTTTGCAAATACCATCACCATTGGCAATAGTTACCAAATTTGATAGAGGAAAGGGCAAATATTTGTACAGGGATAAGTGCACAATTATATACCTAGTGAATGACTAAAACGTAAGAAATCTGAGCATTTCGTCATGGAACTTTTGGGTAAATTTTGCATTGTTATAATCAAATTAGTCTCATAAAGTTTGGATTGAAATTAGTAATGAATTTAACAAAAAAGCTATGAGAACTTATGTTATTGGTGTGTGTGTGTGTGTGTGTGTGTACTTACGAGCTTGATTACCTCATTTTACTGAATACATTGAGCAACTTGAAAGTGTACAATATAATTTGTATTTAAAACCTATTTTGCACTTTTTAAATAGATTACAAACAAAGAAAAAGTTATAGGACAGGCAATACTTAGCATAAGGACAAACAAAGGATACAGGAGATAAATCTTTCAAGCAGAAAAGTGGTAAAAAGTACAAGATTTAGAGGTTTAGGTACAAGAGAGATATATAGTACCAAAGGCAATAATCTTAAAAATTTATATCTCAAATGTGCAGAATTGATCTTCTTTTCAGTCAGTGTGTGCTGTGTGGAAGATGACCGACAATGGGGCATGATTTAGAAAAACAAACACTTCACAGAGGAATACAAAATGCTATTTTATATATAGTACTTCTTTGCAAAAATCTTAAACAGAATTTAATCAGTCACTGCACTACCTAGATATATTTGTAGAACAATGGCATCGGTTTTAAATCATGCAGAGTTTGTAAATGCACAAAATTAATAATGCCCTTTGTGCACATGTATTGCTTAGGGAAAAAAATTCTGAGGACTATATTATCAAACCAAGCAGATTTGGAAAATTTGTGAGCCACAAGGCAATCTGTCACTTCATTTTAAAGGAGGGCTCCATACTGAAAATGACTAACAGCCCAGAGCATAAAAGCAGTGTGAATTTATTATATGAGGAAGGAATATTAATTGACACTGGCAAAAAATGTAATAGAATTAGGCCCATGCAGAATAATTTAGAACTAAAGATCTGTCTTGACTCTATGCAGTGATTAAATTACAACCCCAAAATGAAAGTATGTCCTTCATACGACAAGTTGAAGATTTCTGAAAGGAATATAACAAAAAATAACGAAGTCTTAAAACAAAATAGGATATTAAACGTAAACAAAACATTTCTTATTATTTTATTAGTATGTGTTAACTGTTTTAAGTTATTAAAAGTTACCCTACAAAGATGTTTAATTTTGTAAATTCAGTGCTTCAAACCAGTGTGTTTTGGACATGACATAGCTATTATATTCCTTATCTTCCTGTACTTGTAGTTATTGGCAAGAAGTCTTGCACAAGATTGGAGCCAAACCACACAGTACATGGTTCAGGCAATCATCTAGCCCTGTCACTTCCTGAGGTACTATGGCAGTAATATCTGTAAGGTAAGGAGATACTCTTTTCTTGATGGCGTGACTCTTGGTCAGTTGCTCACTTTCTAGTAAATAAAACCACACTAGTGTGTGCCTATCTGCATCCCCATTTAAACTCAGTGGCTTAAGAAAAAAATCAAAACAATAGAATGTCTGGTTGATTTTTCAGTGGGAGGAGGAGGATTAAAAGACCTAGATTTCAAAGACACGTGCAAAGTTTATTTCACATAAAATTATTTATTGAGCATCTACTTAGTAGGGCATATTTTAAGAATGGATAATATAGGTATCTTTTTTCAGTGAAAAATAATAGGTATAGATATAGATATGGATATGGAACAGAGTTTCTCTGTGTATCCATGACTGTCCTGGAATCTGCTCTGCAGACTTGGCTGACCTCAAACTCAGTGATCTACATACCGTAGCCTATTTGAATTCTGGGATTAAATTTGTATGACACCAACACCTTGCTGTAATTGAATTATCTCTTTGGAGCAGAAATGGTTGTATTATGCTGGGCTAGGCATTATATTTATAAGTCTATGAATGTCTTTATGCCATGCATTGAGAAACGAAGAAAGATTTGGTCTCAGAATAAACTATACCATGAATTCGCTATCTGATTTGGGTGGAATATCAATATGAATTTGCCTCTGTACATGAGAGTAGGGCCTGAAATGAATTAAGGACTTTGTGATAATTGGGATGAAATTAATGGTACTCATTAAAACAAGCATAGGAAGTTAGTCCTTTAAAAATAATTACAACTCAAGAGTCAAGTTTTCAGGTATATGATTAGTTTCCCAGTGAAATAAAACCCACCAAGTTCTATCACTACTTCTTGAGTAAATATTTGATAAGAACATATACGTTTCTCAGTGGAAATGAACTGGCAACTTGGTTAAACTTTTCACCAAATAGAAATGTGATGAAAATATATCTGGCTTCTAAGTCGCTCATTGTCTGACAGTTTTTCTTTACTGTATTCATTGGACTATTAATGTTCTTCAGCCATGTTGAACTATGTGTTTAGAAAACATGATACTATTTATATTATTATTTATTTACCAATAAGGGAACTTTTAGGAGAGTTTAATGGTCTCTCTCTCTTTCTTTCTCTCTCTAGCCTCTCCCTCTTGCCCCCTTTCTCCCGATTCCCTTTCCCCTCTCTCTCCACACAATCATGGTTGGCCTTTATTTCTCTACTCTCTCCATCCTCTCTGCTTTTCTCTGCCTCTATTAGCCTCTTAACTCCCCTCCACATGCCCTGAATAAACTCTATTCTATACGAAGAAGAAGAAGAAGGAGGAGGAGGAGGAGGAGGAGGAGGAGGAGGAGGAGGAGGAGGAGGAGGAGGAGGAGGAGGAGGAGAGATTAAAGGAAAAAAATCTAGAACTGGTGGGGTGTTAAGCTCAGCAGGTACCAAAATGAGAAAAATGAATGAAGATTAAATGCCCATGAATTTGTTCATGATTGTCATGTGGAGGCCGGCAACAGTGGAGCAGAAAGTCATGAGGCTGGGAGTGTTTTTGATTGCAAGCTTGTACAAACACTCTGGAAATCATTCTGGTGATTCCACAGAAAATTGGACATAGTATTACCTGAGAACCCAGCTATACCACTCCTGGGCATATACCCAAAAGATGCTCCAACATGTAATAAGGACACTTGCTCCACTGTGTTGATAGCAGGATTATTCATACTATCCAGAAGCTGGAACGAACCCAGATGACCTTCAACAGAGGAATGGATACAGAAAATGTGGTTCATTTATACAATGGAGTATTACACACCTATTAAAAACAATGAATTCACGAAATTCTTAGGCAAATGGATAGAACTAGAAAATATCATCCTGAGTGAGGTAACCCAATCACAAATGAACACACATGGTATGTACTCCCTGATAAGTTGATATTAGCCCCAAACCTCGGAATACCCAAGATACAATTCACAGACCACATGAAGCTCAAGAAGAAGGAAGACCAAAGTGTGTGTGCTTTGGTCGTTCTTAGAAGGGGTAATAAAATACTCACGGGAGCAAATATGGAGGCAAAGTGTGGAGCAGAGACTGAAGGAAAGGCCATCCAGAGACTGCCCCATGTGGGAATCCATCCCATATGCAGTCACCAAACCCAGACAGTATTGTGGATGCCAAGAAGTGCATGCTAACAGGAACCTGATATAGCTGTCTCCTGAGAGGCTATGCCAGAACCTGACATATACAGAGGCAGATGAGCAGCCAATCTTTGAATTGGCATGGGGTCCCCAGTGGAGGAGTTAGAGAAAGGACTGAAGGAGCTTCAGGGATTTGCAACTCCATAGGAAGAACAACCATATCAACCAACTAGAGCTCCCAGGGTCTAAACCACCAAACAAAGCGTACACATGGAGGGACCCATGGCTCCAGACTCATATGTAGCAGAGGATGGCCTTGTTGGGCATCAGTGGGAGAAGAGGCCCCTGGTCCTGTGAAGGCTCGATGCCCCAGTGTAGGGAAATGTTAGGGCAGGAAAGCAGGAGTAGGTAGGTAGGTGGGGATACACCCTCAGAGAAGGAAGAGAAGGGGAGATGGGATAGGGGGTTTCTGGGAGGAAAATCAGGAAAGTGGATAACATTTGAAATGTAAATAAAGAAAGTATCCAATAAAAAATGAAAAAAAAAGAAAAAGAAAAAATAAAAAATAAAGAAGAAACTAAGCATGGCATCCCAGATGGAGGAGTTGGAGAAGGGACTAAAGGAGCTGATGGAGTTTGCAGCCCAGTGAGGGGAGCAACAGTGTCAACTGGCCAGACTCTCTGGAGCTCCTGGGTACTAGACCATGAACCAATTTATAGACATGGAGGGACCTATGACTCCAGCTTCAAATGTAGCAGAGTAGGGCCTTGTTGGACATCAGTGGGAGGAGCAGCCCTTGGGACTGAGGGGCTTCGATGCCCCAATGTAGGAGAATGCCAGGGCAGGAATGCAGGAATGGGTGGGTGGGTGGGTGAGCTCTGTCATAGAGGCAGGGGGAGGGGGGATGGGATAGGGGGTTTCTGGAGGGGAGACCTGGAAAGGAGATGACATTTTAAATGTAAATAAAAATACCCATTAAAAGAAAAAAAACAGACCCCCCAGTATCCAGAATCAACAGCAAAATCAAACAGATGTAAAGAAAAAATTAAAGATAGCAATATTAGGCTGGAGCAATGGCTCAGGTAGAACACTCACTGCTCTTTCAGATATCATGAGTTCAAGCTCCAGCAACTACATGGTGGCTCACAGCCATCTGTAATGGGATATAATGCCCTCTTCTCATTTGTGTGAAGACAGCTACAGTGTACTCATATATATAATATAAATAAATCTTAAGAAAAGATAAAAAACGAGAAAGAAACAGTGAATGCTAATACATTAGAAAAGGCTTTAGAACAGAGAGAGTGGAGGGAAAAGGAAAATTTATGCCTCTGTCAATTTCTGGGGCACCCAATCCTTAGAAAGCTGCATGACTGCAGTCACAAATAGCTTCTTTCTCTCTTGCTTTGTAAACTTTTCCAAAATATTTTGCTATTAAAATGTATTATTCATGGATCAAGTTACATCACTTGTGTGCATTTGATCAGCTAGTCCTTGCTTTTAATAAAAATATCTATTGAACTATTTGTCACTCTAAACTTTTGTGCTTTGAAATATTTTAATGCTCTGAAATATTTCAAGCTACCTTAATATATAAATATATTAAGTATAAATATATGAAATATATTAATGCATTGAAATATTTCAAGCTGCCTTAGCTCTTCTAACAAACATCCTTTGTTTGTGGTGAAACTGTTTAATAACTTGTTTTAGACATTTGAATGTCACAATAGTCATACTAGACGTCATGTTCAAGTGTGTGACTGAGGGTAGGATACAAGTGTCAATCAAGGTGTACAGAGAAAATGTAGAAGGGCTTGGCAACTCAGAGCAAACGAATGTAGGCCAAGAATTTACAAAAATATTCCTTAATAGGCTTTTAAAGTTCATGGGATCTTCAGCAGGTGATTATTTTTCTACCGAATCTTAGATCGTTGGGAATTCTTTAATAAATTTACTTACTAGAGGTTGACAAGTTTTATGGATCCTGTCAAAACTCAACTTTTGGTTTACTAAATTCTCATTTGACTTTACCTTAGTTATATTAATACCTGTTTTAACTATTTATTGTTTATCCCTGCTTACTTTAACTATAATAATCTGAATCTCTTTATACAAGATTCTAAAGATATACACATATAGTTCCAACATTCATAATTAATTCTTAGTACTTAATATAATTTATATATTATTTAATGTCTACACACATATAAACACAAGAAGAGTCATTCTTTTCCTTTTGGAGTACTCCTATGAATGTTAGTAGGGGTCAGTATTCCTCTTGAAGTAAACAATATCTTGTGTGAATTTTTCTGTAAGATTTTAAAATTACTGATAGTGTAATTTCTAGTTCAGCTATCAGAATAATGGACCCATCAGTTACTCCTTGTATTTGACTAGTGTTTGGATGATCTGATTTTTAGGTGGGTAAACAATAGTAGAGGTTCTGCAAATTGAGGAAAGTCTTCATTAAAATCATGCTACAGATGTTCATACTTTATAACTACTATTACTATCAAATGGGAATGTGATGAATATGAAAGTCTTCTTTTGATTAGTATAAGCATGGTAAGCCTTCCTCAGTCACTTTGCTGATTGTATATGCTCTCTTTTCATTAAAATGGGTTATTTCAGATAATATAGTTGTTGCATGTTAATTTGACATATTTATAAGCTTTTATTTTAATTGGTATATTCATAATATTGATGTTTTATAGGACTATTGTTTGAGTGTACCATATTTGATGATGTTTTACTATTTATTGTCTTTGCACAGCTAAGATTTATTATTTCAGTGAGTGTGACTCTTATTCTTAGTAATATAATTTCCAGATATGTATATTATGAGTTATTCTCATAAATACCCTGTATTTGTTAATTCCAGCTCTCTCTGATTACCAACTTATCTATTCACCTATTTAACATGTTTCTTTCTTTTGTTTTTCTATCTTAGTAATGCACCCATTTCTATTATCCCATTAAGTACATATTGTTCTGCCTATATGTGCATGCCAAACCAGTATAAAAACAGCCACTGGAGCAGGAGCAACCAACTAGTAACTGTACCTTCAAAAAAAAAATAAGTCTTGCTCTCGTAGCAACTACTAACTGCCTGTAGTTTCTCAGCTGTGAATAAAGTCTAATAGTCTAAGGGATTCTTTATCAAAGTTTTCTTTATTTTTAAAATACATGTAATAAACTTACATACAATATTGAATATATATAAGAATATATATGGGCATATATGTATATTTCTAGGGAGATCCATGTTTCAAATTTTATATATTTAACATCCTAACTTGCAATTTTAAGGTCTCAAAGCATACTATCTCATGTCTAGGAATTTTTAATAGAATATGAATACTAGGTTAGTCAATTGTATATCCTATACATATCAGCAGTTTCTACTCTTCACTAATATGCAGAAAACGCAATTATTTCCTCATGTGACGAAATTTAATAACCTTGGTTACTCATTTATAGGACTAACATGTATCTCTAATGATATAGATAATATGAGATTTCTATAGTTTATGAAATTTATAACCAATACTTTTCTTGATAATATCTAAATCTTTTGCTTTTTAATTTTGAAGGTGTACTTGTTGAAGACATTATTGAACAATTTTCTACTTAAGAGCTGCCCTAGACTTTTGATGGTGTTTAAGTTTATACTGTCCTTAACTAAAAAGTGTTCACATAATGCTTGTCTGATTCTTATTTTTCTGGTTTCAGTTCAAGTGTTATTATTATATTACTGTGAATTTAATAAAGCAAAATTTCTAAATGTGGTTACTCAGCAACTCTTCTTTTTCCTTATTATCTAAACTTCTGGTGTTTTGTTTATGAAAATTAAGTTTGTATGTGTGTGTGTGTGTGTGTGTGTGTGTGTGTGTGTGTGTGTGTGTGTGTATAGTGACTGGTCAGATATCATCTCACGGACATGTCAGTAGTCATTAAAATGGACTTTAATTTAAAATATTTTGATTTCTTAGACTTATTACATCTAACAGAAATTTGTATGTGTTATACATTGTCTATAATGAATATATTCTCTATAAGAGTTTGTTGCTATTTCCCTTGTTTGGCATCACAAATGGAAGGTAAATCCTTAATGTTGAAGACCTTATGCTCTTCAGAAACAGGACCCAGAAGCCCCTGAGCGGGAACTGGATGGAATGGCTTCCTTCTGACAATTATCATAGTACCAGATAGCATCAAGTGATAGAGGCAACTAGAATTCTTACACAAGTATAAGATTTAAAAAGTATATCAAAACCAGCACTCCAAAATAAAATTGTGGATGAAGTAGTGTCGCACATACTGTGTTGATTACCAACAGTTCTAATTGGAATTGAGGCCAGCTCAACAAGGATGAAACCATGCCTGGTAAAGGAGCCTAGCCAATTGCTTAGTGCTTGTGTAGTCATGGATATTTTAGGAGAACATACATGTGCTATTTTACTACAGAAAGAGACCTCTACAGAAAACCACAACCAAAACCGATGCAGAAGTGTGGGACCCAGTGGATAAATCTATAAACCCCTTCTAAACTAAAGCTACAGTAGCATTGCAGAAAAGACTGAAAGAGTCAGAGAGACAGAGCTTTCTGGGAGTTATGTCTCCTAGAATCATCAGAAGCTATGCCTGTAAAGTCTCACCAACAGGAAATCTCAAATGTAAGCTGAACTAGGCTGACAAAAAGACACATGTCAACTGTACTGAGGCAAACCAAGAGCTCGCAACCCTACACAAAGAACAGCAGGCAGGTGAAAAATGCTAAGAGTGAAAGAAATCAGCTTTACCAGGAAAAAGCACAACAGGTAGTTACTTAATAATAAAAGGTAACACCTGAAAACCTACGTTCACTTAGTAATGTAGAGATGGAACAATTTAATGGAATGGAGAAATAACGATATTGATCTCAAAACTTAAAGAAAAATATGTAATGTATTGAGTACTTGATATCTATATTTGTAAATCAACTCACTGATTATTATTTCTCAAGTTCTTTTTTAAAAAATAATCTATGTACTTCACACTTCAACCACAGTTTCCCCTCCCTCCTCTCCATCAGACTCTCCCTCTCCTCTCCACTTCCCCCATCAATTCCTCCTTCTCTTCTCCTCAGAAAAGAGGGGACTCAGATGGCATACCAACCAGCCTTGGCATATCAAGTTGCAGTACGGTTAGACACATCTTCTATTGAGGCTAGACAAGGCTGCCTAGTTAGGGGAAAGGGAACCAAAGTTAGGCAGTGTAGTCAGAGACTGATCCTGCTCCCACTTTAGGCATCCCATTGGAACACCCAGGGCACAATTGTTACATATGTGTCCCATGAAGATTCTCTGGTTGTCACTTCAGTCTCTATGGGTCACTGTAGGCCATGCTAGTTGATTCTGCTGGCTTTCTTGTAGTGTCCTTGACCTCTTTTGCTCCATCAATCCACAGATTTCCCCAATTTACACTTAGTATTTGGCTTTGGTTCTCTGGATCAATTTTCATTCATTGATGGTTGAAGCCTCTCTGATAACAGTTAGCCTAGGCTCCTGTCTGCAAGTATTGCTGAATATCATCAATGGTGAGTGGATGGGCTCACTCTCATGTCATGGGTCTGAAGCTGGACCAATCATTAATTAGCCCTTCCCTAAAATTCTGCTCAATCGTTTAGCCCTACACATTTTGTAGGCAAGAAATTGTGGGTCTAAGGTTTAGTGGCTGTGTTGGTGTTCCAATTCCTCTATTGGAAGTCTTGCCTGGGTAGAAGATGGAGTCAGTTCAAGCTCTTTAACCCTTATTGCTTTGCGTCTTAGCTAGGGTCATCCTCATAGATTTCTGAGAATTTGTACTGTTCTAGGTTTCTAGGTCATCCCAGAGATAGTGACTGAATCTAGTTGTCTCTCACAGTACTCTCTCCACCCAACCTCCGTCTACATTATCCCTTCTGTTCCATCCCAACACGGTCCTCTCACTCCATTTACCCCAGAGATCTAATTCTATTTTTCTTTCTCAGTGAGATACGAGTGTTTCCCCTTCGGATCTCCTTGTTACTTAATGTTTGTGGGATTTTGATTTCTAGCATGCTTATCCTGTACTTTATGGCTAATATCAAATTTAGAAAGTATATATCATGATTTCCTTTCTGAGACTGGGTAACCTCATACAGGATGATCTTTTCTAGTTCTATGCATTATCTGTGAGTTTCATGCTGTCATTGCCTTTAATTGCTTAGAAATACTCCAGTGTGTAAATATAAGACATTTTCTTTATCTGTTTTTCAGTTGAGGGACATCAAGTTTTAGAAACATTTCAGTTTCTGGCTATTACAAATAAAGCTTCTATGAATATAGTTGACCAAAACTAAATCCATATAGTAAAAGAACTTCTGGAGGTATCACTAACCTTGGTATTAACCTGTATTACAGAGCAATAGTAATGAAAACAACATGGTACTGTAATGAAAACAGACATGTTGATCAATGGAATCTAATCAAAGACCCAGAAATAAATCCACAAACCTATGGACACTCGATTGTTAAAAAAGAAGCCATGACTATATAATGAAAAAAGGAGTGTGTCTTTAACAAATGTTGATAGACTAACTGTATGCCTGCATGTAGACGAATGCCAATAGATCTATATCTATGATTTGAAGAAAACTCAAGTCCAAGTGGATCAAAGACCTCCACATAAAATTGGATGAATTAAATCTGGTAGAAGAGAATGTGGGGAATAGCATTTGATGCCATTTACACAAGAGACAACTTTCTGAAGAGAATACCAATAGTACAGACACTAAGATCAACAGTTAATAAATGAGATGACATGAAATTGAAAGGCTTCTCTAAGGCAAAGGACACCATCAACATGACAAAATTACAGCCTACCAAGCAAGAAATGATTTTCACCTACTCCACATCTGACAGAGGGCTGATATATAAAATATTTAAAAGACTCAAGAAATTAGACACAACCCAACCAAATGATCCAATTTAAATCTAAACAGAATTCTTGACAAAGAAATTTCTAATGATGGAGAAGCACTTTAAGAATTGTTCAACATACTTATTCATCTGGGAAATGCAAATTGAAACAACTCTGAGGGTCCATCTTACACTTCTCAGAATCGCTGAGATCAAAACCTCAAGAGACAGAACATGTTGGCAAGGATTTAGGGCAAGGTAAACACTCCTCTGTTGCTGGCTGGAGTACAAATTTGTACAACAACTTTGGAAATAAATTTGCATTTTCTCAGAAAATTGGGAATAGGTCTATTTCAAGACCCAGTTATACCACTCCTGAGCATATACCAAGAGAAGCTCTATCATACCACAAGGACACTTGCTCACATATTTCTCAAGTTCTCGTGCTTACAGACTTGCTGGAGTATTTTCTCTTTTTTTTCTCTCTCTTTCTGTCTGTCTTTCTCTCACCTTAGTTCTCTCTCACCTTCCCTCTCTGCCTTTCACCACTTCTCCACTTCTCTTTCAACAAAAAGATGTAATTACTTTTTTGTTTTTTTTTCAAATCTCTGTGATCTGTAAAGATAATACTTTCATTTGTTTTATGTTTTTTGTTTTCTTTTAAACAATCTACTTTCTGTGAGTATAGCCTGTCAAGATCTAATTGTCTTAAATATGTATTATATTCTTAAATTTTGCTTCCAATCACATTATAACCACTACACATCTGTTCTGCAGTCTGCTAATGCTTTTTGAAATGGGAATTGTCAATTACCTTAGGTGTGAAGTTATGCTCAATTCCACTTCTTTTTCTCAACCCTTACCACATAAAATTCTAGTTGCCTTTGTTACTCTCTGTCTCATTTGTTGTTTGTTCTTGTCAGTTTTGTTGTTCTCTTTTGAATGTAATTGAGCTTTGCTAATTATTTTCAGTGGGAGGGTTAATTTAATACAAAGTATTCCATCACAGTAAGCAGTGAAAGTCTCATTATGGTTTGAATATGTTTTTCTCTAGTTAATAAATAAATCAGTTATTTTCATGGACTTATTAATATATGAATTGTTGCTTATATTATTTTATGTAAGTTTGCACACTAATTTTTGCATATTTTTAATTTATTGTCTTATCATACCTGGGATTTTTTTTATAAGATTTACTTGCTGTATTCTATTGTGTATTTTACAAACCTAATATTTCACATTTCTAAAGCACAGTTTTCTACATTTTGGGAAATGGATGTTCTCAACTTTACAGAAATGATTTACTCATGCCTGTTCTTTTTGACAATAAGAAATATGTTGTTACCCAAAAATCACCAGTAAGGTATCATCTTTTATTATTTTAAGTATTTTGTATTTCAAAGATATATATAGACATAGATATAGATAGATATACATATAGATATCTGTCATGTATTTTAGAGATACATATATGTATCTGGGGCATCAACTTTCTATAGGATTAGGTGCATCCTCTTCAACTAGACAGGGCAGTCCTTTGCTACATATGTGCCAGGAGACACAGACCAGCCCATATATGCTCTTTGGTTATGGAGCAAGACAATAAAGAAGCCTGGAGGGCCACGAAAATGGATAAAAATATGCAGCTGCTGGCAGGAAGGTGGAGGGGTACGCTAGGAAGTCCTAGAGGCCTGGGATGTGAGGGGCTCTCAGGAATCAATGGGGATGATCTCAGATGAAATGCCCAACAGTGGAGAGATGAAACCTAAAGAGAAAACCTGCAGTAGATAGACATGGCCCCCAGTAGAGGGATGGAGTCACTAACATAACTTGAAAATGTTTGACCCACAATTGTTCCTGTCAAAAAGAAATGCAAGGACAATAATGAAGAGACTAAAGGAAAGGCTGTTCGTTGAGCAGCTCAACTTGGGATCCATCCAATGTGCAGGCACCAAACACTGACATTATTACTGACGTCATATTGTGTTTACAGACAGGAGCCTAGCATGGCTATCCTCTGAGAGGCTGTATCAGCACCTGACTGAGAGAGATGCAGACACTTATAGAAAACCTTTGGACCAAAGTTTGGGACCTGTATGGAAGAGTTGGGGAAGGACTGAGAGAACTGAAGAGGATGACAATCCTGTAGGAAGACAAACAGTGTTAACTAACTCAGACCCCCTGGAACCTTCCAGAGAATAATCTATTTTTAAAGAAATATTAATCATCTGTCTCTGGACTCAATTTCATTCATTACAAAGAGTCCCACTAGTGGTCGTGATGTATTGTATGAGAAAAGCATCTATTTTTAGAAAAAAATTAAATATAAATGAGAAAAATGTATGTCTATGATCACAGACATGGGTATTTTTATTGAAATGTCTTGTCAATTTATCTAAACAACAGTAGTGGTTCCAACCTATGATCTGTAACCTCCCAATCTGTGAATTGTTTAAAATATTAGCTGTGTAATCGTTGCTGCAGAGAAGGCTGGAAATCCAATCCAAAAACAATCTCTTACTTCCAGAACAGTTATGTTACTATTTCACTAGTTGGTATATTGTGCCAAATAATTTGGCATCATAGTTCTTAGGCTTCACAGCCATGGAGGCCAATGACGACTTATTTTCTTCAACATTTGAATAACCTTCTTAACTTTATTCCTGTTTGAACTCCTCTTGAAACTTATATAATGTAATTATGTCATTTATATTATTTCTATCAATTTTTGTTCCTTTTCCCTGTCTCTTCCCAACCAACATCCCTAATACTTCTCTTTTTAATTTTATTTTATATTTTCTCTATATCCCACATGTGACAGAACATGCAGTATGTGAGTGTACTTTCTTAGCATGATTATTTCTACTTCCAATAATTTTCTTATAAATTATGTAGTAATATCTTTATTTCTAGCTATACAGAACTCATTTGTATGAATAAATTACATTTTCTTTATTTATTACCCTTTTATGGAGACACAGGTTGATTCCAAGTTGAGCACTGTAAACAGTGTGACCAAATAATCCACTTTATACTTTATGAGGAATGTCTACATTATTTTATATATTGGCTGCAGAAATTTACATTTCATCAAGAATGTATCAGAAGTCCTGTCTTGTCCCTGACATTGTCTTTAACATTGTAATTTTCTTTTTAATTCTTAAGATGGCCATTCTGATCAGGGTGAGAGATTATAAATTTCACTGAAGAAAATGTATATATAGAGAGACATGATCTTTCTTTTCTCAACCATGTCTGAGTCTGGAGCTAATACAATTGAGGAAGAAATCTACAAAAATATGAATTTTCTAAAGAAATTTTGTGATGTGTGTTGTCATGTGACAAATTTACTAGCGTCCCAATGCATTTTTTGCAAACAAACAAAAACTTAAAAGATATAGAAGAAACATTTAATACCATAAAATTTGATAAATCCACCTGTCCTCCCAACCCTACATGGATTATGGGTGTTTTCATTTTCCTTTAGAGTATGCTGAAGAGGTTGTTACCTGACATTATTTTATAGTTTTGCTGCTGAAACAGATCTGTTGCATCTACTCCTCCCCTCGTATCTTAGACGAGTATGTTAATACTTCATTCAAAATTGATGAGAGTTCATGGATGCATTACAGACTATGTTTGCTGAGAATTGTGAGTAACTCTTCTCTTTCAGTTCTCATTATTGATTACTTCCTTGTTGGGACCAATTTACTAAAAATGTGGTACTATTTGCAGTCATAAACATAATATTTAATATATATTTGTCCTGTGCATCACTTTGCTTTTCTTTGTTAACCTCACATATCTCCAGACTTAAGTAATGTGGTAATGTCATAAACTGACTTTCCCTCAGTATCTCTTCCTTTATACATTGATACAAGGACCATTGAACATACTACATGATCTTCAAAATAGAGTTTACGAATATTAGCTAAATAATCGATATCACATGGCACATGAGGAAGCCCTGCAAGAAACATGAGTCTTAAAAATACAGTAGTTAAGTGAATACAGTTAGAAGAGTAAAGACATGTCTCTCTTTTATATCTGTATTAATATTGTGTTATATTGGAAGATCTCAAATTCTAAAGAAAATGTCTTCAATTTTCAGAAGATTCTCTACATATTTCTTTATCTATCTGTGGAAATATTATGCTTTACTTGAGATGAAAATATAAATTAAACAAGTATTTCTTCCTGGAGTATACCATTTTAATTAAATGTGAAGCCTTTCATAATGATTCAGAGTGAAGTTTCCTGAAATAAGGATTTGTCATTATTACAAAGATTAGTTTGGTAGGATTCTACCGCAACAAATCTGTGACATTTGTAAGAGGAAATGGGTGTGGCAAATGATTACCTAAAAAGCACCATAAAGTTTCGGTGTGATTTCGATGAATGCCAAATTTGATTAATGAACAACTTAAAAACCATTTCTTTTTTCTTTTCATTAATAAATTTATTTATTTATGCACATTACACCCTGATTGAAGTCCCCTCTTCCTCCCAATATCCCACCTCTCCTTTTCCTCTGAGAAGGAGAAGCCCCCCAACTCTAGGATATCAACCCACCCTGGCGCATCAAGTCACTACAGGGCTAGCTTTATTCTCTCCCACTGAAGCCAGACATGTCAGCCCAGTTAAGGGAACAGGATCCACAGGGAGGCAAGCGTGTCAGGGACAGCCCCGGCTCCAGTTGTTGGGAGTAACAGTCCTACACAAAGACCAAGCTACACATCTGCTGCATATGTGCAGGGTCTCTAGGTCTAGCCCATGTATGCTCTTTGGATGAACCATTTGTAAGTCAATTTGTTGTTTTGTTTTCTGTTAGAGAAAGACAAAGTAGATAAACTATAAGTGCACACATTTCCATACTGTACACTATTCAAGGGAAGGCATAGTTTATTGTTATCTCAGAATATTTAGGAATTTAAACAGATTTAACTTAAGAACTTAACCATATTCTCAAGTTTCCTTGTGTTAAACTAAACTGCCAATTAAAGTTATTTTTGTGTAGAAAACAAAAGATCCTATGGACAAAAATTCAGCAAGCAAGTAACATAAATATTGACAAAATGTTCCTTTAAATAAATATGTAAGTGAAGACCAAGTTCACCTATCACGTGATTTTATTATAATGAATGTGTCACACTGAGACATAGCAACAACCAAGAGCTGAATCGTCTGTAGTGTTTCTTAGAAATGGGTTGTCCAGTAATTTTATCCAAATACTTCATGTTACTTCTATGGAGAAACAAAAAAAGGAAAGAGAAGGAGGCAGGCTGCTTTCAGCCACTTTGAAAAGCATAATCTATCTTCTGTAAAAGTTCTCCAGAGATGAAGAACTGGCTCACAGGGAGTCCTGATTATCTAATATCACTTTCATAGGCAACAACAGTACTCCACTTATTTTTGTTGTGCACCAAAGGCATGGAAGTAAGAGGGGACATTTCTCTTAGCAAATGTTCATGAGACTTCTGTGCTGACAACGTTACCTTGCATTTATTTTAAATGTAATTGTTGCTCTACTTGACTTTTTAAATTACATATATTTGAGCAAATGAGTCTTTAATCTTGTAATCTCTCATGTTAAGGGTGTAACACATGGAAATTGACAAGGTCACATATAAAAAGAAAAAAAGGCAAATTATTTGTTTCATTTGTTAGCTTTGGACTATATAGAATCACCAGAGAGTCTCATTGAGGGATAGTTTACATTGGGTCATCCTATAAACATTTCTTTGGGGAGATTATTTTAATTGATACTGGAATACCCGGCCCAGTGTGTGCAGCACATATTCCAAGGGCACAGGGTTCTGAACTGCAGAAGAGTGGGGAAACCAAGTTGAGAACAAGCAAGCTAACAAGCAGTGAACATGCAGGAAATCATTTCACTCTTCTCTCGACTTTGGATGTGATATAACTAATTTTTGTAAGTTTCTGTTGCCTCAACTTCCCTGCTACAGTTGACTGAAATGTAGAACTGTAAGCTGTGTTGATGATATTTGACCCGAAGTTACTTGTATAAGTGGGGTATTTTACCATAGAATCAAACATAAAACTAAAAAAAATCCTCAACTTCTTTTTTTATTCTTTATTCTTTAATCTTTTTTTTTTTTTTACAGTCCAGACTTTATCCCCCTCCCAGTCCACCCTTCAAATGTTTCACATCCCATACCTCCTCCCCCCATCTCCAAGAGGATGTTCTCACCCCTTCCACAACACCACCAACCTCCCACTCCCTGAGGCCCCAAGTCTCTCAGGGTTTAGGTGCATCTTCTCTGATTGAGACCATACCCGGCAGTTCTCTGCTGTATATGTGTTGGGGGCCTCATATCAGCTGGTGTATGCTGCCTGGTTGATGGTTCAGTGTCTGAGAGCTCTCAAGGGTCCAGGTTAACTGAGACAGCTGGTCCTCCTATAGAGTTACCCTCCTCTTCGGCTTCTTCCAGCTTTTCCCTTACCAACCACAGGGGTCACCAGCTTCTCTCCATTGGTTGGGTGTTAATATCTGCATTTGACTCTTTCAGCTGCTTGTTGGGCCTTTTGGGGGCAGTCATGATAGGCTCCTGTCTTTAAGCACACCATAGCATCTATAATGTCAGGCCTTGGGGCCTCCCCCTGAGCTAGATCACAATTGCGCCCTGTCACTGGACCTCCTTTTCCTCAGGCTCTTCTCCATTTTTGTCCCTGGATGTCTTTCAGACAGGAACAATTATGGGTCAGTGTTTTTGACTGTGGAAGCCCTCCACTTGATGCCCTGCCTTTCTCATTGAGGTGGACTCTACAAGTTCCCTCTCCCCACTGTACAGCATTTCATCTGAGGTCCCTCCCTTTGAGTCCTGAGAGTTTCTCACCTCGAGGTCTCTGGTACACCCTGGAGGGTCCCCCCTACTCCTACCTCCCGAGGTTGCCTATTTCCATTCTTTCTGCTTGTACTTTGTACTCAGGGCTTCATTCCCCCCCCCCAATACCTGATTATGTTCCCCTCTTCCCCTCATTGTCACCTTTCCCACACAGGTCCATCCCTCCTTTCCCTGTCCTGTCCTCTGATTGCTTTCTTCTCCCTCCCAAGTGGGAATGAGGCATCCTCACTTGGGCCCTTCACCTTATTGAGTTTTGTGGATTGTATGCTGGGAACTCTGTACTTTTTGGCTAATATCCACATATTAGTGAGTACATACCAGTCATGTCCTTTTGGGCCTGAGTTACCTCACTCAGGATGGTATTTTCTAGTTCCATCCATTTGCCTACAAAATTCATAATGTCCTCATTTTAGTAGCTGAGTAGTATTCCATTGTGTAAATGAACCACATTTTCTGTATCCATTCTTCTGTCGTGAGACCTCTGGGGTTTCTCCAGCTTCTTATCTCACATAAGGCTATTACAAATGTACTGGAACACGTTCCCCTGTGGCATGGTGGGGAATCTTTCGGGTATATCCCCAAGAGTGGTATAGCTTATTCTCCACGTAGATGTATTTCCAATTTTCTGAAGAACCTCCAGATTGATTTCCAGAGTAGCTTTACCAGTTTGCAATCCCACCAGGAATGGAGTAGTGGTCCTCTTTCTCCATATCCTTGCCAGCATCTGCTTTTGCCTGAGTTTTTTATCTTAGTCATTCTGACTGGTGTAAGGTGAAATCTCATGGTTGTTTTGATTTGCATTTCCCTGATGACTAAGTACTATGAAAATTTCTTTTTTCTTTTTCTTTTACTTGGATATTTTCTTTATTTACATTTCAAATATTTTCCCCTCCCTTTATGTGCTTCTCAGCCATTGGAGACTGCTCTGTTGTAGTTGTACCAAGGATTAAAATTCTATATTATTTTTGCACATGACAACATCTTATAGCACACATTAGTGACACAAATGAAAACACTGTAGACACAGTGCATCATTTTACATTTGTGAACATTGAATAATAGGAATCAAATTCTTCCTATGACTAAATAATATAATGCTATATGATTGGTATTATTTGCTCTTTCTTTCTAAAATAATTTAATTAAAATTAAAACTAATTTCAACCCATAAAATAAATGCTTGATTCAATTCATCCACATGTAATATGTTTATCTCCATCGAAATCTGGATTTAAACTCTTTAGTTCTGTTTTTCTTGTCATTTTTATATATGTAGTATTTTATGTTAAAATGACATTTGCTACACAATGTTGAAAAGTGCACTCTCTTCTTATTTTTGACATACTTTCTGAGAACATAGTGTTAAATTTTATTCTGTGTTGTAGGATAATTGAATGTGTCATTTATTCTGCTTATTTTGGTTGTGGGTTTTATTTTATTACAAGAAAATATTTCTTCTTATTATTATATTAAAAGATAAATTAAGTCATTCCTTCTTTTCTATGGCTCAATTTTACTAGAATATAACTCAACTAGGAATTCATCCTTTTTATGTGCATAATCTGATGAGTTAACAGAGAAAACATTTATATTTCATTTATATTTTCTATTTCAGCAAAGCCACAAATGGTGATACTGCATTACAAATCTCTGTATTCTCTCCTAATTTTGTTTCTTTTTCTTGTTCTCTCTCTCTTCCTCTCTCTCCTTCCTCTCTCTCACTTTAGATCATTTTTACAATTCTATCAATGCTTTTCAATTTTGTTGATGTATGATCGTATTAAAGATTTTATTTTTGTTCATATTCCTTACTTTAGTGGTATCTTCTTACCCCATCTTATGCTTTTTTTCTGCTTATTTTGGATATAACTAATGACCTTAAGGACAGGGCCATTTGCATCTCTCTAATTTCAGGTTGCATCACCATAAGGCTGAGATTCAACATTTTTACTAGTATATACTTCCAATGATAACAGCTCTGCTCTTATTTTTTTTCTATGTAATATTAATAAAAACAATCTATTAAGTAAGTAAATTGAAATGAAGACCTATCACCACTGAGCTTCAGAGCCACTGGTAACACTCTAGTGTCGGGTTAGCACCATGCCTCTGGCCATAGCTGATGATAATAAAGTTCTAACACATTTGTTTCACTGAAGATAATATTTTTCACTTTCTCCTGTGCTTATGAGATAGACTTAGAGGCTCCACCCTAATCACTAGCCTGAGCATACTTACACTACTTGAGGGTAACAAAAGAGATAGCAAGGGTAGTCTCACTACTATCAGAAAGATTAGTGCCAACCTTAGTTACACCCAAGAGTGATAGCCAAAGGTGCCTACAATGATGAATGATGTCACACGGATCTATCCTCTGACATTCATGTCTCCATGATGCCAAGAGGCTCACATGTGAACTCTGGCCTCTGACAGGGTCATTTTGTTGTCTCAATAAGACAAGCTATAAACTGAGCTCCTTTCATAATTTCCCTACTCTTTTTCCAAATAGGCAAGTTTCTGATCAACCACTCCTGTGCTCTCAGACTAGACAGGACTAATGGAGGCAGCTACTTAAGTGAATACATTGATATAAAGGGCCAGCTTATGAGTACTACCCTAGGTATTAGTAACACGGTGTTCTTTGTTACATTGGTCCACTCCAATGTATCTGGCACTTTTTTATTTTTTTATTTTTTGCAAGACATAAGGTCTTTTTTCCTTTTTCTCCAAATGAAGACCTCTTACAGAGTGAAGTAGTATACTTTCCTGCTGATGTTTCTGCTTCTTGGAGAGATGTCTTCTATACAAGACAATTACAGTTATTTTCTTTTTCATTATGATTCATAACCATGGGGAAATTTCCTCCCGTTGACATGGCACTGATCATACATTTTCTCCTGCTAACCACAGACATTCCTAAATTGAATCTTAAGATTCAGTTTAATTATTCATCCATCAATAAATTATTTTATCTTTATGTTATTGCTAAATCTTACTATTTTAAAATAAAATTACAACTTCCTTGTCATTTTACCAGTCTTTTATATTTGAGAAGTGTTTCTCAATCATTTTAAAAGTTACATACTCACTATTAAAGCCTGTATCAGAGAAAATAAAGAGGTAGTGGAAAAATAGTTTGATTAATTACATTTAAATTCTTGGGCTGAAATACTGATTATTGAATAATGAAATGTCTCTGGATTTTTTTAACTAAGTAGCTTCTATAATAATGACAGAATTCTTTAAATAAAGATGCCAATAGCTGAAAAACAAATAACAAAACCACAATAAGCCAGTTCTCATATAATTAAAATTTTAATAAAAATATCAGGAAAATGAAGTAAATACCACATTAAATATTTACAATAGCACAAAAACATGATTTTATTAAACATAGATATCTATTCACATTTAAGTATGTAGACATATTAAATATTGAACCATGCTGACTATCACATTTAGAAAAGTAGGAGTTTATCCATTAGATAATCACTTGGTAAGCATTATTATTTAGTTTTCATGAAGTATATGTATTTCCAATTTTTTCAATACACATATACCAGGACACATACACCAGTTTAAAAAATCCTCATATTACTAGCAAAGTGTGATATTGTTTTTGTTTATGAGTTTCATAGTCATCTTCTAGGAACTGTCTAGAAAGCCCAATAATATTAGTAACTCTAAAACACAATGAAATTATTCCTCGAACTACCTGAGGAGGACACCATTTTTGAGTTTCCATACCCAGGAATGGTAACTTTAAATTCTTCATGGTAATGATTTTCTGGTACATGTTCCCATTCATTGAGATGTGAGCCCACACTCATCTTTTGTAGTTAGAAAATTCTCACAATATAGCAAACAAAAATATTTTGATCAGGTTTTAATAAAATTAAGAAAATAATTTTCACCAATTCTGTTATTAGAAACCCCATGAAAAGAAAAGATGAAATAAAATTTAAAATATCCTAGCTATTTTAGCGCTTGAAGCCTGTGGAAGATATTCAGAGACATAGGAATAAGTGGAGAATGAATGACTTTAATCCCGATTCTAGGCAACACAGAAACAACTGATGCATCAAAGTCGATGTTCCAGCCTCCACGTGGCTCATACTGTGGTCACATTTACAGCGCTTGCTCATTACCTTTCTAAAGGCTAAATGATATGCTTGGTTCCAGGAGGACGCCACCAATATGAGCTCCAAGAAGGGAATTTTCAACTAGATCTCCTAGTTCCTGACTAGAAATGCAACAGTGCAGCTGGAGGATATGGATTGATTATTCCTGTTCTAAGCAGTAGTCTGATGTTTTAAATTTCAATTCAGATGGTTTGATAAAAGATTAAAAAAATAAAACAATTTTATGTTAGGGAAGAAAACCTTTATATCTATCAGAAACTAAAAATATTTGAAAGACGATGAATTGAGCAAAGTCATAAATTCTAAAATAGACATTCCATTTGAAGTGTTCCCCATCAATGTAGACAGGCTGTTGCACGTTTGTGCCGTCTGATCACTGCTGAATGATGTCCTGAATTTTCATATAGATAAGAGATGCATCCAGCACCAGTCTATAAATTGCCTTCCATACAACTAAAGAAATATTTCAAACCATTTGATCTGAGCATTATTATAGTCTTCACAATATGTGTTGCTATTATAAATTTGGCTCTCTAAATAGTTCTACCTCGATTTCCTTGTTAAGGAAAATACATAGAGATATGAAGATGAAATTAAGCCTAAATATTAATGAATGAAATGCTACCAAACCCATGCAGAATGATAATACTATAAAATAGAATCTCCTACATAAGCTATAATTCATTCCACATTGTCTTTTCTACAGATGTTTCATTGCTATTTTTCATTGCTTTTCTATAAAGCTCTATACATTAAAAAAATAGACATATGTAGTGTGCGGGCATATGTGAAACGCAAGGATAAGCCACTATAAAGCTACAAAAGAAACTGTTTGCAACTTGTCATTACCTGCCAGTTGGTAGCTGTCCCAGTTTTATTCTTACTAAAATCCTGATGACTGAATTAGCAACTGAGTGATCACGTTCTTCATGAATGGATCACGGTACCACCCCTTAATTCTCAAGCAGAAGAACAAAGACAACAGCCTAGGTACTTCCTCCTCAGGAACACTGTCAAATTACCTGATGTGAAATTTCCAAAATGTGCTGCCTCTCCTGGTGAGCAAAATCTACAAATCAGCTGTGATGTGACTGACATACCAGTCAGATCGAGAGAGTAGATGGCATGTAGCTTACCACTGTCACCAAGGGGTTATGGTACTTTCCTGGATGAAAGGCTTTATGTTCATCATTGACACAGCTTTACAATTGCTTAATGGGAGCAAAGTTTCAATTCATAGATACACAGATGAAAAATATCTCCTTCTTGCATGTCAAGTTAAAGATTTACCTAATGAACATATAAAACAAACACATAATTTATCTTCCTCTAATTACAGGAAGTAATTCAAATGTTCTTTGGAGACAACATTTATTTTATGTCATCATGTTCATGTCTAATGTGTAGAGACAAGACCTGTGGATCTTACTTATAATTATCTATTATTATTTTGTAATCTTAAAGTTATTAATTATATTGTGTGCTATGCATAATTTATGTGATTTATCTTTGATAAATTTAGTTCTTTTAATAAGACTACATACATCTGTTTAATCTCTCCAAATTCTATTTTGTATGCAATAAAATAATTTAGAGCAATTTCTGAATACTTTATTATCAGTATATATAATTCATGTCTATATTCTATAGAATATGCTATCTTGATTAGAGGAGTCTTTAAAACATTATTCAATATTTGTAAGATTTAAGCTCTTCAATGGATGCATGTAAACATAAATGATTTGATCAATATATTCACATGCATTTAACTCAGGATATATTTATTTCATACTTTCAGATCATAGACTATTGCAAACTTAGTTTTATGTCCTGGCCCAGAACTCCAGGAGAAGCCCACTGCTCTACAAAGACCAGGCTGGTACCTATAACCACAAAACCACACTGGTATCCAGAAGCTCAGAGGACATGTTGTTATGAAGAACTTCAGAGGCTCCCTACTCTAGCAGAGATCATGATATTACATGCCACCAGAGAGACAATTCTAGTTCCCCAGAACTCCCAAATTCTGAGGCCATGCTGGCACCTCAAACACCAGAAGACATACAGGCACTGAAAACCACAGCAGAGATGATCTCCTGGACCCCAGAATCACTGGTAATCAGAACAACAGGCCACTCAGGTCAGGAGACTAGAGAGGAAACAGAAACCAAGAGAAAAGACATCAAGCCAACAAAATAAATTCAGAAATCTGCTACTAAGCCTATTATTATCACATGCAGATGCCTAGAGGCTAGCATAAGAAGATAATTATTAAGAGCCAAGGAGAAATGACACCACCATAACCCAGCTATCCTACTACTGTAAACTCTGGACATTACAAAGCAGCTGAAATACAATAACATGACCTTAAGACCAATCTTATGAAGGTTATAGAGGTTCTTGAAGAGGAAATTAATAAATCTCTTAAAACGATCCAGGAAATCCCAACCAAAGATTGGGGGAAAGAATAAACCCCATAAAGAAATCCAAGGAAACACAATGGGAGGAAATGAATGAATCCTTTTTTAAAAACGTCAAGGAAAAAAGTCTAAGGCAATGAATAAAATTGTTTGAAGCCTGAAAAAATAAAAACAAAAGCAATAAGGAAAACACAAACTGAAAGACTCTTGGAAATATAAAATCTAGATAAGCGAACAGAATCTACAGACATGAACATCAGCAACAGAATGCAAGAGACAGAAGAGAAAATCTCAGCCACAGAAGATTCAATAGAAGAAATTGATACATTGGTCAAAGAAAATGTTAAATTAAAAAAAAAATTCTGATACAAAGCATTCAGGACATTTAAGACACTATGACGAGATCACACTTATCAATAACAGGAATAGAAGGAGAAGAATCCCAGCTTAAAAACTCAGAAAATATTTTTAACAAATAAAAGTTATCTAAGTTTAAGAAGGACATGTCTAGGATAAAAACTTTGAGATGGGTAGATGGCCTCATCTTTCGACTGGGGACTCTGCCTACCTACTGGAGGTGGACAGGTTCTATCTCCCTATCACTGCACATTTCAGCTAAAGTAATCCATGTTGGATCCTTGGAGCCTCTTGCTTCCCTGGCATCTGGGACCCTCCAGTGGCTATCCCCAGTTCTCCATCCCTCACTGCTACATATTTTTATTCTATTTCCTGATCCTCTGTACCTCTTTCCCATCTCCTCCAGTACCTGATCCTGTACTACTTTTTCCCTCCCCCTCTTTTCTCCCTTCTAGCCCACCCTCTCTCCACCTCCCTTGATCACCCTTGTCTTCCTTTCTCCTAAGCTCCATATGGTCTGTGGGTTGTATCATGGGCGTTGTGAGCTTTTGGGCTAATATCCACTTATAAGTGAGTACATACCATGTGTGTTCTTTTGTGTCTGGGCTATCTCACTCAGGATGATATTTTCTGGGTCCTTCTATTTGCCTGAAAATTTCATGAAGTCATTGTTTTTAACAGCTGAGTAGTACTCCATTGTGTAAATGTACCACATTTTCTGTATCCATTCCTCTGTTGAGGGAAATCTGGGTTGCTTCCAGCTTTTGGCTATTATAAATAAGGCTGCTATGAACATAGCATGTGTCCATTATTTGTTGGAGCATCTTTCGGGTATATGCCCAGTAGTGATATAGCTGGGTCTTCAGATAGAACTATTTCCACTTTTCCCAGGAACTGCGAGATTGATTCCAAAGTGGTTTTACAGCCCTACCAGCAATGGAGAAGTGTTCCTTTTTCTCCACATCCTCTCCAGGATCTGCTGTAACCTGCATTTTTGCTCTTAGCCATTCTGAATGGTGTGAACTTGGAATCTCAGGGTTGTTTGATTTGCATTTGCCCAATGACTAAGGATGTTGAACATTTCTCCATGGCTCCAGATACATATGTAGCACAGGATGCCCTTGTCTGATAATAACGGGATGGGAGGCCCTTGGTCCTGTGGAGGTTTGATGCCCCAGTGTATGGTGACGCTAAAGCAGTTGGTCAGGAGTAGGTGGGTAAGTGCAGAAGTACCCTCTTAGAGGCAAAGGGGAAGGGGAGAGAGCAGATGGGATGGGGTTTGTGGAGGGGTAACCAGGAAGGGGTATAAAAAGTTAATAATAATGAAAGAAAGAAGGGCATGTCTATAAAGGTACAAGAAGCTTACAGAACACTAACCAGGTTGGATCAGAAAAGAAAGTTCTCTCCACCACATATAATAAAAACAATGAACATACAGAACAAAGGGAGAATATTAAATATGCAAGGGATAAAGGCCAAGTTCCATGTAAAGACAGACCTATTAGAACTGCACATGACTCCTCAGTGGAGACTCTAAAACCAAGAAAGACCTCAATAAAAATCTTTTTGACTCTAAGAGACAAAAGATAGCTGTTCAGACAACTATACCCAGAAAACGTTTTCATCCTTATAGAGGGAAAAAGACAATATATTTCATGACAAACTTAAATTATTGAATAAGTTCTTGAATAGAACACCAATAGAGCAGGTACTAAAATCAACAATTAGTAAATGGTGCCTCATGAAACTGAAAAGCTTCTTACTGTAAGGCAAAAGACAATTTCAATAGGACAAAATGATAGCCTACAGCATGGCAAAAATATTTTCATGAACTGAACATCTGACAGAAGGCTCATTTCCAAAATATATAAAGTACTTCAACAAACTAAATAATCCAATTTAAATGGAGTGCGGATCTAAACAGAGAATTCTCATCATGGGAATCTCAAATGGCCATGAAACACTTAATGAAATGTTCAATAATCTTAGCCATGAGGGAAATGAAAATCACCCCTGGGATTTCATGATACTATAGTTATCAGAATGGCTAAAATAAAATAAAAAATAAAAAAACATAGGTGACAGCTTATTCTGGGGAAGATGTGGAACAAGGGGTCACTCCTCCATTCTTGTTGTGAGTACTAACTTGTACATCTGCTTTGAAAGTCAATATTACAGTTTCCCAGAAAATTGGGAAATAATCTATCTCAAAACCCAACTTTACTACTCTTGACCATACACCCAAATGGATGCTCCATTCTATCACAAGGACACTTAATCAACTATATTCATATTGGCTTTATTTGTGGTAACTAGAAACCAGAAACAACCTGGATGTCCCACAACCAAAGAATGGATAAAGAGTATGTGGTGCATTTACACATTGGTGTAGATCTCAGCTGATTAAAAAAAAAAAAAAAACTGAACATCATGAATAGTGCAGTCAAATGGCTGGGATTAAAAATACCTCATCTGTAGAAGGTAAATCACACCCAACATGATGAACAGTTTGTACTCACTTTTAAGTAGATATTAGCTGTAAAATAAAGAAAATACATTCTGAAATCCACAGTTCCAGAGAGGCCAAGTAACCAGAAAGCTTTAAGAGAGACACATGAATCTCCTTGGGAAGGGAAATAAAATAGCAGGTGGGCTGCGGGTTATTTTTTGAGATTAAAATGATAACATTTGTCTTTACTTTCCTCAAACCTATATCCCTGTTCTTCTTTAAAATAATGGCCTCTTTTACTACTAATGGTTATTTCATGCTTATATGTATGTGCATATACATAAATATTTCTAATTATAACTACTTCAGTCCTTATAATGTTACTTTTATTTATATTTCCAGGACTGACACTTGATTACCGAACAAACAGTTGGTATGACCTTCCCAAAGGAAGAATAACTTCACACACCCATCTTTTCCTAGTGAGCTATAGTTCTTTGTGTAGTGTTGAGAACTTGTGGACTTTTCCTATCTACTTTGCATGTTCATTGTTTTTCTGGTTAGTTTTCTGTCAACTTGACACAAACTAAACTCATAAAAGATGGGGGGAGTCTCAACTGAGAAAAATGTCTTTATATGGTTTATCTAGCTGCAGGTAAGCCTGTGGGGCACCTTAATTAGTGATGGATGTGAGAGGACTTCAAACATTGTAGGTGGGGACAGAAATAAGCTGGTGGTTCTAGCTTTTATATGAAAACTGGAAGGGCAACCCGTGGGAAACAAGTCAGTAAAGAGCACTCTCCATAGCCTCTGCACCAGCCTCTACCTTCAGGTTCCTGCCATGTTTTAGTTCCTGTCCTAATTTTTTCAGTAGCAGACTATGGATTTGAAAGCCTAAACCAAATAAATCCTTTTCTCCCCAACTTGATTTTTGCCACAGTGTTTCATCATAGCAATAGTATACAAAACTAAGACAATTGGTGAAAATGTTTTTGGTCCATAGAAGAAAAGTGTCTGTTTTTTGAAAACAAACAAACAAACAAACAAACAAACAAACAAATCCTTCTAGTCAATGATACATAAACATCTTACTTATTATGACTTTAAATATGTAAAAGAAAAGACAGTAATTATCTGAATGTAACAAAATCAAATTATACCTGTCAACTGAATCCATTTTCAGAAGTTCACATTTTCAACAATAAATTCATTATGAAGGTAACAGCATCATCAGAAACTGTTATGAGAATTGATGGTTTGATTACAGCATACAGCATATAAAATAATTATTTGATATACTCAATGGATACAAAAACTAAACCAAACAAAATGTTATAGGAGCATAATAAATCATATCTGTTTATACTTGATGTCAAACATTGGAATTTGAAAATGCTAATTAAAAACATTAGTGAATGTCAATATAGCAATATTTTAATGACTCTAACATAATCCCATTGCAATCAATTTACATCAAAATGAGTTTATTGCAAAGTGCCAAAGGTGAAAAAATGCTTCCTTTGCACAATAAAGCAAAAATTTCTGAAATGAATAATGTCTAGTCAAAATTTAACTAGATAATTACTTAGCTCAGATATATTAAGGAAAATAATAATGTAGAAGATGGCACACTGGGAAATGATCTAGGAGTTAATAGTTACCAAGTTTACTTTAGTTTCTGAATGCATAGACACATTAATAAAGGCAAATGAGAACAACAACAACAACAAAGCAATTAGAAATCCAAATGACAGAATCCAGGTGCCGATTTTATAGTTGACGTGTGTAGAGAAATTACCAAATCATTGGAAAAGAGGTATTTGGTATACTGAATAAAGTATATGAATAACTTTCAGTTATTAGAGTTCATGACTTTTTTTTTCTAAAAGAGTAGAGTGCATCAGCTTTTAGACTTAAACTCGTTGAAAACAGGAAAAAAATAGATAATACGATCACTGTTCTTATTTGATATGGTGTATCATAACTACATAACTAGACAACTCTCTCTCTCTCTCTCTCTCTCTCTCTCTCTCTCTCTCTCTCTCTCTCTCCTATTTTGAGATTATAATTACAATATTCCCCTCTCCCTTTCCTCAAAGTCCTACTGAATTACCCAACTGCTACCCTTCAGATTCATGGTATCTATTTTTAAGTTATTGCATGCAATACCAATTGTATCCTGCTTAGCTGGTGTACTTTTACTGCACACATGCTTTCATGAGCTTACTATTTAGCACTGGACAAACAGTGATGCACTCTTCCCTAGAGAAAACCACTTCTCCCTTTCAAAGGTTTCTTCAGTTGCCATTTTTTAAAAATGTAAGTTTGAGGTCTCTACGGATTTCCCGATCCAGTTTGGCACTAAGATGGTGCATTCATCTTAAGCTTCACAACACAAAATAAAATTCCAAACAAACACAAATAAGAGTTTTTGAATGCATATATTCAATGTGAATTAGGAGTTTTTCTTTTGTTTAAATTTCAAACCTTACCCCCCACCCAGAAAAAAAAAAGAAGTTATTAAAAATAAATACTGAAAATGAATCTGGAAAATAATTTAGGAACTCAATTATTAGCTGACAGGCTAGAATAAGCAGGATTAAAACCAAAAAGTAAAACAAACAAACAAATAAAACAAACAGATCAAGTATTAAAGTGGAAGAGAACAGGAATTAGAAAATCTTAAAGGAAGAGCTAAGATACCACAAATGGATATCAAAATTCACACTTTCCCATCACCAAGTAGTATCTATCTTCCCAGACAGCTTACCATTTCTGTTGCTATGATAAAATATACTGACAAAAAGCAACCTGGAGAAGAAAATATCTATTTGGTTTACAAGTCCAGGTAACCATCATTATTTCAGGAAAGTCAAGGCATAAACTTAAGCATCTTATCCTCAGCTATGTTTAGAGAAGAATAACAGGTTCTTGATTTCCCCTGAAACCTTGTGACCTAAGTCCTCTATGCCTATGGTAGAATGGCTCTCTTCCTACTTTTCCCCCACTGGAATGGCCTATTCAATTTCCCATTGGAAAAGTTCATTGGCTTTTAAACATTTCACAAAAAGAGGAGGAGGAGGAGGAGGAGGAGGAGGAGGAGGAGGAGGAGGAGGAGGAGGAGGAGGAGGAGGAGGAGGAAACAGATGAAGAAGAATAGGATGAGGAGGAGGGAGGAGGAGGGGCGAGGAAGAGGAAGAGGAGGAGGAGGAGGAGGAGGAGGAGGAGGAGGAGGAGGAGGAGGAGAAGAAGAAGAAGAAGAAGAAGAAGAAGAAGAAGAAGAAGAAGAAGAAGAAGAAGAAGAAGAAGAAGAAGAAGAAAAGTAAAGAAAAAAAGATGAGATTAATCACAGCAACAATCACACTTCCATCCAATTTCTGTTTCAATTGATTTTTGGTTATCAAAATACCCTGACTTGGCTAATCTTATGAGATGAATAGTTCATTTTGCAGTCCATTATTGTGTGGACCTTAAGGCATAAAAATAAGTGTTACGTTTACAGTCAAGAGCAGTGAGAAAATAAATATACGAATCATTTCTTGCTTGCTTGTTTGCTTGCTTGCTTGCCCCCTTGTTTGCTTGCTTCTGCCCGGTTGGCTCACTTCACTCTTACATTGTTCTGGCAAAAACTCTTAGATGGTAAACACACAAATGCTGGACAGTCCTTAGTCAACTATCAATCACAGCAGTCTACCATTGATATACTCATGTTTGTTCAACAATCCTCCAATTCAGTCATCTGTCCAGTTCTATCATTTGATTATATGCTCTAATAATATTATTTCTGAGCAAAATATTCCAGGTGTTCTAAACCTGTAATCTATCGCTCCATCCCTACCACTTTAGCAAAAACAGCGATATGGTCAGATGTGTGAATAAGATCATCTATGTAATCTCTAAGTCTGAATGCTTGGCTCCTTTACATGGATACATAGATACCTGATATCAGAACAATCTATAACAGTAAAATAAACAACTTCAATGAAAACAAGGCAGAATAAACAGCTAATTGAAAAAGTCATTATAGAATCCATAATGAGGAAAAGAGAGATCATTATTTAAGAATGTTTCAAGTGCTAATATCTAATATTATGATACTATAAAATATAGATAGATAATATATGACACAGACTTTTGTCTATCTACCCTGCTACAATACTAAGATGTCAAACTTTCTTCCTCACAGATAAAATTATTCTGAAAACTGAAAAATTGTGTATATATATATATATATATATATATATATATATATATATATATATATACACACATGTATATATTGATATTAATATGTTTACTTTACAGCAATATTCAGATCATGACATCATGATGTCATACTTACTTAAATATTTTAAAAAGAAAAATATTTAACTAATTAAATTTGGATGATAATGGTATTGACACACTAGATGGAGAGTTTTGTTCAGGAAGTAGTATCTGATGCCTGATCAAGTCACTAAAATAAAACACAAAAGGGAAGGAAAAAGAAAAATTGAATGTGAAGAAATTAAATGGGTCAAGAGTTATAATTGGAAGAAGGATAACTAAAACCAAAGATGTGAAAGTATCATAAACATACTCCTATATACATATATAATGACATTTTTATGGATTTACTCTATAGAGACAATGTCTGTCACAGTATATAAAATAAGGTAAAAAGAATCAGTGCTAGCAATGGCACTTCCTTTGAAATTGTCAGTGGGTTCTCCCAGACAGACCCAAAAGTTACATATATTTGTTCTTGATTACTCCCTAGGAGTTGATGTTTAAGTCCTCTTAGTCTTGACTTTATGAGGAAGCATAATCTTTGAGAATGTTCCATGATCGCTACCTTCTATTATCTTTCACCCCTGTTTTTGAATGTTATTTGAACCTTAGGTCAGAGGGTGTGTGTGTTGTAGATGTTTCTGCTTGAATAGAGTGATGCAACTCTCCATTTTAATGAGCTTGATTTTATGTAATTGTTTCCATCTGATGCAAAGAGAACTTTTTATGAGGAGTGAAAACTATACTTATCTGTGGATATAAAGATAAATATCTGTGGTTATAAAGACAGATATCAAGAATTTACTCAGAATTTGCTGTAAACTGCTTGTTGCAGTTTCTTTTCCAAAATAAATGATCCATAAATTATCACAAACATGATTGCCTATTAATGCTGAAGAACCACAGTAATAATAGACATGTCAAATGAGTGCTGGAAAGAACATTAGGCATGAAACATACACAAGAACTCTTTACAGATAAAGAATGCTGACTGAGAGTTAATGAAATAGTCTTTCCCAAGGATGATCACAACAGTTGGTTATTAAGTACCAAATGGTGAGCCCTAATAACACTATCATACATGTGATACCATTAACTATATTATAAGGTTATATTCATGAATATATGCATATATATATGTATATTCACATACATATTCATATATGCACATACATAAATATATATATATATGTATGTATGTATGTATGTATATGAATATAACAACAGTTAATTTAAAAGAGGCCAGGACCTTGAAGACGACAAGAATAGCAAGGAAGCATGTGGAAGGAGAGGAAATCATGAAAAGTGGAAATAATATCATTCGATTATAATCCCAAAAATGTAATAATATTAATAATAATAATAATAACAATAACAACAATAACAATAACAATAATAATCATCAACTATGGCCAAAGATACTGAATGTGTGAGCTATAGGATATGAGATAATCAAGCTGGTACTAATCTAAAAGCTGCATTCCTACTGGGGAGCTTACATAGCAATAGAAATTTCTATGCATCATACCAACGAGGAAAGTTATCAGTAATCTTACCCAGCTATAACATTCACAAGCTAAAATGAAAATTGTCTGATATGATATGCCTACCAGTAAAATAGTCACACAAATAGTATGGGAGTAACTAACTACATTACAATTAGAAGTAAAGGCTATTCTATTACATGTAAACCCTGGCTGACACAGTTAAGCCATCTAAAAATTGAGAATGGCTACATTATAGTCCCTAGAGGAAATCCTAGTATATTCTGCTAAGTGGTTATACTGCTAATACTACCTCTAATGACTTTTTCTTGTACCTATAGATTAATGTATTTTTCCAACATCATTGAAGAACTTTTCCCCCAGCAGATGGTAATTAACACAGACAGCCACAAGCAGTTCATGGCAGAGAATAAGAGAGAGTGAAATACAGACTTAACAGAAGGCTCAGTGATTAAGAGCATTTGGTACTCTTGCAGATGACGTAAGCTCAATTCCCAACATCTACGTATCAGCTCACAGCTGTATGTTACTCCAGCTCCAGAGGTCTCAGTGTGTCTTCATACTTCTACATGCACCTGTACACAAGTGATGCACAATATAAATTCAGGCAAATACCTACAAAATAAAATAATAAATAAATAAATAAATAAATAAATAAATAAATAAATAGAAAAACAGTGAAATGCTCATAGTTAATGGTACTTCTGTATCACAACCCACTCAACAAAGTATGGGAATTATTCTTGGAGAGGGTATGGAACCAGATTAAGAGTCAGAGGTAGTGAGTATATATAATGAAATTGTTTTTGCCAGATATGATAGTACAGAGGCAAAATGAACTTACAATGACTGACAATGCAGAGGACATGTACAATGTAAAGACAAGAAAAATCTCAGTATGGGAGTATATGGGTTGGAGTTAGGGAGGAAATAGGAGGAATTATAGAAGGAGAAACCAATCAAGATAGATTGGGTGAAAAGTTAAAATAAACTATGAAACACAAATTTGGAGCTCTGAAAATGTGTTGCATTCAGTTTATACTACCTCTTCATACAACCTCAGGGGTAAAATATTAGCAAAAGAATCATTTTCTTTATTAATTTTACAAATTAAAATGATTTCTATTGATGTAGGGTTATTAATGAGAAATGTATATATTAAAATAATTTATAATGGTAATAGTGACTTTCTTCAAAAAGAGTACAAGTGAATTTAGAGACATCCTTTTACCCCTTCATTTATTTATAGCATTTTTCATAAAATAGTTCTACTGGCCTCTTGTTGATTACATAAGAGGAGTATATATTACCATGAGCCCATAGCATATTAGATAAAATGCCTAGATGCTACTATTATGATATTTATGAAAACTCTGTATAATTTTGCCAGAATGTGTGATATGATGAGAAAAATAATATCTGATGTACCTTACAGACTCTAAGAAGTGTACTGCTCTTACGAAGCCTCTCTTTAATGTCTCTTCTCATGAGAGTTGAGCATATATTATTGATCCATTCTGTCAAATCTTTCTGTGATTTTCACTTCTATGTCACTTTCAAACATGGCTGCTTCCTTCTAAAAGCTAACTTTACCTTTATTTGGGGCATTAAAGGTGTATAGTAAAAATGTGTCTGTATTCCAGCCAGAATGGTTAGTGATATGTCATTCTAGCTATATCTCACAGACCAGGAGGACTTTGGATGTGATACCTTGCCAGAGCAGTTATGGTTCTGGTTTAAAATTCCTATATAATCTCTAGAAGCATGGCAGGAAACAGTTGAAATCGAGCCTCTAGGTTCTTTTGTTCCAGGAACTTATTGGTACGATATTATATGGCTATCAGTTTTGCATGTTTCTTTTCTATAACTTGGTGTATTTTTTCTTTTTGTTTATGTATATGTGTATGTTTGTGTTTACATTGAAATAATTCCTTTTGTCTTTATTTTTATTTTATGATAACTCATTCATTTTTTTCAACCATCTTTCTGTACTTTTCTTTTCTTTCTTTTTTTTCGAGACAGGGTTTCTCTGTGTAGCCCTGGCTGTCCTGGATCTCACTCTGTAGACCAGGCTGGCCTCGAACTCCACCTGTCTCTGCCTCCCAAGTGCTGGGATTAAAGGCGTGCGCCACCACTGCCCGGCCTTTCTATATTTTTCTAAACCGTGTTCTTTACACATAATTGGACAGTATCCAATGAAATAAGCCTTCATTTTTTACTTGATAAAGAATGGAGGGTATTTGCTGTGATTATTACTATTAAAGAATAAATAAGCCATGCATATTTTTGTTATGACCTGAAATATATTTGCATTTTACAAATATGATCCTTTACTTTTTCTAGTTCAATTTTTTTCAATGGGAAACAGAAAATATAAGAACATACTGCTATAAAGAATTGGAAGATAACAACGTGATAATATAAAGCATTTGCAGAGTTCTTAGATTTGACATTATTCTAGAATTCCTATTTAACATTTGAGGTTTGGTATGAATAGTACTGAGATACATTTTTATTTTGTTGCATTTTATTATATTTTAGAAGAAACAGCATAAAAATTAGTAGCAAACATACATGGATAAATTTGGATAACTTCTTACACAAATATGCTTCTGCAAATACCTAATCTTTTTAAAGTAAACTGAACAACTAAATATTCTACCTTTGTAATCAGTTTCACCTACAAAAATTGACAATCCTGAAATTTATAAAACTAGAAGTCTTAATATTTATGGTTTTCTATGGTATTTTTCCTTCAATATGATTATTTTGAAGTCAATACACATTGTAGCACATGCCAGTAGTTTATTATCTTACATTATTTTGTGATTCTATTTCTTTTAGTAGATATTCTCAACCTTGTTCACTCTTTTTCCTCCTCAAAGACATTTGTAGTGATTACAGAGTTTGCTTTTTACAAAAAAAAAAAGAAAAACAAAAAACTGATATAAACATTTATTTTTTCTACTCAATATTAAATAGTGAAAATTATCAGTTAGGATAGTACATAAAATTAAAATCATATAACACGGCTTTCATGAGGACTGATTGATTTAACAATAGACTATAACAATAAATTAAGAAAAAAAAGTTCTCAGAAGAGTTTGACACTTGATGGATACCCTGTAAATATGTATTAAATATATGAAATTTCAAAAGGAAAAAAAGCTACTGAAAGTCACAGAATACTTATGCGGAACACTGCATTGGATATAACATTAATATAGAATTATGAAGAGTTTTTACTTTGATATTGTCCTTTTTCAAGCTGTGTGAATTTGATACCCCAACTATTCCACTCTGTTCTTCATAGTCCTTATAAGTGAGATGGAGGCTCACAAATAGCATAAGCTACAGGATTCTTATAATTTGCAAAAACAAAAACAACAAAAATGAATAAACAAACAAACAAACAAATGAGACATATACTATGTCCTCTCTTTCCTTTCCTCTCTGTCTGTCTCTCTATCTCTCTCTCTCTGTCTCTGTCTCTCTGTCTCTGTCTCTGTCTCTCTCTCTCCTATCATGGATATATGAAAATATTTTTTGATTCTATGAATCTTTTGCCTACCTTAATATTTGATTACATCAATTATTCCGTGATATCTCTAATCTACATAGTGTAAGTTTGTGTGAAGTACAATCTGCATAATCTTTACTTATTTAAGCGGTAGGATATATTTCTACCGCAGAAATGTGAATTTGTTGCTACAAACAAGTTTCCTCTGTGTTTTTTAGAGTCAGCCATGGTTTGAGCTTTTCTGCTGTCATCAGTCAGCCAGTACTGTCTCATTTTTCTAGTAGGCAAACGGCTTTGATCCTAAGCTCTAAAATGTTTACTCACTGGATATCTTGGTTTGTTGTTGTTTATTCTGAGTACTATATTTTATTTCATTTACAGGATTTTTTGGCCTGCTCATGTCCTAGGTATGTCTATCAGTTTACTCTTGTTTGGTAAAATACAATTTTTCCATTTTTAAAAATTAATTAATTAATTTACTTATTTATAACTCCAGATTTTATTCCCCTCCCGTTCTGTTCCACCCTCAGACTGTTCCACATTCCATACCTCCTCCCCACCTCCCTGTCTCCACAAGAATGTCCCCACCTGCCACCCCCACCCCACCAAACTTCTAAACTCCCTGGGGCCCTCAGTTTCTTGAGGGTTAGGTGTATCCTCTCTGACTAAACCCAGACCCAGCAGTCCTCTGCTGCATATGTACTGGGGGCTCCATATCAGCTGGCTTAGGCTGCCTGGCCTGTGTTTCAGTATCTGAGTGATCTCCGGGATCCAGGTTAATTGAGACTGCTGGTCCTCACACAGGGCTGCCCTCCTCCCCAGCCTCTTCCAGCTTTCCCCTAATTCAACCACAGGGGTCAGCAGCTTCTGTCCATTGGTTGGGTGCAAATATCTGCCTTTTTCAGCTGCTTGTTTTGTCTTTCAGAGTGCAGTCAGGCTAGGACCCTTTTGTTAGAGCTCCATAGCCTCCATAATAGTGTCACGTCTTGGTGCCTCCCCTTGAGCTGGATCCCACGTTGGGCCTGTTGCTGGACCTGGTTTTCCTCAGGCTCCTCTCCACTTCCATCCCAGCAGTTCTTTCAGACAGGAACAATTATGGGTCAGAGTTTTGACTGTGGAATGGCAACCCCATCCCTCATTTGATGCCCTGTCTTTCTGCTGGAGGTGGGCTCTACAAGTTTCCTCTCCCCAATATAGGCCATTTCATCTAAGGTCCTTCTCTTTTAGTCCTGAGAGTCTCTCAATGAGTTCAAGGCTCTCATCGGCACAACAAACCAACAGCTAATATCAAATTAAATGTAGAGATACTTGAAGCATTCCCACTAGAATTTGGGACAAGACAAGGATGCCCACTCTCCCCATATCCATTTTCATTTTTAAAATTAAACATTTTATTTTGTTGCTCATGCTTCCACTTGCTGTCAGACAACTGTTGAAGCAGACTGCAGAACCAGATTTATGCATCTTCAAACAGAAATTTAGCTTCTTACATTTCGACCTACTTTAAGATTCAATGATATAGTAAACAATAAAGCAACATTAACTATGGATAGTGTTTCCCTAACCCCTCAAAGTGATTTACATAAAACATATTTCACATTTCCTACTTAAATGCCATAGCTTAATATTTGATTCCATCAATTATACTATAGTATCTCTAATCTACATAATAGAAATTTCCTACTAGATAAGATAGTATGATATATATATATATATTTATATATATGTGCCAATGCTTATAATATATAGATGTAAATCATAGAAGTTGTAAAATGAATGATAATTATTCTTTCAGTTTTTAAGATTTGACACTGAATAAAAATCTGCACTTCATTATCTTATTTAAAAGATGTCCAAAGAATTACTCAACTTGCTCATAGCACAAAATTTATACAACATGTAACGTAATCACAGTAATAATTGTCATAATAAACATTTTCCACAGAATAAATTTTAGAATATAGAAGTCACAAATCTATAAACTTCCACAACACACTTTAAACACAACGACACAGTATGATTTAAAAGATAATGTTTGAAAAATATGTTATACAAACATTAACTAAAAACTAGAATTGTCTGTATTTTATATGTTATTGTACACTTCAGTGCAAAGGAAAATGTTTGAGGAATAAAGAAAGACAATTTAATATTTTAAAAAATCAATTTATCAGATAAAAATATATAATATATTGCAGTTAAATTGTGTCCTTAAAGTTCATAAAAAAGCTGATAAGTAAATAATCAAAGGAACAAATTAAAGAATGCTCAACAGTAGATGGTAATCAAAATGATGAATATACTTTAACAGTTCACAAATGAAAATACAAGGTAAGTATTTAAATATTCTGCATTTTATAAAAGACTTCTATCCAGGATATAATTATAAAGATCTCACATAAAAAGTAATTTTAATATAATTATATGCAGTTATATTAAATTAATTAGCAGTATAATTAAATAGTTATGGTAAATTAATACACCAGCTGATTCTTACTGTAGCTAGTTCCCCAATAATGACACAAAGAGATCAATATTTATGTAAGGCTTTACCTCACTGCCTGGGCTACCTCCCAGTCAGAACACCCATCATGCTTTCATTTACGGCTTCCCCATTCTCCTGCTGAACTCTTAACTCATTCCTTCTTGTAGCTCTGTCTTTCTCTTCTCTCTCTCCCCCCAACCTCTGGCAAGGAGATGTCTCACCCTATTCTCTCTTCTGCCCAGCCATTTGTCATCAGCCTTTATTGACAAGTCAGAGAATAAATTAGAAGCATTCTTTACTCAAACTTGAGACAGGAAATTCTTGACATAAGCAATATAATGCTGGGTCCAGATTGAAACAAGATATGAAGACAGAGAAATAAGCATTTGAATAACACAAGGATAAACTTTAGGAAGTGTACAAAAACATTATTTCTATAGTCTTAGACATCTAAAATCAGAATGCCACATAAAATCAATGGAGTATTCACCTTCTTCAAATAATGTCCACAAATACATTAAAGTATATAAAATTATTCACACCTTTGTAAGAAGTTATAGGAACATGGCCTAAGTTTATAACTAGACATTTTAGTAAGCACCCAATAAATGATAAAAGAAGCATCGTTTGGGGGAAAAGTATAAAAAAATAGAATTATTGACACATAAAGTGAAAAGACAAATTTAGGGGAGTTTATATTTTATCATGACAACTTCTAATTATGGTCATAAGAATCAATTTCTTTTTTTTTTTTTTTTTTTTTTGAGATAGGGTTTCTCTGTGTAGCCCTGGCTGTCCTAGAACTCACTCTGTAGACCAGGCTGGCCTTGAACTCAGAAATCCACCTGCCTCTGCCTGCCAAGTGCTGGGAGTAAAGGCATGCGCCACCACTGCCCAGCTCATAAGAATCAGTTTCAATAAAACTTTAAACAGAAATCTAGTGTTTCTTTTCACAGAAAAATATAAGAACTGTGTAAATGATTGAAATACGTAAGGAAGAAAACAGAACACCGTGTACCATGTGAAGATATATTCAATGGTCAAGTAGTCTTAAATTAAATTAAATAATCTAAGGTCATTTATTCAATATAAATCAAAAGTAAAGTGTAATCACATCCATTTTTACAGAAAATAAAATGTAGACTTTTTGAAATAAAAAATATACTAAACATAAGGAAGAAAAGGTAGTTTACATATTTCTATTATAAAAAAGCAAGAACACACAATAAAAAGATGAAAGTGCCAAAATTAGAGACTGTGGATGAGGTTATAATGCATAACAAATAAAAGGACAAAATAGAGGGGCATGAAAACAAGGGTTGGCTTACAGAAGTGGGGAGTAAACATGAGGTTAGGTGCTTACAGAAGAGAAGACATACAAGTGCTCAGGACATATAGATAACAGCTTAATAGATAAGAATCTCTAGATTACTGTGACGGTAAAATCCTCTATAGTGAATGTTAGTTTTATTTTATATAAGGCAGATTTTGTCACAATGCAAAAAAGAAAAATACAGATGTAGAAGAGAAGGCAGTCAACTGAGATTTAAACACACCTCTTTTACTGTATCTGTACAATAATCAAATGAAATTTTCATTAAAATATTAGAGCTTTGTGTCACAAGAGAGTTGGTACAAAGACAGAGGTGGAATTTGATACCCAAAGATGATTCTATAGAGTGATTGAATAATTTCACAGGATAATGTTTCCTTAAAAGTCTGAATTTTACAAAGGACCGAAAGATGAACAAACAATAGGTACAAAGACATGAAGGCCTACCGTACGCTTAGCTTCTATGGAAAGAGAGTAGGAGAATAGAACTCTGTGGACTGTATATCTAAGGTGATTGAAGTGTATTCAGAATTCCAGCATTGCCTATGTGGATGTTAGTTTATGGATCTGAAACAGAATATGGATTACAGTCGCTCTCAGTAGAAAGGTTTTCTGGAGAAATTACTCTTCAACAAATGTCAGTATCATAGACAAAGACTATGTTGAACACTTCCTAAATTATTATATTTAAAAAATAATAAAAATTATAATCTAAGTATTTTACATACAATTATCTAAAAGCTTAAGATTTGTTATTTTGTCCCATGTTTATAATTATTTTAATACACAAAAATTCACATATGGATCAATTAGTATATTTCACACCATTATTATAATTGATATTGACTTTACATGTGATGGATAATGGCCATATGGATGCAGAGTGTGTTATGTTTTCTGTCCCATTGATATTTTATCATTGTTTTTTTTTTTTTTTTTTTATGCCCTATCCATCAAGCATTTGGGAGATCCTTGAGATCTAAACTGGTCCAAGGACATATGTGCCTTAAGGGAGTGACAGGGCCATGTGTGTTCACTGAACAGTGTTAGAATGATGTTAGTAGAGAGGCAAGATTGCAGAGATGATCTGAGCCCCTTGGGATTAGGGATACAGCAGAGAAAAGGACAGCTGAGAAAAATCCGAAGACTTTGGGTAAGAACTAGACGTGTTTGGGATGCATGTATTAGAAACTAGATTCGAAGACAAGGGAGGGGAGTTACCCTCACAGTTGACAGAGGGAGGAAGCAGGAAGGTTTTAAAAGGCATGCTGTGAAGTCCTGGGGTATCTGTAGGCAGGGCTCAACACCAATAGGCTTGCAATAAAATAGTCCCTTTTTATTTATTTATTTATTTATTTATTTATTTATTTATTTATTTATTTATTTATTTATTTAGATACTTTATTTACATTTCCAATGTTTCCCCTTTTCTAGGTCTCCTCTTTGGAAACCCCCTATCCCCTCCCCCTCCCCGCCTCTATGAGGGAATTCCACCTCCCACCCACCCGACAACCCATTCCCATATTCCCACCTTGACATTCCCCTTTACTGGGGCCTCTAGCACCCTCAGGCCCAAGGGCCTCTCCTCGCTCCTCTGCCATATATGTGGTCCGAACCATGGGTTCATAGATGTGTATTCTTTGGTTGGTGGTCCAAACTCCAAGAAGACAGGGGGAGGGGTGGTCAGGCCCGTTGATGCTGTTGCTCCCTCCATGGGGCTGCAAATTCCCTCAGCTCCTTCAGACCTTTCTCCAACCCCTCCATCTGGTACCTCACTCTCAGTCCAGCGGTTACAGTAAAGTGAAACTAGGGCATTCTGAACTTTTGGGCTAATATCTGCTTATCAGTGAGTATATACCATGTTCGTTCTTTTCTGACTGAGTTACCTTGCTCAGAATGATATTTTCAAGTTCCATCCATTTGCCTGCAAATTTCATTAAGTCATTGTTCTTAATAGCTGAGTAGTACTCCATTGTGTAGATGTACCACATTTTCTGTATCCATTCCTCTGATGAGGGACATCTGGGTTGTTTCCAGCTTCTGGCTATTATAAATATGGCTGCTATGAACATAGTGGAGCATGTGTCTTTATTGC
>CM052716.1:21368172-21400200 GCA_028551405.1 Uromys caudimaculatus | reverse complement strand
GGAATCTCAGACTTGTTTTGATTTGCATTTCCCTGATGACTAGGGATGTTGAGCATTTCTTTAGGTGCTTCTCAGCCCTGCGAATTTCCTCAGTTGAGAATTCTCTGTTTAGCTCGGTTCCCCATTTTTTGATGGGGTTATTTCAAAAAGCTGAGCCATCATTTTCTAAATATAAATTTAACATTGTTGACAAAAATCTCCAACGTTTAGTTCCTACAAAATTTATTTTTCAACTTCTCCTCTTATATGAATCTTAGTCTAAATGCTATTTAACTTTTTAAATTAATGTTTCAGAAAATGAAAAATAGGAAATAAATTAAGAAAGGTCAGATGTGTGGATCAAAAAAAAAAAAAAAACTGTTAGGAAAAAAATCGTAAATCTTTCATGGTGTCTGACTCCAGAGTGTTTAACTCTGTATTAATTTACAAAGATAATTGAAAATAATGCTTCATTGAGACATAGATATCCAGTCTGGGAGAAAAAGACTTGAGCAGTTAGTTGTTCTTTGTGTGGTTTCTAATATTAAAATTTGTCAATATTATCTCCTTGGTTTTGTTTTTATTTAGGGTAATATTTCTTTTTCATGTACCTTATATAATATTAAGATTATACTTTTCTATAAACCAATTAAATAAACCAAATCAGACCAATAAAATGAGCCTTAGGAATATATTATACATAGCAGTATTAACATATTAGACATTTATTTCAAAACATCTATGCCAACTAATGTAAGATTTGTCATTTTGTTAAAAAATAAATTGTAGCAAATGAATTTTCTCAATATGATATTTGAAAATATAATCAAATGAGACCTTATCTCAGTCTATTTATATATTTCTCTAAACCAGTAATAAACAAGATGACATATGCAGTATTAGAGCAGAAAAGTATATTCTATGATATAAAAGATTAAAATTTTCTAATCCAAACTGCTCTAATAATATCTCAGAAATTACTAACATAAATTTTCTATTAAAAACATTATACATCTTCTTGACATTCTCATACTTAAAAGCACTTTCACACAAGCAATGTAAGAACATATTATCATTCTTTTTATATTGTTTTAAAATTAAAACTAATTGTTGCATGTTTATATTTTCAAGAGAAAGTAGCAATGAAATGTGGGTACTTCATAAACTATGTCAATTAATATTATAGAATATGACAACAAATATATTTGGCTTCTTTGCATACATTTTAATACATTACCTAATACATAGGTACCTGTTATCTGAGAGAAACTATCTGCACAGCAAGCTAAGTGTTGATGTTGCACAGCTCAGCTGCCAATATTACATGCCTATTCATCACCCCAATGCCTCTGCAGCCCACATGCCATTCTTTTACTTCTATTTAAGGTTCAAACACAGTGCAGCTTTTCTAAATTTCTCATAATTATAATACAGTTTATTTATATTTTGTGCATTAATACATTTATATGTTTTCCCATTTTCAGTATACTCACAGTTCATAGACTTCAGATGGAAAATGTTAAATTTCAAACGTTCCTCTTGAAGAATATTTTATATTTTATATACCCATGGAGGCCATGGAGGGATGTTTCTTACTGGCTTGCTTGCTTCTCCTGGCTTGCTCAGCTGGCTTTCTTATAGAGCCCAAGACTACCAGCCCACAGATGGTACCACTCACAAGGGGCCCTCCCCCCTTGATCACTAACTGAGAAAATGCCTTACCGCTGGATCTCATGGAGGCATTTTCTCAACTGAAATTCCTTTCTCTGGTATAACTCCAGCTTGTGTCAACTTGACACACAAAACTAGCCAGTACACAGACCATACAGGCCTCATGTTTGCATTCAGTCTCTGTGAGCCCATATTTTAAGTTTTGTGTTAGTTTTATTTTATCTGTTAGTTTGTTTTAGTTGATATGATAAAATATCTTGATAAAGTCAAATTCAAGGGGTAAAGTTAGGCTCAGTTCATAATACTTTGAGAGGAAAGTCAAAAAAAGAGAATCATCAACCATTAAGAAAAATTTAATACTTATGTTTTCAATTTACTTTTTCATTAACCATTCATGAATCTCAGCCCAGGGAAAACTGCCATCCATATTAGTTGGATTTTCCTTCTCAATTATCCTGTCAATATAGCCCCCCATAGGAATGCTCAAAGCCCATTTTCCTGATGCTTACAAATCTTTTCAAGTTGATATTTGATATTAACCATCATTGTCTAAGGTATATTATCTAGTTCCACTCAATACATATAATTTGTGGCTATTATTTGGATATTATTTAAAATGTCTTTTTAAATTCCTATAAAACTTGAAACTCAGTTCTTAGTGTGGCCATTTGTAGGTAGAAGATTTAATATGTACATCTAGTTGGAAATCACTGCTTTTACCTTCTAAAACGATTTTCAAGTAGTCTTTATAAGATTCTAAGTGAAATCTCCAGTGATATATCATAAACAGAGGAATGACGGGACCTTCAGTTTGTCTCATTCTTGCTTGGTTATATGATTCATATTTCATTAAGATTTCTTTAAAGAAGAGCAATGAAATGAAGTGCTAGGCCACTGAACCTCTAGATCTGTAAGATAAATAATCACCGGCTTTTCACGAGTACCTTCCCTCACATATTTCATTGTTATGACAAATGGCTAGTCAGTTCATGTTTTATCTTGATATTTCTCAATTTCTCAGATGATAATACATTTTCAGAAAAAAATTGATAAACTTTTATTATGCACATTCATTGTTATCATTGATATCAAATAAGAAGAAAGTGTGTTATAATAATAACAGTAATGCTTATTTAATCTTTAACATATTTTAGAATATGATTCATACTGATATAATGCCTTTCCATAATGATAATTGTGGTAAAGAAGTTTATTCTTATCAAAGATTAAAATGATGCAAGAAAACCAGGCCACTAGTTTAAACCTGCTATAGCGATGACACCAAGAGGTGATGCTTCAAGATTCTATTGCACAACAGGGAGTTTCCTTGCAGAATCAGAATGAAGGGGTAAGCCTTCAGATACAACCACAGGTCCAATCCTGAAGGGAATCATACATTGTTTATAACTTTATATTTAGTTCTCCATAAGCACGAGAGTGCTCATAAGTGGTCCTGATGACGGTTTCACTAGCTTGAAAATGAGAATGTAAGGAATATAGTAAGAAATTGTTGGATTTTGGTATATTTTAAAATTCATATTATGAAAAACTCATAGTACTTTTTCACAGCTTGATTATAGAGGTAAACCCTATCAAATTTAAGTAATCTTATTTCTGGACATCTCTTTTATAAATAAATTATTTGGTTTTCTTACAAATAGCAATAAAGCACAAATAAAATATTTCATGTAATTAATGAAAGATAGAGAAACAAAATAAAATTGAAGATTTTCATTATGATGGAGATGTTTAAGCACACATGGACCAGAGAGGTTAAATTATATTTCCTATAAAATATCTATTAAAATATCTTCAAACATAAGTGTCTGCTAGATCAATACCTCCTGTAAAATAGCTCAAGTTTATTTATTGACAGAATATGATATATTCTGGTCCAATTTCACTGAGCAAAATGTACCCACTAGTATAAACCTAGTCTATAGCTACTTCTTGAAACACATCACTAAAGCTTCAATACATTCTTGCTCTGCATATGTATTAGACATATATACATATACATCATATACATACATTTTTCTATCAGAGGTAATATGTTAGTTACTTTTCTCATTCATCTGACAGAATGCCTGAAAAGAGGCAAATTAGCAAATGGAGTGTTTATTTCAGTTTATATTTGAAGAGAATACAGCTAGTAATTGCTAAGTGAAGTCATGGCAGCAGAAGTGTGAGTCAGCTGGTTGTGTTGCATGTGCAGTGAGGAAGCAGAAACGTGATGTCTTCTAGTCCTTCCAATATATCCTTCTTTGTCTTTAGTTCAGAATCGCTGCCAGTCAAATGGTGTTTTACTACCCCAATTATGGGAATCTAGAAAATTTCCCACAACCATGTCCGGGGGCTAATTCTAGATGTTATTTCACTGAAGTACTTAGAAGCTTGACTCCTAGGAGATGCTAGACTTTTCCAAATTGATATTAATAATTACAGTAGATTTCTATAACAGGTATAATACTGTTCTCATTTATTGTCTCTCCTTATATTTGATTTTAATCCTCATTCTTTTTTGGTAAATAAGAAAATGTTAGTGGAATGTACTGTCATGCCAGGATGAAAGACTCCTACTCATTGTGATTAGAATCAAAGTGACCTGAAAACTCAGGAACATCAAAGAATTTGTCCTTGTATAACATCATAATCCCAGTATAGAAAAAATTAATACAATTAGCTAATTAGCTATCATTCCCATGAGAGAAAATTGTGAACAGATTTCACACATACACACAAACACACACACAGACACACACACACATTCATACACACAGGCACACACACACACACTCATACACACACACACACATACACACAGGCACAAACACACATACACACACACACACACAATTCAATTAATATAAACAAACTTTTCCAGAGATGATGGATCTGTGGGTAGAATGATGAAGCTTGCCCCTGAGAAACTAAGTCTACTTTAAGAGGAATTTTATCTAATTATAATGAAACATGAATGTTCATATGTTGAAGAATAAAAGATAAATTAGTAATGACAGACTGTAATAAAATGACCCATCTTTCCTCATGTTTCTTCTTCATCAATTTGACCAGAGGAAATAGCAGAGAGGGAACCTAAGCAGTTCACTGCAGGCTGTTAGTGAGAACATTATAATATGCAAGTGGAACTCAAAGCCATCAGGGATAGCTGACAGAAGCTTATATAAAAAGCCAGTATAAAGCAAAACTGCTTTACCTGTAAAACACAGTTAATAAGGCAATAAGGTCCCATGCGTCCATCAGTTTCCATATTCTCAATCTGACTCATGCTCAACTCTCTGAGAAAGCCAGCACACAGTGATTTTGAGATGTTTGAGAATAGTCTTCTAAGTTGAGAAGATAAAATTCCCTTTCTTCTTTGACTGCTAAGAAAATTACTAAAGTTGAATATGTCTAAAATGTCTGTCTATCTTATATATTTTAGAGTGAACCCTTTGCTAGTTATTCAACTAGAGAAGACAATCCTTCCATATGAGAAAATTGACTTCTTAGTCACAGGGCAATCATGCACTTCTAGGATATTTTAGAACTATACTCTGCATTAAAATCTATTTCTAACATAAAAGAAAAGGAATGCTAAGTATATTTCTTGTTCTGTTGGAATTAATTAGAGAAATCATCTTGACAGTACTTTAGCAATCTTTAATTGCTTTACTTCTGTTGCTGACTGCAAGCTATCTCACAATAATGTTTTCCCAAATTAGAAGTTGCATATTTTACAATGTCACTCACCCTGCTGAATAAAACAAATAGAATAACCATCATACTTTCCTTCTCAGACACACTTTACATGCTTATGACCCAAACATTCAATGTACTGACAGTCTGAAATTGCTCAAAATATTAGACACATGCTATGAAAGAAATCCAAGTTTTATAAAAATAACTTTGGTTTTACTACATAAGAGTAATAAGCTGAGCAAAAGGCACTGTTTTGTAACCACGTAAATGTACAGAAAGAAACAGAAAGATCACTGGAGATTTGATTCCTGTGTGTTCTACACAGGAATTTCCTGTTTCAAAACCAAACGGACTACAGATGGATAGAGAAAGAATAACAGAGATTACAGGGGATATATTAAGCAGAAAAAACACAGTTACCAAACTATCTAACATGTCTGTAAAAGACTTATTAAGTAAACGAAAATATTAGGGTAATAATTAAAAAATAGAACACTGATGCGTGCTTTGAAAACCTTCAAAGTCTCTTGTACTTTGCTGCACACCACTAGATGATAAAGCATGCTTTCAGAAATCATCTTCTGATGTAAAATTCCCAACATCCAAAACAACTTAAAATTGAAATCTTTCTTAACCAAAAAGAAAATAAAATATCATATAACAATCTAGCTCTAACAACAGTTTATGGAAACCATTTAGATGGCTTACATGAAGAATATAGAAAATCTTGAAAGCTATCAATTATTAACCACAATGAAATCATGTGGTAACTTCAGGACTAATCATAATGGCATTAAAAGAATAAAATAAAATTCAGTGTTGTATTCAAGCATATAAATTCTAGGCTACACCAAAAGCTATTTTTGTTATTGTTATAGAATAGTCATTCAATTCAAATTGCTAATTATATTTTCTTGACAAATTTTACACTGTTGAACATGTGTAAAATTTTAATAGTTGAACTGTTGACTGGCAAACACCTGTTTTCATCAAGACATTTTTAAGAACACTAACAGAATTAATTTAGAAGAAGCAACCTTAGTGAGACATAAGTAACAATATATAAATCTGTTTTATACCATGTGTTGCTTTCTTTACTGCATGTATGCATATGAATCCCTTACCATATTCAATTTTATAACAATTTATTTAATCTAAAATGGTAAACTTCTGGACCATAACCTATTTAATAATTTTGCCTTTTTTGTTGATGGTGGTATAGTTGTTTAAATTAGTAAAACAGCCATTTCTGTCTCATTTTAATCAAAATTATAAATATCTATTTTTATTACATTTCTTAAGGTATATCTTGATAAATAATTATTTTATGAAATATAATGGTGTTATGATGAAAATTTATTATTGATGTACAGTGCTGCTGTAATGTTATCTTTGGACAACCCAGTTCCAAAAATGGGAAACTACCCATAATAGGCATCAGTAGCAAAAGACCTGACCACTAGATCTCAGTTTGTACAGAATATAAAAAAATACAAACCAAAAAACTAAAAATATTTCTGTCTAATAAATATATCATTGATTTGTAATCATTGAATACATATTTTCTGTAGTGCCTAAACCACATTCGATTTAATATTAACAAAACTCTGTGATCTGCTTTCTCTTTTATAATGAAGACACTCACTTTCTAAGGTAACATCCAGTCAAAACAAGTATTACTCTATCCTTGAACATAGTGAAGATTAGACAACAGTCCTCATACAGAGTAACTTAAACATATTAAGAAACACTATTCTATAAGAATCTATATTGTTTCTTCCCCTCACTTTACTCTGTTCTGATATCTAACAATGAAAGGAGCTTTGCTTTGGAACACATTAAGCTCTTTGTATTCCAGTAGCATCATACAAGAGAAAGTTTCTGTGTATATGCAGAGGCCTTGAAATGCTATGCATATGATTGATGAAAGTTCTCATTGTTGAGCCATTGAAGCTAAGCAGTTTGCAGAAGCATGCTTGACAGTGACTAACACAATATGTAAAACTCATTTGCCACCATATCATGAGACACTTATGAGTCCCCTGTTCAATTCTTGTAGACAAATACATTTTGAATCCTAAGACTTTTTGATTTTAGAGAATAATATTACTTTATATGCATATTAGCTGAATCAGTGGAAAGACATGCAAATAAATTATGCATTTTTTTCTTGTGACTCATTTGAGTTTTTCATATTGAACAAATACAATTTGCTTAAAATTTTTAGTCAGCACAATATAAGGTATGTTATTACTACATTTTCTTTGTTTGGTTTTTGTTTATTTTTAATTTTATTTAATTATTTTTACACTCCAGGTTTTATCTCCCTCTCGGCCCATCCTCTGACTGTTCCACATTCCATACCTCCTCCTCTCACCCCATCTCCATAAGGATGTACCCACCCCACTCTCCCCACCCCACCCCAGAACTCCCCACTCCCTGGGGCCTCCAGTCTCTTGAGGGTTAGGTGCATCATCTCTGACTGAACCCAGACCAGGCAGTCCTCTGCTGTATATGTTGGGGGCCTCATATCAGTGGGTGTATGCTGCCTGATTGGTGGTCCAGTGTTTGAGAGATCTCGGGTGTCCAGGTTAATTGAGACTGCTGGTCATCCTCTAGGGTCGCCATTTTCATATGTATCTGTCAATGTACTTTCCAATCTCTGCCCCCTCCACTTTCCTTCCTTTTCTCTTCCTCCTACCCAATGGCTGTTTTCCTCCTTTCTCAGTGGCCTAGTGTTCCTCTATCCTGGGTCATCAAGCCTCCGCAGGACCAAAGGGCTCCCTCCCAGTGGTGCCAGATAAGGCAATCCTCTGCTACATATCCAGCTGGAGCCATGGATACCCCCTGTGTGCTCTTCGGTTGGTGGTTTTGTCCCTGGGAGCTTTGGGGATTCTGTTTAGTAGATATTGTTGTTCTTCCCATGAGGTTGCAAACTCCTTCAGCTCCTACAGTCTCTGCCCTAACTTTCCCATTGGAGTCCCTGTGCTCAATCCAATGTATGTCTGTGTACATCCTCATCTGTATTGGTCCGGTTCTGGCAGAGCCTGTCAGGAGACAGCTATTCCAGGCTCCTATCAGTAAGCACTTCTTGGCATCAGCAATGGTGTCTGGGTTTGATGACTGTATATGGGATGGATCCCCAGATGGGGCAGTCTCTGGATGGCCTTTCCTTCAGTTTCTGCTCCCTTCAGTTTCACTCTTTGTCCCTGCATTCCCTTTGACACAAGGAATTCTGGATTAGTATTTTTGAGGTGGATGGGTGGACTTTAGCCAAAACACCCAACAAAGGGGAGATAGAACCTTTAGAGACCATATTCAGTGGATAGGCACAGCCCCAGTTGTTAACCATCTCTTTTAAAGAAGGATTAGAAATCTCTACTACTGCTTGTCCTGTAGGATTGTGTGATATATCTGTAATATGTTTTATACTACAATATGGAAGTTTTGCTTCATTTTACTAGAGTCACATGCTGGAGCATTGCCTGTCTTAATTTGTACAGATATTCCCATAATTGTCATAACTTCTAATAAATGTGTAATTGCAGAGCTAGCCTTTTCCAAAATTAATGCAATTGCCCATTGAAATCCTCAATATGTATCTATGGTATTGTATACATATTTTAATTATCCAAACTCTGCAAAATGAAGCATCCATTTGCCAAGTTTTATGTCTTTGGGTATATTTCTGGTTACTACCTGCAGGTAATGAATTTGGCTATACAAGTACAGGTAGGACCTTTCCTTATAAGCTTTTAGGTTTGTTGCCAATTGATGAAAAAACACTTTAATCTGTTGCTGTTAGCATGGTGTTTCCTAAGAGATTCTGAAGCTTCTAGCACATTTTCTATTAATAACTGAACAATTTCAACATTATTTGGTGCTCCAGAGCCTGGTAGACTCCATATGAGATCTGATATGCATTATATACAAAAGATGATTTCTATTTAGGATTACTTCTTGTAGTTAAATAAATCATGAAGTTAATTCTAAATCATTCTGAATCAGTTCAGTAGTTTTTATATGCAAGGTAACTCTTCATAATGAGAGTCAGTAGTTATATTAAGAGATTCTGGAAAATTGAATAATATAAGAATGGCATACATTTCTGATTTTTAAACTGAATTATAAAAACTCTCAGCCACCTTACTTATATTTTCAGACTTATACCCATCTTTCCTGATTTATTCACATCAGATTAACATATAGTACCTCTGAATTTGGTATCCCTTTGCCTGATAATTTTTGTAGGAAAATAAGTAAAAGACAAAAGCAGTAAAATACAAGCCAGTTTTGGATTCAAATATCAAAATGTTCATTTTGCAATTTATTTTCTACTAGAACTATTTTCTTTTCTTGGATTATTTAACTTGGAAATTTTATTTATTTATTTATTTTTATTTATTGGTTATTTTATTTGTTTACATTTCCAATGTTGTCTCCCTTTCTGGTTTCCCCTCTGCAAGTCCCCTATCCCATCTCCTTCTTCCCTGCCTCTAGAAAATGTATTAAAGGTTTTTATTACTTTGTAGACTTTGAAATAAATTGCTTAGCTCTGGAGTAATTAATCCAATTATGTATCTTAGTCTATTAATGTCTCCCAATAATTTTTAAAAATTATTAATACTTAATTGATTTCTCCTGATTTGTACCTTTCATGTTCGAGTCTTGTGTAGACCTATTTTATTTATTACATAATTAATAGAATATCCTCTTTGTATTTGTTCAAGAGCAATTTGTAATTCAAAGCAAGGCAAAATTCTATTTACTTCAATTCTTTTTTTTTTCCTAACATATGTGTATCTGAATAAGCCAGTAAAGTATCATCCATATAGTGGTGAATTATGGACTGAGAAAACTGCTTACAAATTACTTGTAATGGCTGTTGTACAAAATACTGGCATAAGGTAAAACTATTTAACATACATCATGGCAAGACCCTCCAATGGCATCTCTTTGTTGTACTATTTTATTGTATCACATTCTATTATTATAAGTATGTACTGAGAAAGCAAGCCTTTTCCTATCATGCTCATGTAAGGGGATTCTGAAAAAGTAAACTTTTAAATCTATCACTGTAATAGGCTATGCCTTAGGTAGCACAGATAGCAAAGAAGACAATGGTATTCCAGGTTGTTAGAAGCCCATTGGCTGAATCATTTTATTAATTGATCTCAGACTGTCAACATCCTATATTTGCCATCTTTCTTTTTAATGAAAATTACAGGAGAGTTTGGAAGAATGGTGGGCTCTTTTATATGTTGAGCTTCCAGATGCTCTGGGACTAGCTATTCAAATGCCTGTAACTTTTCTTTTTTTAAGGGTCAATTACTAGATGAAGTTCCATATTACCCTTGTTAATGTCATCCTAGAAAAATTCCACGAAAAGCTTTAAATGTTTGTGACAAGGTTGAACAATAGGGTCAGGCTGAATCATTTAAAATGAAAACTCCAGCACAGCTTGTTATTGCTCCCTAAAATCTTTTTAAATCTTGTACCTCTCTGGGCTGCCATTCAAATTCTTGATAATTTGGACCCTGTTCATCTGATTCTAACAGCCATAAAGACTAGAACAATCATTCAATTTTTTTTAAAACAGATACATACTGCCTTTTTGCAGTCGTATTACAAGGTGGTACTGAAGGCTTTATATTGTATTTATCTGGGATTTCTGACTCAAAGAATTATCTGAAAAAATATTCTTTGTACGCTACTAAGCAAAACAAAATTATATGGATCCTAGTGATCACTGCAACTGCATTGTAATCCATTTTAACACAGATTTTTTTATATCAAGTTTCTTTTCTCTTTTATTGTTTTCAAACTTAATACCTTACCAGTGCAGACTTTTGGGGGCTTTTCAGTCCCACTGCAGCTCTGGGAAAGGTTTCCTCTGCCCTTCTGTGTGTTTGCAGACTCCTCAGCTAGTACATGTCTATGGTGGCTAGCTCTGCCCACTTGGCATGACCTAGCAGGCTGCCTTTGCCAGTTTTTAGGCTGGTGCTCCAGGCAGCAAATTGCTATCACCTTGTCCACAGGGTAACATGACCTTCAAGCCTCATTGTCACAAGAAAACACAAAGAAGCTTTTTTTTTTTCTTTTCCATTAGTTGATTTATCTATTTTACATCCGGATCAATGTCCCCTCCCTGTCCTTCCTCACATAATCCCTTGCATCTTTTCTTCTCTTATCAAGTCTCTGCAGGGCTATACACATCCTCTTCCACTTAGGCCAGTCAAGGTATCCCAATTAGGGGAACAGATTCTACAGATAGGCAAAAGCTTTAGGGGGAGCCACCATTCCAGTTGTTGGGGAACCCACCTGAAAAATGAGCTATACATTTGCTACATATGTGCTGGGGGCCTTGGTCCAGTCTGCATATGTTCTTTGGTTGTTGGCTCAGTTTCTGAGAGAGCCCAGGTATCCATGTTCGTTGGTCCTCCTTTGAGGTTCCAATCCCCTTTAGGGTTCTCAATCCTTCCCGAATTCTAAGAGTCTCTGACCTTCATCCAATCTTTGTCTGTGGGTCTTTGCATCTGTTTCAGTCAGGTGGCAGATAGCCTCTCAGAGGACAGTTATGCTAACTCATGTCTGCAAGCATAGCAGAGTATCATTAATAATAGAAGGGTTTGATGTTTGCCCATGGATAGATCTCAAGTGGGACTGGTTATTGCTTGGTCATTCCCTCAGCCTCTATATTATCTTTATCTCTGTTTTTTTTGTAGGCATTTTGAGGTGAAGGTTTGTGGGTGGGTTAGTGTTTTTATCCCTTCACTAGGGGTCCTGCCTGGATAAAGGAGGTGGCCATTTCAGGTTCCGTGTCCACACTGGTTTGAGTCACCACCATAGAATTCTGGAAGACCCTGCCCTTAGCAGCCTCCAATTCCCATTCATCCTCCCTCCCCCGGTCTTCTGACCCTCTCTTCTGTCTCTACCCACACCTGATTCTAAACCCCGCCCACCATTCCCCTCCGCATCCCCTCTCCCATTCACCTCCCCCTCTCCGTCTGCCTCCTATAACTATTTGAAATAGACAGAAGCTGGACAAATCCAGACATCCCCCAACTGAATATGAATATAGAAAATGTGGTTCATTTTCACAATGGAATAATATGCAGCCATTAAAATCAAGGACATTATGAATTTTGCAGACTAATGGATGCAACTAGAAAATATTCTGAGTAAGGTAATCCAGATCCCAAAGGACATGAATGGTATTTACTCATTAGAAGTGGATACCACCCATAAAGTACAGAATATCCACTCTGCACTCCACAGACCTTAAGAAGCTAAACAAAAAGGAAGGCCCAGGCAAAGAAACTTAACTCTCACTTAGAAGTGGGAATAAAATAATCTGAGGGAATTTCAGCTGGGAAGTGTGCTAAAGCACACCTGAAGATACACTACTGAGTTAGTTCATAGGCCTCCACTTTCTCTCTTAAAGGATTTAGCCTCCTGCTTGGCTAGAAAACTGCATCTGTATCTGGGAAATGCTTGCCTGTGGTGTCACACCCTGAGGCTCTGGTTCCTTAATCTACCTGCACAACGAGATGCTCACAGGCCTCCTCTACTCTCCTCAGCAGCCTGCCATCCTTAACTGCTTTGGGGAGGTGTGTAAGGGGTCTCTGACTTGCAGTAAGCTTCTCCATGGTTTCCTGCCCCCATCCTCTGCTGACTCATGTGACTAGCCAGAATTCAGCTCCTCTGCTCACAGTGCCCATACCACAGAGCAGATTGCTAAAACATTCTTCCCTGTGGCTTCTCAGGCTCTAAACCTGAATTCTAAGCACTAGTATAGGCTCAGAGTTTTCAACCTCTGGCAGCTAGTTACCTACACAATAACTGGGACTTAATTATTTATGAATAAATTGCTAGGCCATAAACTTTGCCTCTTTCTCACTAGCTTGTAACTCAATTATCCAGTTTAAACTAGTTTAAATTCTATTGGTTACCTCTCCTCAGTTTTATATGTTTGTCACCTAAGAGTCATGGGGTGAATCTCCTGCCTATGGCTGTCTCCCAGAGTTTCACTCTCTCTATTGGAACTCCCACGTATTACCTCCTGCCTTTTGCTATCAGCTTTTTATTGATGCATGATGCTTCCACACTATAAACAAGAGATTCTCTCTCTAAAAATAGCATTGGTTGATCGTTTATGCTGACCAATTATAAGTATCATTTTTGTACATTTTTCTTACACACTTTGTCCCAATAGCTCACTATGGTGTCATAGATGCTTGCAAACACTCAGTATCTAGGGAACTAATGTGTCAAGTTCATTTCTTAGATTCTCAGAAAATATGTGTATTATGCTATTAGTAAGGAAAATTCCTTCTCTGTCACCTATGCAAGGAAAATTCCCTCTCTACTTTGTAACTTTCTTTCTTTAAATATTCTAACAGCCCTTTCTTTGTATCTTTAGGGCCATGCACCTCTAGTCCTCATGATTTGAAACTTTACCTATTAAGAAATGTTCCTAGATGGTATCTGCATTTGTTAATTGGACCAAATTTATAATATCTTATTTGTGAGTGTCATATAGGCTAGTATATAAATTTGGCCTTCTTCAAAGCAACAGAGTTCACAGTATGATGAAAAAGTAGATAGTTAGATAGATAGATAGATAGATAGATAGATAGATAGATAGATATTCACATAAAAGAATGAGTATATTCATTTTCAAAGTTCTATAAATATGTGCAAAATCCGGTATAATGTTCTTCCAAGGTCACCTTCACCAACACAATTTTAAATAATATTTTTTGTCAGTTATTTGGTTATCTTTAGGCATAACCAATATGACATGTAGAAGTAACCCTCAAAATGTCAAAGTCCTAAAAGTTTTGAGAGAAGAAGTGGTCATGACCTTTGATTGTGTTAGCAGGTTCCAATGAATATTTCCACTGTCGTGGTCAGACAGACTGCCCTGGTCAAACCAAATGAGTCACAAGACAAAAGCAAGAGTTATTAGTCTGGAGAAAAGGACTGAGAGGAATGAGCTTGGGTTAGTAGGTACTGGAGGGATGTAAGAAGTGGGAGGGGTTTTCAGAAGGTATCCTTGCATAACATTGTCAAGAAGAGAATGAATGATGTTTTTATAATCCAGAAAAGGAAAACCCTCCTCTAGTTTATATGAAAAATGAGGAGTCAGAACAAAAGAAATAATTCTACTAATAGTCTCAGAGTTAAGTCTGAGCACAAAAATTGCCCCTGTCATGCTCACTAAAATCTGGCTAATCAAATGATATTCCTTAACCATAAAAGACACAATTTACAATGGTAACAGTAATTAAGTTATTATTATTAAAGAGTTTGTAAATTGATACAAATATTACAATCCAAGATATATATATATGAATATATACATATAATTAAATAATCTAATATTCAATATTCAAAATGATCTTAATTTCTTAAACTATGACTTAATACTAATTAATGAAAACATTTAAAATTACACATAAATTACCTTGAAACTTTCGTTGCACATTAGCATTTTGCCTTGAGTGTTTTTACAGGTACTGTTTTAAAACATTCTCTTCTGAACAGGGTGTGACCTCTTCAACGATAAACTCTCATCACCTGTCTTACAAGCACAAAGCCTACAGCACTTTCCTTTTTCCACTTCTTTTTCTTGCGTTTCAGTTAGAAAAGGACATTGAATTAAAAGCATATTCGTAAAAACAATGCACGTCCCTGTGAAGCACAGACAATCCTTCAACCCCCCGTGTTCTGTAAGAAGACCTGAGCTATACTGAGCTGTATATTGCTTTTATTATGTTTAGGGATGTGTCATGAATTCCTGATCTCCCCAAGACTTTTCACATGAATGGGTATTGGATTTTTCAAAGGCGTTTGAGCATCTAATGAGATGATCATATGAATTTTTTTCTTTGAGGTTGTTTATTTTGTTGATTATGTGTATGGATTTTTCATATATTGAGCCATCCCTGAATCTGTGGGACATAGCCTACGTGATCATGGTGAATGATACTTTTAATGTGTTTTTAGATTCGATTTTTATGAATTTTATTTAGTATTTTTGTGTTGTTATTCATAAGCAAAATTGATCTGAAGTTCTCTTTCATTGTTGGGTCTTTGTGTGGTTTATGTATCAGAGTAAGTGTGACTTTATAGAATGAATTAGGTAGTGTATTTTCTGTTTATATTTTGTGGCTCTTGATTTAACTTTGGAACATGGTATCTTTCTAAAACATCTTCCATTTCATCTAGATTTTCCAGTTTTGTTCAGTATATGCTTTTGTAGTAGGATCTGATGATTTTAAAAAATTTCTTCTGTTTTTGTTGTTATGTCTCCCTTTTCATTTCTGATTTTGTTGATTTTGATACTGTTCCTGTGCCTTTTAGGTAGTTTGGCTAAGGGTTTGTCTATCTTGTTGATTTTCTCAAACAATCACCTCTTGGTTTTGTTGACTCTTTGTATTGTTCTCTTTGTTTCTAATTGGTCGATTTCAGCCTTGAGTTTGATTATTGCCTGCTGTCTACTGCTTTTGTGAATGTTTGTTTCATTTTGTTCTGGAGCTTTCAGGTGTGCTGTTAATTTTCTAGTAGAGGATCTCTTCTATTTTCTTTTTGAAGGCAATTAGTACTATGAATTTGCCTCTTAACACGCTTTCATTGAGTCCCATAAGTTTGGGTATGCTGTGCCTTCATTTTCATTGAATTCTAGAAAGTCTTTAATTTCTTTCTTTAATTCTTCCCTGACCGAGTTATCATTGTGTAGAGAGTTGTTCAGTTTTCATTAGTTTGTGGGCTTTTATGGGGCAGTAGACCGTGCCATCAGACAGAAAACTGATAAGGTCAAGACGATTCAGGAATCCTGGCAATTATCATAATTGAGAATCATAGGCATTTAAATCTATTCTGATCATGTTCCTTTCCTAGAACAAGTGACCACTACACCCCTTTGCGAGAACTGTGACAGTCACATAGGGATACCACCTTCAGTTCTTCCACATGCATAGGAGGCATCTCTAATATCTCAGAAAGAACTAATGTGATTATAAGGCCCTATCCACAAGGAATAAAATTGCATGAGTTACTCACCATAGATCGTATGAGAGTATATGTTTTATTCATCTTCAACACTCTAGGGAAGAGTTTTCTCTCCCTAAGCTTTCATAGTTGGACCCCTACTTAACCCAGCACACAAGGTAGCTCCCTGCTCTGCAGCTCTTTGCTGCCTGCTTAGCTGAGAATCTCCATGTTATCAACTCCAGGGCCTGTGGCCTGCCTTGCTCTGGCTTGCTCTTGGAGAGCTGTAACCCTTTGTCCCTTCTAGCCATGGTTGAGCCCTTGAGTTCTCTCTCTCTTACCAGCAAAAGTTTCTCTGTATGCTGTATCCTAGCATGCAGACCTACCAGGACCTGCAAGCTTTGTGTTGTTTTTGTTGTTATTGAAGTCTAGTCTTAGTTCATGGTGATCTGACAGAATGCATGGGATTATTTCAATCTTCTTGTATCTGTTGAGGTTCGTTTTGTATATGACTATCTGGTCAGTTTTGGAGAAGGTTCCATGAACTGCTGAGAAGAAGGTATATTCTTTTGTTTTAGGGTGAAATGTTCTGTAGATATCTGTTAAATCCATTTGGTTCATAACTTCTGTTAGTTTCACTGTGTCTCTATTTAGTTTCTCTTTTAATGGTTTGTCCATTATTTAGAGTGGGATGCTAAGGTCTCCCACTATTACTCTGTGAGGTTCAATGTGGTTTTCAAGTTTTAGTAAAGTTTCTTTTAAGAGTGTGGGTGCCCTTGCATTTGAGGCACAGAATTTAGACTTCATCTTGGTGGATATTTAATTTGATGAGTATGAAGTGTTTTGTCATGGAATATCTTGGTTTCTCCATCTGTAGTGATTGAATGTTTTGCTGGGTATAGTAGCCTGGACTGACATCTTTGGTCTCTTTGGGACTGCATGTCATCTCTCTAAGATAATCTGGCTTTTAGAGTTTCTGTTGAGAAGTAAGGTATAATTCTGACAGGGCAGCTTTTACATGTTACTTGGACTTTTTCACTTCGATATTCTTTCTTTATTATGTACATTTAGTGTTTTGATTATTACGTGGCTTTTCTTTACTGGTCAAATCTATTTGGTTTTCTGTAGACTGCTTGTAAGTTTATGGCCATCTCTTTTCTTAGGTTAGGGAAGTTTTTTATGATTTTGTTGAAGATGGTTTCTGGCCCTTTGAGCTGGAAATCTTCACCCTCCTTCATTCATATTATTCTCATGTTTGGGCTTTTCATTGTGGCCCAAAATTACTGGATGTTTTGGGTTTAGGAACTTTTTACATTTTGCACTTTCTTTGACTGTTGTGTCTAGATTTTCTATGTTATCTTTTATATCTGAGATTCTCCCTTCCATCTCTTGTATTCTGTTGGTGATGGTTGCATCTGTATCTCCTGTTCTCATACCTAGGTCTTCCATCTCCAAGGTTGCCTCCATTTGTGATTTCTTTATTGTTTCTGTACTGGCTAGTTTTGTGTGTCAACTTGACACAAGCTGAAGTTATCACAGAGAAAGGAGCTTCAGTTGAGAAAATGCCTCCATGAGATCCAGAGGTAAGGCATTTTCTCAATTAGTGATCAAGGAGGGAGGGCCCCTTGTGAGTGGTACCATCTGTTGGCTGGTAGTCTTGGGCTCTATAAGAAAGCCAGCTGAGCAAGCCAGGAGAAGCAAGCAAGCCAGTAAGGAACACCCCTCCATGGCCTCAGCTTCAGTTCCTGCTCCTTGATCTGCCTGAGTTCCAGTCCTGACTTCCTTTCATGATGAACAGCAGCATGGAAGTGTAAGCTCAATAAACCCTTTCCTCCCCAACTTACATCTTAGTCATGATGTTTGTGCAGGAATAGAAACTCTGACTAAGACAGTTTCTATTTCCAATTTTAGGTCTTTGCCTGTTTTGTTCATTTCTTTCACTGGTTTAAGTGTATTTTCCTGTATTTCTTTAAGGGATTTATTTGCTTCCACTTTAAGAGCCTGTTGCCAGTGTTTTCCTGTATTTCTTTAAGGGAGTTATTTACATTGTCCTTAAAGGCCTCTATCATCTACATGAGGTTGAATTTTAATTCAGAATTGTTTTCAGGTGTGTTATGGTGTCTAGGGCTTGCTGTATTGGAAGAACTAGTTTTTTATGGTGCCAGATTACTTTAGCTTTTGTTGCTTATGTTCTTGTACTTGCCTTTTGCCTCCTTGTTATATCTGGTGTTAACTGGCCTGGGTGTCTCAGATTCGAGTGATCTCCTTGGAGACACGTAGAGATGTGTGACTTAAGCCAGTGCAGTCCTCCTGGGAGGTAGGCAGTACTGTTTCTGCTTTGAACAGTTCTCTTTGTCCGTGGTAGGGGTAGGCCTTCTGTGTCTCTGGTTATGGCAGAACTCACAGGAGACTGGGAGTGGGGTGTAGAGTCTGAGGGCAGAGTCACTAATCTGCCAGGGGTGCAGATGGAGGTTCGGATTGGAAGGGCCAGGAGGCTATGGCAGAGCAGTAGAGATCCTGTGACTACTGGGCTCTGTTGAGTCCCAGCTGGCATGGGTATTGGGGTGGGGGTCTCTCTTGTGTCCCGAGTTACAGCAGACATCCTGGGAGACAGGCAGGCTCTGGAATACATGGCAGGCTCACAGATCTGCCATGGTTGCAGGTGGAGGTGCAGACTGGAAAGTCTGATTATATATCTTATGCCACTGATTCAAACCTCTAACACGAGGCATGAGTTATAACTTGTTACGTTCTTGTCACAGGGGTCTCAAATACGCCCTCAAATACACAAATACCCAAAAGCTCACATATTTTGCCAAAGCATTTGTCACCTTCTACAACTTAAGAGTGAGTCCTCATTGCTGAAGAAACAATGCACTTACATCATCAAACATGCAGAAATAGAGCTGGTACCCAAAATGGAAGCCTGACCCCTATAGATTAGCATGGCTCCAGAGGAGAAAAGTAATCATTGTTATCACTCTGAAAACTGCCACATTATCCTGTCTTCATGATATATAGGTACAATAACAACAAACATGTTAAAGAAGTAAGCAACTACATTTGTGCCTCACTCCATGCGAAGAAACACATGCCTGACACTTCTAACATGGCCGGCAATGTAAGAAAAGAAAGGTCAAAGGTCCTAGGAGAAAACATGTTCTTGTAATTCTATGAAAGGAATATAACAAAATAAACCCAAATGGCATATTGCTATACACATGGACCAGAGCACTGCTCAACCCTCATAAGAAAAGCTTCTTCTTGAAGTACATGAAGCCAAGACCTAGAAAATAAGCAAAGACTGAGAAATGTTAGTGCAGTGAGCCCTAATTGGAATGTTTTTATCTAACACCTCATTCCAAAGCTCAAGTATCTAGGTGAAAGAGGAAGTAAAAAGATCTTATGACCCAAGAAACTCTTCACAATTGATACCTTCTAAGAAAAGCAAAATTCTTTTTTTCAGTGGAGTGACACCAGGTACATCAACTACATTTCCGGACAGAATCCATCTATAATAGTAGTTTGTTACTAGAAAATGGATTGTATGGTTTTTTGCTTGCTTTAAACATTTTTTGGTTTTGTTTTACTGGGTTTGTTTAATTATTTTTATTATGGTTGCTTTTGTAGGTAGAATTGAGGGAAAAGAAGAGAGATTCAACATGAAGTTTGATAGTTAGGTATTTGGTTAGGGTCCGAGAATGGGAACCAACATAAATTGTATAAATTTTTTAAATAAAAACTAAATTAAGTACTACTTATCAACACAGTAGATGTTTCATTTTAGTTACCTATCATCTCACAATGTAGCTATTATTTATCTAATATCATCTAGTAATTCTATTACCTATCAATCTCTGTCTCTGTCTCTCTGTCTGTCTCTCTGTCTCTGTCTCTCTGTTTCTCTGTCTCTCTGTTTCTCTCTCTCTCTCTCTCTCTCTCTCTCTCTCTCTCTCTCTCTCTGTGTTTATTTATTCAAATCTATCTAAAACTAGTATGACAACATCAACCATCCTTTCCTTGGCATTTTATTCCGTGTTTGTGTAGACAACATACTGGTTATGATTTCCCTCCTAACTGTTCTTCTGGACTGACAGGCTGTCAAATAATAAATGGGTCAACCATGGGCTGTATATATAAACACTTTAGTGTATCACCATTCTTGTATAGTTAGGTTCTCAACAACATATTATTATTTGTATCATTTTTTCTTTTAACAAAGGCTTGAAATTTTACAAAGAAACAGAATAAAATGTGCCTAGGCCAGTGTGTTAGAAGGAGAAATAGCTTTTATTCAAAACATTGTATGTGAAAAATGTGTAGTATTTGAAAATGATTTCTAAATCCTTTGGCTATGAACTAATAGAGCCCATCTAATTAAAGTTTTAGTTAAATGTATAATAATTATAAAATATTAATTTAAAATTAATCTTCTTCTCAAGGTTAATAGTGCAAATTTATTTTTAAATGGAAATGATCAAAGAAATTGCTCAGAGCAACATTATTCATAAACATAATGCAGTCTACTTATTTCACGAATGTGATTAACTACTTTTTTACTTTATATCCTTCTCAAAATGTCTTAGATTTCTGAGACTATATCTTTCTAATTCTTCTGGCTTTTTAATTAAATGAAAATAACAGAAATTTAAAGAAATCAAAACTACTGGTCTTGTTATAATTACAGAACTCACAGTGTTTTCCAACACTCTTCTTCTCTTGACAACTTTTTATCCTATCATATTTTCTACTAACTTCTAAAATAAAAAAATAAAGAAAAAGAAAAGACAAAAGAAAGAAAAGAAATGGGTAAAGAGATGGATATAAAAATAAAATGACGTTTAAAAGTATAAAGAGTAGACATCTTTCTTGGCCCTTATTTTCCCTTAGTTTAGTTGTATTGCATGGTCATTGTATGTGGTAGTTTACATTATCAATTCAGATATTTAATATTTAAACTATCTTGACTTATCTGTGTTCCATGACTCCAGAACATGTAATTTTCAATAATGTTTTAGCATCTCGTTATGGAAAGTAACTAGAGCAGCAAACTGTATTATCCTGACAAGGTCTGTAAAATCTGACTGACCCAAAACTCAAATGGAAGTAAACCACTCTTGGCACTGGATTTTGTTTTGTTTTGTGTTGTGTTGTTTTGTTTCATAGCCTATGAGAAATGGGAAAGAAATTGTTGTCCTATCTTGTACACCTTCATTTAGACTAGCCTTCAGAATGCCTGAAGATACCATGCATACTACTATAACAGAGTAGTCTTCAACAGTTTTACCCAACTGCAATACAGAATGACAAGTCTGGCACAATATGCTAATTGTTGCATAGTGGCATAGATTCTTTTGGAGAAATTGACAACTTTCTGATTTGATTTAAAGTATATTCCACAAAACTGAACTCATTGGAACTCTTAACTGAGCTAAGAAGCCAGGATAGGGTTGGTCAGAGGAAATAGGAAAAAAAACAAAACTGCTACTAACATTTACCTAAATAACCATCATATCAAACTGTAATGTTGATAACATTATTTCCCACAGAGAGGCATAAATAATGTCTAACTGTTCCTCCTAGAGTTCCAACTGCAAAATTTAATTATGTCATTACAAGGCAACCAATGAGTTTATTAGGTTTAGTTATGGAGCTATAGTGAGGCGCTTTGAGGCAGAAGCATGAAGAATTTTATTGTGGCCATCCTGAAAGTTGTGAACCCAACATGCATGATAATTCCTCTATTGTTTTGTGAATTGGAGTCTCATTTCTGAATCCTTCATCGCCTTCCTGCCTTGTCTAAATAGCTGAAGATCATCTCTAGGTAATGCAGATTTGCTTTTAACTGCCTGGGAGGGTGGCTGTATAAGCGCATGAGTGAGGATTTTGTTATCCTTACCACACTCTCCTTCAAAAAGGAAAAATCATAATGTGTTTTTAATATAATCATATAATAGAATTTAAACAAAATTATAATATAATACATAGAATATAATAAAATAATAGGTAGAATTATAATATGATAATAGATTATATATATTATAAACAGAATTTAATATAAGAGATTTTTAATATAATCATAGAGCTGGAATGATCTTTGCCTAAACTCTTGAAGATGGTGGAAGTCTGTCTTAAAGTACAGTTTTGGAAAACAATGCAAATACTTATATTTAAAAAAAAAAAAAACCTGCTTGTAGAATGGAGCACATAGGATACAACTACAGATCTTTACCTCTCCTTCCCATCATCCATACCCAGTTTCCTAGTCTAAGCCTCAGCTCTGTAGCAAACCACCTCCTCTGGCCTCTCTTCACCTCTGACCCCTTCTCTAGCATACTATGCAGTTCTCTTCCTCTAAACTTTTTTCCCATTCATGCTATTGTTCCAGAACCCAACTCCAGAAGACACTTTCTGGAAACCCACCAGCCAAGGCAGCCAGAAAAAGAAGTAGGCTAGGGAAGCGGGTAGGTGAACTTCAGATATTCATTCTCCCATCTTCCCTTTAATTTTAATTCCTCGGTTTTTTGATTGCTGTGATAAAACACCGTGACCAAAAATAAGTTGGAGAGAAAGTGTTTATTCTCCTGACCCTTCCACATCATTGTTCATCATCAGAGGAGGCCAGGATAGAAACTTAAACAAGACAAGAACTGGGAGGCAGGAACTGATGCAGAAGCTATAGTGGAATGCTGCTTATTGCTTCTTTGCCTGCTTCTCATGGCTTATATAGCCTGCTTTCCTATAGAAACCAGGACCAACAGCCCAGAGTTGATAACACCCATAATGGGATGGACCCTTCCCCATCAAGTACTAAATTTAAAAATAAAGTCCTACAGGCTTACCTACAGACTAACCATATGGAGACATTATTTTATTAATTGAAGTTACATTCTCTCAGATGTTCTTAGCCTGTGTCAAGCTAACAGAAATCCATCCAGTATTGTCAACCTCATCACCAGCTCTGTGGCATACTGCCTGTTGTGGTGTCTCATTGTTCTCTGTCTGCAATCTCAGGGGGCTGAGCAGAAACTAGTTCAACACTCTGTTTTGATTCTTCCTGTACACCACTGGAATTCCTGCTCCATCCCTTCCAGCCCATCCTCATTCTTATGTGTCAGCTCCCAATACCTAGAAACACATTCTGCCAGACCCACAGTGGCTACAATTTTCAGGATTCCACAAAAATCTCTGACCATGTTACAAACAGAACACACACACACCCCTAATAAACAAAGAGGACAGTAGAACCAAAGAAAAAAACCACCTATCCTAAAAATGACAGGGTCAGATGTCAGCTTCTAGAATTACAATCATTTCAAACACAGATGTCTAGATATCAGCATAAAAACACAATCAATGAGAGTTTGGACATTATATTCACTAGAGCCCAGCAACCCACTACAGTAGGCCCTAAAAATGAAACATGGCTGAAGCAAAATACAAGGATTATAATATGAATTAATAAACACTTTTATACATAAGATACATATCCTTAAAGGAAAAAGAAATAAAGCCCTTAAATAAATCTGAGAACAGAAACATTTGATTTAAATGAAGAAAGCAATTCAGTAGCTGAAAGAGGAAATAAAATCAATAAAGAAACCCTAAACCAAACTGATAAAAATCTGAAAATCAAAAAATTAGAAACTTAAACAGGAACCTCAGAGGAAATTCTTAGTGACAGACTACAAGAGATTAAAGAGATACTCTCAAGCAAGAAGGCGCCATAGGAAAAAAATAGGTTCTTTGGTCAAAGAACTGTTAAATCTAAAATTCTCCAGTCACAAAACATGCAGAAAATCTGAGAAATTGTGAAAAGATCAATTTCTTGAATAATAGGAATAGAAGGAAAAGAAACCCAAGTAAAAGGCTCAGAAAATATTTTTAAAAGGAATCAAAGAAGATAATCTCCATAACCTAAAGAAGGAGATGAATAACAAGCTATAGGAAGCACAAAGAAAATGGAATACAAAATAATGCAAAACTGTCTTCAAAATTTAAGAATTTTATACTTTCTGTTTTTCCATTAAGAACAAGATTATAATAATAACCTAGACAAAAAATTATTTGAAATAATTTAAAAATTCACATGAGCTTTTCTCTATTTATTTCTATATCAACCATGAGTATTTTATTCTAGTATTTATTTTATTTTATTATTTTATTTTTATGTTGTTGTTTAATGGTAAATGAAAAGTCCAGCTGGGGTTCAAAACATTTTAAAAAAGGCTTTTACAGATTCCCTTGATAGGTTTACTGTGGCAAGTTTTGTGTGTTAAGACTTACAACATAATAAACCTTAATACATTAAACAAATGTCTTCCAATAGCAAGCTGACCACATTGCTCTTATTTGTTTTTTGTACATTGACTTGTTCGTTCTTTTATTGGGCCTGGTATATTTTTGCAACAAAGGATCCTCTCTCCCAGCTTTAGTCTCTTGCCTCAATTTCCTAAATGCAAGGTTGACTGGAACGTAGCACCAGAGTCTGCCCACCATTGCTCATGTAAGTAAAGTGTAAGTTAAAAAAAAAAAAAAAAAAAAAAAAAAAAAGATAAAAGGAAAAAAGAAAAAAGAAAAGAAATCTTTGTTTTCCAGTGAGAATTTGTAAAATGTATTGTGATAAAGGAACTATTTTCTCCCTGGTCCCTGAAGTGACTGTTTGCAAAGGCTATCATTAATATCTACCTTGCCTCTTCATATATTTTTGTTTTAAATTATTAATGAATGGCAAGGAACCCTCTTTTGCATGTATTATCTGATGAGAAGAACCCCTGTACATTCCAGTTGTTGTCAGTCAAAATATCAAATGTAATAATACGGGAAAATCTAGAATAATTTTGAAATGAAATTTCTTCTCACTAACAGTCAATTTTGTCAATGTTTTTCAGTGGATTCACTGCTTTGGTGAACCTGATGTGTATATGTTTCATGAAATAATCCAGTCAAAGAATGACTGATAGTTCCTGATCCTCTATTTTTGGAATGTCAAGCAAACAAGAAAAATATATTAGGTATGATGTCAAGCAGTAAGTAGAATATATAAGTACAAAATATTTGGGGAATGGGAGACAGTGTTTAAAGGATGCTGCTTTTTTTCTCTTATAATTGAAGTATATTTTCTTCACTTATCATGAACCTAGAAATGATTAATGTATATTCCAAAGCTTCCAGTATAGTTTATCTTATGTGTTCATGGCATAAACCAAACAATAACTAGGAGACATAATGAATATGTTACCTCTTTGCCACACTAAGTTCAAATGGTGTAAGTATAACAAAATATCTTTTAGTTATTAAGTGTATAGGAATTTTACTTTTTTAAGAGCAGGATCTGGAAGTTTCTTGAAAACTCCAATTTTGTGTATATTCTCAAATGAGTGTGATAATGTTTGAAAACTTGTTTATTAAATAGTAGAAGATGCATTTATAAGAAATACAGATGGCAATAAAGCTCTCCAAAGTCTTTGAAGCATCTTTAGATTAGCATGACAAGTGAAGGAATAATAGCTTCACAATCCATGTTTGCAAGAAGTGACACTAACCATTTTATGGGCAAAAAACCCCCATAATTAAATAAAACGGTATAAAATCTGAACACTATAATAATATAAACAATTTGAAGTTTTGACACACTCACTCCCTTCTCCATTATGCCATGTGAGAAATTGTACCATATGTAATAGCAGAGTCCATCCTCTGAACAAATATGAAATTCTTTAATGAAATTTATCAATAATTTTATAAGTACTACATATAAGAAAAAGACAGAAGTAAAATTAAAACTTGTCAATGAACAATGGCAGATTCTGGAGCATTTTTTCATTTCTATTGGCATTATGACACTGCAGCTGCAGAAATATTTGTTCCTGGTAGCTGAAATTTTAACTTGACTATGAAGTAACACTAGGTACTTGCAAGCCAGTTATGTATCACTTTTACAGAGGAATATGAGTAGATAGCAAATAATGAATAGATATCTTAACCCCCTAGTTTCAGTGAAAATAAATACATGAAAGATCTTAGAGTACAAATATATTCAGTGTTAAACTTAATTAAATTGATTGATTTTATTAACCTATTTCAGTTTCAGGTAGTGTTTTTAATGTTCTTTATAGTTAATTATATTGATTTTTCATATTGTTTTAGTTTTCACCTTAATGATCATAAAGCACATTCATTAACATTGTGAACTAATATATTCAAGTATGAGTTTCACTCTAGACAATCTACATAAAGCATTTTAATTAAAGCCAATTCTAAGATGACTAAAGTTTAGAAAACACTGGCTTGAATACAATAAAGAGATAATGACGGCACTTCTCTATGACCCTGTCTGTATTGCTAATTTCTAATTGTAAATTAGAAATCTTATTTTCTCATTTGTTTCATGTGATGATATGTTTGCCATATATAGTTTTTACATTATATAATTTCATTTGTATAACACTCATTCTGTACAAATTGTAAGCAAGAATATTCAACCTATGTGAAATAGAGCCATGAATGAATGTACATCTTTGTCACTCTTTCCAAGGCATTAGGTAGTGCATAGTGTAAGGAGAACGGCTCACTGATTGCCATCGTGTGTGTGAATAACAAATATTATACCTTTAGCTGAAAATAGCAAGTGTGGTTGTACATACATTAGGAACTTTCATAGCTTTCTTTCTTGCAGTGTGCTGCCTATGATTGCATCTCTCCAGACGTTATGGCTCCATATAGAAAAATGAAAATTGTTTCACTGTTGTGATTATGTCGTCAAATTCCTTAAATCCACACACTTGTTTTATATGCACAAATTCTAAACATTTAGAGGTATAAAAACGGTTGAAAATTCGTTAATTGATAAATATTTGGCCTTCTTAATGTTGCCAGTAATGTTTCTGTTTTCTTTGATCTACGATCTCAACATTTTTTCAGACACATACGTATTTCTTGTGTGCATAAGCAAACTGATAAGTTTCTGTGGAGTGTTGCACACAAGAGCCATTCTATCTCAAGTTACTAGATCAGGTACCAGATAGTTGCAATCATAGCCCAGAAGTTAAGATGATTTGCTACTTTTACAGAAGACTTAAATTTGATTCTCAGTATCTACATTTATCAGTTTATACTGCCTATAATTCCAGATCAGGAAGATCCAAACTCTCTTCTGACATTATGGCTTCTGGCAGCTACATGAAAATGCACACACACACACACACACACACACACACACACACACATATATATATATATATATATATATATATATATATATATATATATATATATATTCAAGTAGATTTAGATAGAACCAACATGTAGGATTTAATAATTCATAAAATATACTGTAGAAAGCTTAAATCACATATAGAAACCCACAAGTTAATAGAGTGGGAGACTTCAACTCCACTTTTACCAATGGAGAGATGGGTCATCATAACTCAAACTAAACAGAGAAGAAAAAAACTAACAGAAGTTATGAATGAAATTGTCTTAACAGATATCTACAAAATGTTTTCCAGAAACACAAAGAAATATTCTTTCTTCTCAGCACCTCATGGAACCTTCTCCAAAATTGATTATGTACTTGGTCACAAAGCAAGACTCAACAGATACAAGAGGATTGGAATAACCCTTACATCTTATCAGATCCCCATGGATTAAAATTGGACAACCACACAAACAACAGAAAGCCTGCAAACTCGTAGAAACTGAAAAACTCCCACATTGTAATCACTGGGTCAAAGAAGAAAGAAAGAAAGAAACTGAAGATTTATAGAATTCCATGAGATGAAGGCACCACATACCCAACTTATGTGTGCCTTCTCTGAAATCTACTGGATTATATGACCACTCAACATATACAATAAGTAAATAAATGGAACCACTACAAGTGGACTACAGCATTATTGGCAGAGATATACATCGAATTTCCAGTCTTTAAGGTGTAAGAATCTGACTACGTTTGGAAAAGTATTTTTTAACTTTTTCATTAAAATTAATCATTCTGCTGAAGTACATTGCAACTAATTTCCTATAAGAAGAATGAAGCCATTTACTAAGCCCTGCTGGGGGGTGGGGGTATCTGTTGAGCTTTAGCCTGAAGAACTGTGGAGAAATTAATATCTGGTGCGTAGTCTCTTAAAGTTTCTATTAGTTTGTATTGTATCATTAACTTACACATTATGGTATTTTAATAGAATGTTCTGTTATTAAGCACACTCAAGTAATCAACATTCTCTTAATTACCAAGTCAATGTCTATAAAGAGGTCAAATTCTTTTGATCTTGGTGGGGACATTCAACTTGTAGGTGCTAAGCAGAAGATGGAAGACCGAGAACAAACAGATTAATTTATAAATGTGTCAAAGACAGATGAAGAGGTCTATGGGTTTGTTGCAAATTTCTTCAAGAAAGTTCATACGTTTAAAGGTTGGAGTCTTTCTGATAATTGAAAATTGACAATGATAATCGATAGGTGTGTGATTGACAGTGCAGTGGTGTTTGTGAGAAGTGAGATTACTTTAATAAAGTGACTGAACTCCTGCCCTGAAGAAAGGAAGGCACCTCAGCCCGATCTGATCTCACCTTCCCTCTTTTTGTTAGATGTTATTATATGAGAATCTTTACTTACTGCACAGATCTGTCACCATAAGAACCAGAGATATAGAGAAATATAGAGAAACAAACATACTCAGGAGCAACCCTGAAATTGTGTACAAAATAAAACAAAACAAAAACTTTTCTCCATTACTTATTACATCCCTTTGGTCACAGCTCTAAAAAGGTTGCTAACAGAGATAGATTAGACAGTACATATAAGCAGATAAATATAAGGGGTTGATAAGTATGCTAGATAGGTATATTTGGTAATCATATATTATAAAACTCCAAATTCAAATTTCCGATAGTCTTAGTTTAAAGGTTCATATCTTTCACATAAACATGTTAAATAAAGACATTATGAGAATTATTATCACTTTGAAAACAAACATTAACAACAGTACATTACAGTTTTCTTAAACAATGTAAGAAATCATGATATGAGAGAGGAGACAAGCTTATTTTCTTGTATATTGATTATAGGTCAATCATTAAGTGTATTCTATTACTAAAAAGTTTCAAATATTTCATATATATGATGAGAAAGAGGGGGGAAGGGAGGGAGGAAGAGAAAGAGAGAGTCTAGAAGTGTGAAATTGTCTGTTTTGCTATTTGTTCACTGCCCCTCCTTATTTTTTGAGATAAGGAATTTCTTTACTTGCTTAGGTTGTCTGCCCAGGAATTTTAAGGGATTTTCCTCTTTCTGTCTACACAGAACTGTGATTATAGTTTGTGATGCCATGCCTGGCTTTCTATGTGGTGGTAAGAAATTTCAACTCCAGTAACCCTTCTTCTGTAATAACCAAATTACTCACTAACACATGTTGCCATCTTAGTGAGAGTCCTTATTTATAAGGACTGTAAATACCAGCACCGGACAGTGCAGGATGAGTCACTATTGTCACATAGAGAATCATACTTCAGAGGTATATATCTATGTCATAAGTGTCCCCAAAGCTTGATTAAAAGAGGAAACTACAGATAATGAGAGAGAGAGAGAGAGAGAGAGAGAGAGAGAGAGACAGAGAGACAGAGAGACAGAGACAGACAGAGAGACAGAGACAGACAGACAGAGAGAGGCAGAGAGACAGGCAGAGAGGAAGGGAAAGAGAGGACATAGTATATGTCTCATTTGTTTGTTTGTTTATTTGTTTTTGTTGCTTTTGTATTTGCAAATTATAAGAATCCTGTAACTTATGCTATTTGTGAGTCTCCATCTCACTAATAAGGACTATGAAGAGCAGAGTGGAATAGTTGGGGTATCAAAGTCACACAGCTTGAAAAAGGACAATATCAAAGTAAAAACTCTTCATAATTCTATACTAATGTTATATCTAATGCAGTGTTCCTCATAAGTATTTTGTGACTTTCAGTACCTTTTTTTCCTTTTGAAATTTCATATATTTAATATGTATTTACAGGTATCCATCAAGTGTCAGACTCTTCTGAGAACTTTTTTTTCTTAATTTATTTTGTTTTATTCAATTGTTAAATCAATCAGTCCTCATGAAAGCCATGTTATATGATTCTAATTTTATGTAGTATCATAACTGATAATTTTCATTTTTTAATATTGAATAGAAAAAATAAATGTTTATGTCAAGTTTTTGATTTTTTTTTTTGTATAAAGCAAGCCCTGTAATCACTACAAATGTCTTTGAGAAGGAAAAAGAGTGAACAAGGTTGAGAATATCTACTAAAAGAAATACAATCACAAAATAATGTAAGATAATAAGCTACAATGTGTATTGACTTCAAAATAATCATACTGAAGGAAAGATACCATAGAAAACCATAAATATTAAGACTTCTAGTTTTATAAATTTCAGGATCATCAATTTTTGTAGGTGAGAGTGATTACAAAGGTAGAATATATAGTTGTTCAGTTTACTTTAATAAGATTAGGTATTTGCAGAAGCATATTTGTGTAAGAAGTTATCCAAATTTATCCATGTATGTTTGCTACTAATTTTTGTGCTGTTTCTTCTAAAATATAATAAAATGCAACAAAATAAAGTATATCAGGGTGGGTGGAGACCTCTGCCTGGGCCACCAGGGGTCCATAGCCAATGAGCGCCAGGAGAAGCTATCCTCCCAGGAGCATGGAAAAGCTGTGAGTGGGGTTAAGGGGAGCACCACTGCTCACCTAGACCCGACCGGAACCAGCAGGATACAGGGCCTGAGGAGAAATTGGAGACAGGAAATCTCTGAACCTTCCAGTTTCCATCTGTGGGTGGAGACCTCTGCCTGGGCCACCAGGGGTCTGTGCCTGGGGACCTCAGCCTGGGCCACAGGGCTCCAGGAGAGAGCTGGTATTCCAGGAGTGCTGACACACCTTTGAGCACAGGTAAAACCACATTTCTGTTCAAACTCACTGGATCAAGAGGGACCCTTGCAGAGCCATCAGGACATAGGAACCAAGGGACAGCTGGGGACAAGATCGTTCTGGTTTCTGTCTGCACCCCAGAGCTGACCCTGTGCCACAGCTCTCCAAACCCAAACACCTCTCAGAGAGAGCTGGTCTTCAAGGAGTATTGACACAGAGGCCTGCAGGAGGGGCAAGTCACAACCAGACAGAGTAAGACCAGCTAACATCACCGTTAACAAGATGGCAAAAGGCAAGGGTAAGAATATAAGGAACAGAAACCAAGGCTACTTGGCATCATCAGAACCCAGCTCTCCCACCACAGCAAGCCCTGGATACCGAACACACCAGAAAAGCATGACTCAGATTTAAAATCATTTCTTATGTTGATGATAGAAGACTTTAAGGAAGAAATGAATAACACACTTAAAGAAATACAAGAGAACAGAGATAAACAACTAGAAGCCTTTAAAGAGGAAACACAAAAATCCATTAAAGAATTACAGGAAAACAAAATCAAACAGGCAGAATTACAAGAAAACACAATTAAACAGACAAAGGAAATGCACAAAACTATCCAGGAGCTAAAAATAGATATAGAAAAAAGAAATCACAAAGGGAGACAACCCTGGAGTTAGAAAACCTAGGAAAGAGATCAGGAGTCATTGAAGTAAGCATCACCAACAGAATACAAGAGATAGAAGAGAGAATCTCAGGAGCAGAAGA
>CM052716.1:21360492-21367672 GCA_028551405.1 Uromys caudimaculatus | reverse complement strand
TCAAGTCTCTGAAGAAAGAAATCGAAGAAGACCTCAGAAGATGGAAAGCTTTCCCGTGCTCATGGATTGGCAGGATTAATATAGTAAAAATGGCCATCCTGCCAAAAGCAATCTACAGGTTCAATGCAATCCCCATCAAAATTCCAACTCAATTCTTCATAGACTTAGAAAGAGCAATTCTCAAATTCATTTGGAAAACAAAAACCCCAGGATAGCAAAAGCTATTCTCAACAACAAAAGAACTTCTGGGGGAATCAGCATTCCTGACCTCAAGCTGTACTACAGAGCAGTAGTGATAAAAAACTGCAAGGTATTGGTACAGCGACAGGCAGGTAGATCAATGGAATAGAATTGAAGACCCAGAAATGAACCCACACACCTATGGTCACCTGATTTTCGACAAAAGAGCTAAAACCATCCAGTGGAAAAACGACAGCATTTTCAACAAATGGTGCTGGTTCAACTGGCGGTCTACATGCAGAAGAATACAAATTGATCCATTCCTATCTCCTTGTACAAAGCTCAAGTCCAAGTGGATCAAGGACCTCCACATAAAACCAGATACACTGAATGCAATAGAAGAGAAAGTGGGGAAAAGACTCCAACACATGGGTACAGGGGAAAAGTTCCTGAACAGAACACCAATGGCTTATGCTCTAAGATCAAGAATAGACAAATGGGACCTCATGAAATTGCAAAGCTTCTGCAAGGCAAAGGACTGTCAATAGGCAAAACGGCAACCAAGAGATTGGGAAAAGATCTTTACCATTCCTATGTCTGATAGAGGGCTAATATCCAACATATACAAAGAAATTAAGAAAGTAGACTCCAGAAAACCTAATAACCTCATCAAAAAATAGGGAACAGATTTAAACATAGAATTCTCAACTGAGGAAATTCGCAGGGCTGAGAAGCACCTAAAGAAATACCCAACATCCTTAGTCATCAGGGAAATGCAAATCAAAACAAGTCTGAGATTCCACCTCACAACAGTCAGAATGGCTAGGATCAAAAACTCAGGTGTCAGCAGATGCTGGCAAGGATGTGGAGAAAGAGGAAGACTCCTCCATTGCTGGTGGGATTGCAAGCTGGTACAACCACTCGGGAAATCAGTTTGGCAGATCATCAGAAAATTGGACATAATCCTATTGAGAACCCAGCTATACCACTCCTGGGCCTATACACAGAAGACGCTCCAACATGTAATAAAGACACATGCTCCACTATGTTCATAGGAGCTGTATTTATAATAGCCAGAAGCTGAACACAACCCAGATGTCCCTCAACAGAGGAATGGATAGAAAAAAGAATGTGTTACATTTACATAATGGAATACTACTCAGCTTTTAAAAACAATGACTTCATGAAATTCACAGGCAAATGGATGGAAATTGAAAATATCATCCTGAGTGAGTGTATTAGTCAGGGTTCTCTAGAGTCATAGAACTTGTAGGTAGTCTCTATATAGAAGCTGAAGAGGTGGGAGACCCTATAGGAAGACCAGCAGTCTCAATTAACCTGGACCTCCGAGATCTCTCAGACACTGGACCACCAAACAGGTAGCATATACCAGCTGATATGAGGCCCTCAACACATATACAGCAGAGTACTGCCAGGTCTGGATTTAATCAGAGAAGATGTACTTAACCCATCAGAGACTGGAGGGTACAGGGGTGGGAGGTAAAGGCATCCTCGTGGAAACAGGGGGTGGGGAGGAGGTATGGGATGTGGAACAGTTGGAGGGTGGAAGGGGGGGCAGAATAAAATCTGGCATGGAAAGAAAGAGAGAGAGAGAGAGAGAGAGAGAGAGAGAGAGAAAGATTGAACGAACTGCTACCACTTGTCCAATGCAGAGTGGTCAACCTTGAAACCATATACAAACTGCCAAAAAATGAATTCATCATAATACATACATATATATTTAAATATCATTCATATATATTTCTCTCTGTGTGTCTCTGTCTCTCTCTCTGTCTCTCTCTGTCTCTGTGTCTCTGTCTCTCTCTCTCTCTCTCTCTCTCTCTCTCTCTCTATCTGTGTGTCTGTGTGAAAGAAAAAGAGGCCATAAACTTGAGAATTGAGGAGTACAGTAAATAATAGAGAGGGTTTGGGGGAAGATAAATGGAAGGAGCTAGAGGAAGGAAGGAGATAAGGGGATTAAATTACATTTAAAAAATAAAATTAAGAAAATGAATTTAAAGGTACCAAGTCAAATGATGTTACAACCCAGGTAACTTACAGATAAAAAAAGGAGGATATTACTATTAGAAAATATTTCTTTGGAGTAATTATTACACTAAAATTGTTTTGATTAAAATATCTTCAACCATTTATTACATGCACATTGATATATTTCATTTATTTTTATGCTTTATGTACTCAAAAACATATTTACATATACTTTTATGTGTGTCTTTTATGTGTCCAGTATCTGGTTATTTTATAAAAATAAATCAATATGCATATATTATCCTAAATAAGTAAGAAGATAATATAAATATTGACCCAGTTTGTTAAACTGAAATCATTTAAGTACAGTAGGTAATAGTATTTGTCAACTCAGATCCAGCAGATGAAATTACCATGAATCAAACATTATAGGATTTAATAATAATAAATAACAGAAAGCACTTGCAAATTCAGAATTTCATTATGTCAATTTGATTTTATAATATATTTTCTAAGGTGAAATTTAGTATGTGTCTTATTGAATGTAAACTAGTGACAATATCATTTATGAAAACCTACACCTTCACTGTGTATGTGGCATTCTTCCAGTATGAAGACAAAGTGTTTTAGAACAAATAATTTACTAAGTAATATGCCTAGAAAAAGCCAAACATTTCAACTTAAATTAATTCCATTTGGGAAGTGGATGAATAAAATGAGATCCAGAAGTAATTGAAATGTTTTGTCATAACTCAGTTATACTTTTAAATACTACAATATACAGTAAATTTTGCAAATAATTTTTAAACAAAATGAGTAAAACAATCCACAGTTTGCATGTATTTTATAGACAGTTACTAACGCTTACATTTGATATATGTTAATAAATAATACACCTTTTATTAAAAGAATACAGTATTGTGTGGAAAGTGCCTTTATAAGTAATAAAATCAAGACTGAAGCAACATCTTAATGAGTCATGATGAAACTGAATTACTGATGAAACATTCTTCTTTTTCAGTCAGAGTAATGAAATGCTTTAGTTCCGTATTTAGCTGTGAGCCAGACTGGACTCCTTCTGTCACTCAAATGGAATACCCTATTTCCATCCTTCACATATTGCAAGAGTAACAAGGAGGAGTGGGTAGCACGCTTGGCAGCCGTGAGGAAGTGAACGTGTGGCAGGGAGATATTTTAGTACAGCAAGCCATTCCCTGCAGATGAACAGATGTGAACTTTGAAAGATCAGGTTCCATTCTGAATAGAACCTTTCACTAACTAGGTTATATCTTGGGAATCTCATTATTTAATTTTGTGTAGGAGTTTTGAGCCTGGCTGCTGAGTGGATATACATACGCTTGCCCAAGAAGCTCATAAAAATATGACAGCTTCCCTAGTTTATCACAGTGTGTGGGTGAGGGTTACAATAATGGCAGGAAAGTTGAAATGAAATAAAATGATCATTTCCTTCAATTAAATTCGTGAGGTAATGTTCACATGCTACTGAGGAATCATTAACCTATAAAAGTCAATAAAAAGCAAGTTTTAATACTACATTTTGTTATCTTAGCTGCACACCGCATCTATAAAAATTGCTAAAATTTCTTTGTCTAAGTTGGACGTTTGTAAGAGTTAACATACATTTTTCACTTCATATTACAAATTACTTTTGAAAGTAATATCCATAGTGTGCTATGGAAAAAGAACCTGGCTGTAAACTTTAATGGCTGCCTGAGTTAGCAATCATTTCAAAGAGACAAGACACTGCACATGAAATTGCTCTATAAATAAGACCCCTTACAGAAAAATTAAAATGGAATTCATATTATTGATGTTCACTAGAAGCTTTAAGAAACACAAGGGGACCAAGAAATTGCAGTTGTTTCAATTTGCTATCTGAGGCATCTGAAGGACATCTTCAAAGTCAGCTGTGATCAATGGCAGTAACTGGTCTGTCCGATATTTGGAGTGGTCTGTAATGGGTTTAGAAGCCTTGAGGAATTTACTTACTGAATAGAAATAGTGCTGACATTGGACACACACAATTTTTTTTTCCTTTTCTGTACTGGCCGCTAATTCATCACAACCTCAATTTACCATAGAATTAAACCACTTTATTGTGTTTTCTGATGCTCTCTCACCTCCTGCAGGCCCCTTCTTACTTGGTAATCTTTGCATTAACATTCACCTTTTCTTCTCACATTTGTTTACAAAGTTCAGATCATTGTACTAGAGGAAAGGAGACCTACATTTTACTTTTACATATTTTTTTCTGCATAAAAATACAAAAGCTTATCCCATAAATCCAAGAAAAATATCGTGTGTTGAATGAGACAATCAAAAGATAAGAGATGACAAAGAGAAATGACATAAAGACCTATACACAATAAAGTAGTAAAAATTAATATTTAAATAGGAAAGACAAAACAACTGTTAAAGGAAAGGCATCTAGAAATGTTTACTGAAACTATCATCTCTGACAAGCAGTACCTTGATTTGGTAGAAAAGTAAAATTTATTATAAAGTGCAACATTAAGAATGCATGTAATGTCAGAAAATAAATTTAATAGCATCAGAGGCTCTGTCTCTATTTTTCTCTACCACAACAAAGAGAAAATTAATTATAACAAAATCAAAATTAATGTGTAATACTGTGCTTATTACAGTCCTTTTCCCTCCTATAAGCTGCTACCACCTGAAAAAGCATGCCAGTGTGAGCTGACTCTTCTACAAAGAGTCCATGCTTACTTAACCTATACAATGACTGATTGATCAAAAGGCCATTGATTATGAATAGGGTGAATGTTGCAAGCAGATTGAGAACTAAATTATCTTGGACTTTTTTAACCTCTTTGAGCATCCCTGAATGCCCATCTCCATAAATGACTTAACACTTCAGTGCTAAGAGGCTAAGATTTTTGGACTACACAATAAGTCTGAATCATTTCCACCCATCCTAAACTACACATACTGGATAAGATAGCATATGTGTTCTGTAGTAGGGATTTCTCCCTGTTGCTATACCCTGTTCGCCTGAGGATTCTACCAATGTATTTGAAAAGCAGAATGATTTACGACTTTGTCTGTTCTATTGCTGTAAAATCATCAAAAGTCTGTCTCTACTCTGGGACATACAATTTGGAGTAATGTATATTACTGTGTTCCTGAGCAAAGTAGGTTCACATTTGGCTGTAAAAACTAGACCCGATCCTCTCTGTGATGAGGGTCATGTTTAATTTTGCTGTTGTCTCCATCTTCTTTAGCACCATGGTAAATATTTACATCTCAGAAACTACATGTCAATTACACAATGTAATATTTTAAAAGTGATAAAATTCATTATTAATTTTATCAGTATTAATGGTGTAATTTAAATTCTAGTGAACTTTAATGTACGATTCAAATCTCTTATAAAGGTTAAAAGACATAAAGTTCAGAAAGGATTGAAGTTATAACAGAAATATGACCCAATAGAGAATTCAGTTATAAAAATCATGTAATATATGATTTCTGAGGACAATACATAATCTCTTTGGTACTCATAAATTTCATCTTCAGATTGAAACTACACTCAGTGTATGCTGAAATGAATAACAGAATGTAAAATATAGAAAGTTATAAGGGACTTATGTTTATCTTGCTAAAATCACCAATGGGTATAAATATATTTCATTGATACTGTGGATAATGTCCAGAGGCTTTCACACGCCCAGCAAGTACTCTACAACTGCCTCATAGCCTCAATTCAATAAATCAGATTTTCTTTCAAGACTCATAAAGTTTACCACCTTGGGACTGTAAAAGTATGTGAAGTATAAAGCAGGAATCACATTCAATGAACAAGTGAGCGTCAGAGCATAATTCTAGGGTTTTTTGGCATCAGTTTAGCCTGACATAATTAGGAAACAAGTTTTATTCATGTCATGAATTTCATCGTTTACAAGTTTATACGTGTTTGTGTATGTTTATGCTTGTGTGTATGTGTATGTGTTGTTATATGTGTTTATGTATGGGTATATTTATCAGTTGGGAATTCATTAACAATCATCTCAGAGTCACCAGTAATATGTTGATATTGCATTAAAGAAAGAAATCAAAGCAACTCCTCTTTGTCAGGTAACTGAGGGAGCCCGGATTTCAATTCTCCACTTCACCGTCCCTGTGTCTTTTTCCATCATCCTTATGTGACTGTTATATAATTTTGAATCTGTATGTACCTGCAGACTGTCTTTTGACTCTGTCTTTGTCTCTTTGTTTGTCCTTAATTAGGGCTCTGCTTTTTTATTGACTTGCACAGAAAGAGTCATATAGAGAAGAGACAAGGGAGGTTTTACAAACATCTTTGGCCCAATACATGTAGAAATATGTCTGATAAAAGAATTACTTTGATAGAGTAAATTATAGAGGTTTAAATCCTCTTATATCTAGAATAATAGGAATTAAACCTACTCCTAAGAATTCAAAATTCTTTGTGCTACCTAAACACTTTATCCTAATATAGTAAGGTCAGCTAACTGAGCTATCAGGCCTATACCCCGAAAACGTTGGTTTAAATCCTTCCCATACTAATAAATCCCATCACCCTTATTATCATTTATTTCACAAGTTTTACAAGGTATTATGTCACGGATTCCAACTGATGCAAGTAACAAATAGTACTATAAACACTATTCTTTATCAAGTAGTATCTATGTGTTACATTCAGCATTTATGAGAATATTTATTTGTATAAGTTTATTTTATATAAAAATATATCTGTTGCAGGCAGTGATGGCACATGCCTTTAATAGCATCAGTGGCAGGCAGATCTCTGAGTTTGAGGTCAGTCTGGTCTTCAGAGCTAGTTTTATGATAGCCAAGGCTACACAGAGAAACCCTGACTCAAAAATAACAGCTAAATAAACCAAAAAATAAAAACAAACAAACAAACAACAACAAACTTGTTGTGCTCTGGAAATGGTTATCATAATATGCATAAAAACATGCATGATTACCAACTCCTGGATCATGT
>CM052716.1:21232992-21357992 GCA_028551405.1 Uromys caudimaculatus | reverse complement strand
TGTTGGAGTACGAATCAGGAAGAGGATAAAGACTGGACTGTAAAAAAATATTAATAATAATTTAAAAATAAAAATAAAAAAGAGGTTAAAATTCCACACCTTCCTAAAGTAAAACTCCCTCTTCTATGTCCATTGCTGCACTCCACACAATGAGCAGGAAATGGAAACAGCCTAGATGTCAATTGATTAAGTAATAAGTAATGAATAAACAATTAAAATATAGTACATTTACATGATGGTATGTCACTCAACTGCTAAAGAAATAGAAACAATGAAATTTGCAGAAAACAGGAAGGAACTGGAAACAATTGTCTTGAGTGAGATAAAATCCAGACACACAGTCATCATCTGCATTCTTTCATATGTGAAAGTATAGCTGTATTTTTTTTTTAGTTTTTATTAATGTGTGTGTATGCATGTTTGCCTGCATGTATGTATGTATGTTTATCATTTGGTACCTGCATTGGTGAGAAAAAAATATTAGATCCAATGAGACAGGCATTACAGTCTGTTGCGATACTGCCATGTGGAAACTGGGAAACAAAGTCCAGGGATTTTAGAAGCACAATGAGCACTCATAACTGATGAGACATTTTCCATCCTTCAGATGTTAGCTTATTGATGAAAGTACATGTGCCTCATTTATTAGTCCTACAGAGGTTAGGCACCAAGTTAGATAAATAGCCATAGAGAAGATGGCACTCTTCCAAAGAAAAAGAGATAGAATATAGGAATATAAAGGAAGAAAGAGGAAAATTGAAGGAAAAGATTAAATGGGATTGAGAATGTGAAGACAGGGTTGAGGAAGGTATATGAGGGGTGACTAATATTAAAGACTTTTTGAAAAATCAATATTGAGATTTATTAATGTAAACTCTTCCTAAAATATTCACATATAAAGACTTTAAATATTTTCCATACAACGGAGGACAATACTTCATAAACTCTCAACTGAAATGGTAACAACTTTTCAGATCATTGGACAGGATGAATTCATAGATTGCTGAATATTACAATCGAATATCAATTGAAAATATTCATTGTTACCTCCCAGAACTTGACAGTTAAACTCTAGAGAAACAAACCCCAAATACTTAAGATAGAGAAAGAGGAAAAATCTAGTTGCTACTAAACTGGAAGTCTCATCCCTACTTCTCATCTCTCATAATGCCAGAAGGTTCTATGAATGGTACCAGAGGAAAAAGTAATCATTATTCTCACCAATCTCTTGACCCTGAGAACTGCAATAATGACTTGTCTGTCAAGACATACCCAATGGTATAGTAGTGGCATTAATATTAGTGGAGTGTGATGGCTAGGTTTTGTTAACTTGATACAAAGTATGGCCATCTTGGAAGAGGAAATGTCAGGTGATGAATTACTGGCATCCTATTTTCTTGTAGACAAGTTGGTGGGTCAGTTTCTTGATCTGTGATTTATACAGAATTGTCTAGTCCTCTGTGGGCAGTGCCACTCCTGGAAAGGTTGTCCTGAGCTATATATAGAATGTATCTGAGCAAATTGGAGTGAACAAGCCACTAAGCAAATTGCTTCTTTAGTTTCCCTTCACTTAATCTTTCCAGGTGTCTACTTTAGTTCCTGTAGTGCGTTCATCAGGGATGCAGTATGATGGGAAATATAACCCAAATAAACTCTTCTTTTCCCAAGGTGATTTTTGATTTTGGATTGGATTTGTTACCAGAATAATAACAAATAAACTAGGACAGGATGCAAGCAGCAATTTTCTGATGAGATTTATAGCCTACTTCTCCAGATGGACCCCATACCTAATACCGTCAACACTGCCAAGAACATGGGCATTGATAGGTCTTGGGCTCTAGAGGAGAAAGTACCATTATGCTCATAAATGCACATAGAATTAAAATGAATCCTTATGATTTATCCCTAAGTTCATATATTAGTGTCTCTCAATCCTGATCAGAAATGCCTCTTTGCAGCAGATTTACTTAATGTACAGCACTATAACTGGTCAACATGCAGAAAATAACAGGGAGTGTTCATTTCTAAATGTGTAACTGATAGCATACTCAGTCTCTCAGAGCTCCAGAACCTTCATAAAAGAGGGAGCAGAAAGATTCTGACAGACCTAGTATCAGGAGGAGTTCCAGGAACTATTGTTTTCAGGAAATAACAGGGAAGAAACATATAGGAACTCAACAGCTGGGAAAACACAAAAAGGACTCCCAGGCTCAAGCCAGAAAAACTCCACACGGAGGAGGAGGTGAAATAGGCACGAAGTCCACATTGAGATGAGAAGCAGTATCTAGTTTTGGGATATTAGGAATCAGTTCTCTTTCAGGGTGTGATATCTGGTAGATCACAACAACCACAGTCCAGGTTAGACCTCACATCCAGTAGCTGGACACACAAACTGAATTTGATGGTTTTAAGTGGGGAGATGAAGTTTGGTAGGGAAGTGAGGTGGGCAGGGGTTCAAGAAGATTTAAGGAAGGTGAATGAAAATGATAACATTATATAATATGAAACTCTCAAGGAATTACCAAACATTGTTTTGAAAAAGTGAACAGTAGACAAAAATACCTGGCATTGACTCTTGGCCTGCCTATACATACAAATGAAAGCACCCACATATAAACAAACATATATACATGTACACATACATTAAAACACAAAGTAACAAGTGTCTATTTTACCTGAAATGTAAATAATGTGACTGTACACTAAGATTGGTATAATTTTGCTATATGTATTCACATCTTTTCTTTCTTTTTTCTTAGAGGTAACACTATTTTTTAAAATAATTTTATTTAATCATTGATCATTTTGCTGTCCTCAAGAAATCAAAACACCCTAGAAATCTATATTTAAAGAGAGTTGCCAGTGAATGGCAAATTCCACAAGAACCTAAAAATTTAGAAATTTAGGCTAACCTAACAATCTTGCCACAGTAGGGTTGGCTTCACTATTTTCTAGATAGGTAGAGAAGGGGTCCCAGATAATTTATTACATTAAAATATAAGTACATCATCTTGTACCTCACTCCTCCAAATCTTCCCTTACCCTCCTCATTCCTTCAAAATCTTCACCTATATTTTATTAATTAGTATTGTAACATACACATAAATATATACATACAGTCTGCTGAATCAGTTTAATGTTTTTGTATGATTCGGGGCATCTTGGTATCAGGTAAGCAATTAAAGGACTCATGACTCAGGAAGATTAGCTTTCCATGTTTCTGTAGTTGCTAGTTGCCTGCAGCATTTCATCCGGGAATGGAACTCCATGAGACTTCTCCCCTCCACTTTAACATGGCTATTGAAGTTACTGTCTTTCAGATTTTGTTTAGAAACCTGCTAATCACCAGCTAAGCACCAGCTGATGATCACAGAAAGGGTGGCTTTCAGAGGTGATCAAATAATGAAGCTCAAGTCTTTATTTAGAGTATCAAGGTGTTTATAAAAAAGAATCAAAAAACATATTTTCACTGATGCAAGGAAACAGTAAACAGTTGCCATCTATTGGTCACAAAATGGTCTCTCATGAACTTCCAGACTTGTGACTTAATCTGGGATTCCTTGTCTTGGCCTGCTTATCTTCAAGAAATCAGTTTCCATTTATGCAATGTACAACATGATCATTTATAGTATTTTGTAATTAGTTATATGTTTTAGATATTAATACATTGCATAATTATATTTATATGGAAAATACATGTTATATTTAATCACTGAAGCCGATGAGAAATAAATTTACAAGATATCATGTTTCCTTCCATTCTCAAATGGTTTTTTTCTCTTCTTAAGTTGACACTTGGAAAATATGCATCTCTGGCCTACACTTAACTAGATTTTTCCACTTTTAAAATGAGACTTGATATTCAAGAATAAGAGAATATTGATCAAATCCTATCCACATTTTAGCACAAAAAATACTTGTCCTTCTAAAATATATTTTTTGCTAGTATTGCAATAGTATATATTTTAAAAAGTGATGGTTGTTTACCAAGTCATCAATTTTGGTGAAATTGGATTCACTTTTCTACCCTATTGAATTTTCATTCTGCATTCTCCATTCATACTGTGAATTAATCTGATCTGATTTTCTTCAGAGAGAGTCGTCAAACCTTAATTTGTCATCGAGTTTTGAATTGCTGCTAAATTTATAAGATTTTCTTTTATTTTTTCTCAGTTTCTTAAAGCTAGACTGTACCTTATATTTTGTCATTTGAAAGTAATTAAAACAAGATAAATGACATTTCTAGAGTACACAGAAAATATGCTGACATGTCCTCATTTGTGATAGTTGTTGCTTCTTTAGCAGTGATAACGTAGTAAATAAATGGACCTTGTCTTGTAGTTATAATTGCCTAATTATTAAGTAATTTTGTGTTTCAGGAAGGGAACATAATTTCTGAATATTGTGTCAAACTTATCTTTTTAAAAATAAACAAATAGCCAGGCAGTGTTGGTGCACGCCAGCACTGGGGAGGCAGAGACAGGCGGATTTCTGAGTTCAAGGCCCAGCCTGGTCTACAAAGTGAGTTCTAGGATAACCAGTGCTATACAGAGAAACCCTGTCTTGAAAAAAATAAAAAAATAAAAATAAAATAAAAATAAACATATACAAAAAACCCTAACATTTTATTTCTATAACTTTTAAATATTTTGCCTGTTTGTATAATATTCCCAATCTTGAATATTTGAAGTACAGATTATGAGTATCCTATAGTACTATATGTAAAATCAAGTCATGTTAATATCTCATCACTATATTGTAATTAGTTTGAATTAATGTTTTTCAATTTGTTTCATTAAAGGTTATTCTTTTGTTTATACAAGGGCTGAGCTTTCTGAATACCTAAAATATAACAGGTGGCCATTTGATATTCAGTTTCTCCTTTATTTACCAAGGCATTTGTATAAGATCAATAATTTTTAATTGTAGCATAGAACTTTAAGGGAAAATCAGAAGAAATATCACATGCTAAGTAAACTATCAATCGGGGGGGTGGTTAACAATCCAAGTAATGTGAGCAACTAAAAGACTATTGTCATGTCAGTCAAATGTATTGCAAATACATTGATGTATGTTATATTAAGAAATGTATTTTATATAGAATTGAATAACTCTAAAGTTGAATAGATTTCCTAAATTATTAAATATATAACAGGAACTGATATTGATAATTCTTAGATTTTAGAAATTATATAAAGGTATTTGAGTTTATATATTTGGCCAATGTTAATTAGATATACTATGTATTTATTTATTGATTTAGCTTTTAATTTCATATTTTCATTAATGCATAATTACTTAATTAGCTATGAAGAGATAAATTAAGCATGTATTTGCAGCACAAATGATAAATACAATATTTCTGTTGAGTAGAATCTGTATATTTAAATTACTAATATAAAACTTTTTATTTGGTTTCTCTTCTTTTTTTCATTTTTTATTGTTATTTTATTTATTTACATTTCAAATGTTATCCCTCTTCCCAGTTTCCCCTCCATAAGCCCACTATGCCCTCCTCCCTCCCCCTGCCTCTAGGAGGGTGCTCCCTCAACCACTCCTGCCTCAGTGGCCTAGCGTTCCCCTATCCTAGGTCATCAAGCCTCCACAGGACAGAGGGGCTCCTCTCCCAGTGAGGCCAGATAAGGCAATCCAGAGCAGTCAGTGCTCTTAACCACTGAGCCATCTTTCCAGCCCCCTAACATGAAACATTTTTATTACTATTTAATGTTAATAAAACTTAATATTATATTTGTCTAATTTTATCAACACTTTAGTATGTGAAATAAGGTAAGTGCTCTGATTTTAGGAATGTCATTTATTCTCAGTTTGAGAAGGATTTTTTTCTATCATTATGATCAAGCGGTCACAGGGCAAGACAGTGCAGAGGTTCCTTAATCTTGTATTCTTGCTGAGTTGAAGTAGAACTTGATCTTGTTGGAACATCCTTCAGAAAATCACTCAGCTCTATTCTAGGAAATATAGCTCAAGATCTCACCTAGCTTATTTTATCTTCGGTTAAATTGTCTGCTTGTGCAAAACTTCTCTTCCAGCTAAGTGATTACCTTAGCTGACATTAAACTCCTTGCAATTGTTGACATTGTTGGTCTTCCTATGGGGTTGGCACCCCCTTCAGTTCCTTCAACCATTTCCCTAACTCTTCCAGAAGGGTCCCTGACCTCAGTCCAATGGTTGGCTATAAGTACTTCCATCTTTCTCAGTCAGCTCCTAGGGAGCTTATCAGAGGGCAGCCATGCTACACTCCTGTCTGCAAGCACAACATAGCATCAGTAATAGTGTCAGAGTTTGGTGCCTGCCCATGGGATGAATCCCAAGTTTGGCTGGTCACTACTCAGCCATTCCTTCTGTCTTTGTTCAATATTTGTCACTGCATTTTTTTTTAGACAAGAACAATTCCAGGTTACAAAAGTTGAAGGTGGGTTGGTGTCCCCATCCCTCCATTGGAGGCCCTGTGTAGCTAGTAGAGGTGGACTCTTTAGTTCCCTGCCCCACCTGTTGGGCATTTTGGCTCAGGTCATCCCCACTGACTTCTGGGAGCCTTTCACATCCCAGGTCTCTGGGACTTTCTAGATGTCCCCACGTTCCCTGCCCCCCAATCCTGGCAGCTGCATATTTCCATTTATTCTCCTGGTCCTCTGGGCTTTCTCCTGTCTCTCCCCACACCTGATTCTGCCTCTATTTCTCCTGCCCTCTCTGCCACCCAGGTCTCTTCCTACTTTTGCTTCCCACGATTATTTTGTCTCCCTCCTTCTAAGTCCAATTGAATCATCTTCACTTGGCCCTTCCTTCTTGTTTAACTTCTTAGTGTTTGTTTGTAGGGTATATCATGGGTATTCTACACTTTTGGGCTAATATTCACTTATCAGTGAGCACAATAGCACTCATATCCTTTTGGATCTGGGTTACCTCACTCAGGATAATATTTTCTATTTCCATCCATTTACCTGCAATATTTTTCTCATTTTTAATAACTAAATAGTAATCCGTTACCTACATGGACCACATTTTCTGTATCCATTCTTTGAGTGAGGAACATCTGGTGTACCGGCTGGTTTTGTGTGTCAACGTGACACAAGCTGTAGTTATCACAGAGAAAGGAGCTTCAGTTGAGAAAATGCCTCCATGAGATCCAGCAGTAAGGCATTTTCTCAATTAGTGATCAAGGGGGAGGGCCCCTTGTGAGTGGTACTATCTGTGGGCTGGTAGTCTTGGGTTCTATAAGAAAGCCAGCTGAGCAAACCAGGAGAAGCAAGCAAGCCAGTAAGCAGCATCTCTCCATGGCCTCTGCATCAGCTCCTGCTCCTTGACCTGCTTGAGCTCCAGTCCTGACTTCCTTTGGTGATGAACAGCAATGTGAAAGTATAAGCTGAATAAACCCTTTCCTCCCCAACTTGCTTCTTTGTCATGATGTTTGTGCAGGAATAGAAACCCTGACTAAGAGATCTGGGTTTCTTCGAGTTTCTGCCTATAACAAATAAGGCTGCTATGAACATAGTGGAGCATGTGTCTTTGTGGTAATGGTGGAGGATCTTTTGCATATGTGCCCAGAAGGAGGCTAGCAGGATCTTCTGGTAGAGTTATTTCCAATTTTCTGAGGAAATACCTGATTGATTTCCAAAGTAGTTGGACTCTGGAGAGCTACCAGAGACTAAGCCACCCAGGGTGATCTGAGACCCCCAGCACATATGCTTTGTCTGACTCCAGTGATAGGAAGTGCCTACTCCTGTAGAGACTTGATTACAGAGAGAAGGGGGTTTCTGTGGGGCGACCCTCTCAGAGGGGAAGGGGATGAGGGGCAGGGGGAGGGCATGGGGGTTCCAAAGGGGACACCTGGAAAGATGGAAACATTTGAAATGTAAATAAAATATCAAAAAAAAAAAAAAAAAGATTCACTGGAAAAAAAAAAGAACTCGGGGGGGGGGGAGGAGACTGAAACGGGGCCAACAATTGAGATTTAAATAAAATAATTAATAAAAAAAATTCTCTTGAAAAGAATATAAACAAAAATAAAAACACACTGCTTGCAGTAACCTCCCCGTGTAGAAACTGAATGAGATAGCAGGAAGTGGATTTGCCTTTAAATTCCCTTACCCTAAAAACATAGTACTGTACTTGGTCCAAAATACCTGAGTATAGTCCCAGTCAGCTGGAATAAAGAATTTAAGTTGGCTCTAACTTGTTTCTGAGTGGTCATCTCTACTGGGCTTCATGTTTCACGGTAACTTCAAATTTATTCCTTGTAACATATAAAACAGAGAGTAGACTAAGTTAGTGGAATAAAAATACATCCAAATGACCTGAGTAAAGGGTTTACCTCCTAATTTTAGTAGACATTTTATCTTTGCATCTGAATACTTTATTTCACCAATCGCAGTTATATCATTCTTAACCGTATTCCCTGCAGGTGATCACTCTAAGAACATGAAATTGAAAAGGCTGCCCCAGTAAAGACTTGAATACACACACACACACACACACACACACACACACACACACACACACACACACACACACATACACTGTTACACAGCTCCCTCCCCCTCTGTGTTTCTCTGTTATTTTTCTGAATAAAAGCAGAATCACTTGCCCAAAATATTGGAAGGTAAAATTCCTGTTTAGTTTTATATTTAAAATAACTTTGAAAAGCTCCATGCCAAATATACTTTGATATCCTCCTAAGAAAGACATGAAAGATGAATCCTTTCCATTATATCAATAGAGCTACCCAAAGAATGCTTACCTTAGATTTAAGTGTGTTTGTGTGCATGTGTTATCTAAGATGTTCAGCATTTCCACAAACTCTAGAAAACACACACAAAGCAAACAAAGCTCTGAGAACAACATGATACAGAAAGGCTTAATGCCATCTCAACAGACTCTTAAAAACACAGGTGTGTGCAAGATGATTTAGTCTCAAACTGTATGAAGAACAGCAAATAATCTCAGAGTGGAATTTAGAGCTCTCATTTCTCCAAGACTTAGTGATTTAATTACCATTAGAGTCATGTGGAAAGGGACTCTCATTTAACTCTAGATGGTGTAATTTAAAATGTTTATCACATTTATAATATTTCACACACTCTGTGTTTGTTTATAACTCTCATATGACAACATTCAGGAAAATCTAAGTTTTCAAACTTACAAAAATACTGTGTACCATAAGCAATATAGCTGAAAAAAAGAAATACCACACAAACACTATGTTAATTTGACTCTTTAGTAAGTTCTAATTTCTTTCCAATTTCATGTATTCAAGTTAAACAGTTTCCACTGAGCTAAATGTAAAGTAGGGCAAAAGGGGTTTACTTGCCCTCATGTTTCCAAAAGAATGTTTTAGTTGTACATACAATATATTTTCATAAGGTAGTTTAGATAGAAACTCTATCAAGAATTTTTAATCTGTTTGTGCCTGTATGTTTACATGTGTGTGTCTGTGTGTGTGTGTGTGTGCGTGTACAGAAACACGCAAACACCATACTGAAAGACAAAGCTAGTTAAGAGAGATTAATGAGTTCTTTTTAATCTGATGCACACATTACTTATACCTTGTATTCTCTCTATATGTGGTAAATTTTCTTCATCACATATTTCTTTAGAAATTATTTGAATTTTGATGGGAATTGCATTGAATCTCTAGATTGCTTTTGGCAAGATGACCATTTTTACTATACTAATCCTGCCAATCCATAAGCATGTGAGGTCTTTCCACCTTCTGAGATTTTCTTAGATTTCTTTCTTCAAGTACCTGAAGTTCTTGTCATACAGCTATTTCACTTTCTTGGTTAGAGTCACACCAAGGTATTTTATATTTTTTTGTGACTATTGTGAAGAGTGTCATTTCCCTAATTTCTTTCTCTGCCTGTTTATTCTTCAAGTATAGGAAGGCTACTGAATTGTTTGAGTTAATTTTATATGCAGCCACTTTGTTGAAGTTTATCAGGTTTAGGAGTTCTCTGGTGGAATTTTGGGGGGTCACTTAAGTATACTACCATATCATTGGCAAACAGTGATATTTTGACTTCTTCCTTTTCAATTTGTATCCCTTTGACCTCCTTTTGTTGTCTAATTGCTCTAGCTAGAACTTCAAGTCCTATATTGAATAGATAGGAAGAGGGGGGGCAGCCTTGTCTAGTCTCTGATTTTAGTGGGATTGCTTCAAGATTCTCTCCATTTAGTTTGATGTTGGCTACTGGTTTGCTGTATGTTGCTTTTAGTATGTTTAGGTATGGGCCTTGAATTACTGATATTTCTAAGACTTTTAAAATGAAGGGATACTGAATTTTGTCAAATGCCTTTTCAGCATCTAATGAAATGTTCATGTGTTTTTTTTCTTTGAGTTTGTTTATGTAGTGGATTACACTGATGGATTTCCAGGTATTGAACCATCCCTGCATCCCTGGGATGAAGCCTACTTGATTGTGGTGAATGATCATTTTGATGTGTTCTTGGATTCAGTTTGCAAGATTTTTGCATCAATGTTCATAAGGGAAATTGGTCTGAAGTTCACTTTCTCTGTATGGTCTTTGTGTGGTTTAGGTATAAATGTAATTGTGGCTTCATAGAACAAATTGGGTAGTGTTTTTTCTGTTTCTAACTTGTGGAATAGTTTGATGAGTATTGGTCTTCTTTGAAGGTCTGATATAATTCTCCACTAAAACCATCTGGTCCTGAGCTTTTTTTTTTTGGTTGGAAGATAGTTTAATGACTGCTTCTGTTTCTTTAGGGGTTATGGGAATGTTTAGATGGTTTATCTGATCCTGATTTAACTTTGGCACCTGGTATCTGTCTAGAAAATTGTCCATTTCATCCAGATTTTCCAGTTTTGTTCAGTATAGGCTTTTGTAGTAGGGTCTGATGATTTTTTGAATTTCCTTAGTTTGGGTTGTTATGTCTCCCTTCGCATTTCTGATTTTATTAATTTGGATACTGTCTCTGTGACTTCTGATTAGTCTTGCTAAGGGTTTATCAAACATGTAGATTTTCTCAAAGAAACAATTCCTGGTTTTGTTGATTCTTTACATAGTTCTTTTTGTTTCTACTTGGTTGATTTCAGCTCTGAGTTTGATTATTTCCTGCCTTCTACTCCTTTTGGGTGCATTTGCTTCCTTTTGTTCTAGAGATTTCAGGTGTGCTGTAAAGCTGCTTGTCCTGGACATATACCCAAAAGATGCTCCAATATATATCACAGATGCATGCTCCAACATATATCACAGATGCATGCTCCACTCAGCATAGCATATATAGGCATAGCAGCCATATTTATAATAGCCAAAAGCTGGAAACAACCCAGATGTCCTTCAACAGAGGAATGGATACAGAAAATATGGTACATTTACACATTGGAGTACTACTCAGCTATTAAAAACAATGACTTCATGAAATTTTTAGGCAAATGCATAGAACTAGAATATATCATCCTGAGTGAGGTAAACCAATCACAAAAGAACACACATTGTATACACTTACTGATAAGTGGATATTAGCCCAAAGCTTGGAATACCCAAGATACAATTCACAGATCACATGAAGCTCAGGAAGAAGGAAGACCAAAGTGTGGGTGTTTCGGTCTTCCTAAGAAAGGCGAACAAAATATGCACTGGAGCAAATATGGAGACAACATGTAGAGCAGAAACTGAAGGAAAGGACATTCAGAGACTGCCCCACCTAGGGATCCATCCTGTATAAAGTCACCAAACCCAGACAATATTGTGGATGCCAAGAAGTGCTTGCTGAAAGAAACCTGATATAGCTGTTTCCTGAAAGGCTCTGCCAGAGTCCCACAAATACAGAGATGGATACTTGAAGCCAACGATTGGACTGAGTGCGGAGTCCTCAATGGAGGAGTGAGAGAAAAGACTGAAGGAGCTGAAGGGGTTTACAACCCCGTAGGAAGAATAGCAATATCAACCAATCAGACCCCCCCAGAGCTCCCAGGGACTAAACCACCAAACAAGGAGTACTCATGGCTCCAGCTGCATATGTAGCATAGGATGGCATTGTCAGGCATCAATGGGAGAGACCCCGGGTCCTGTGTCGGCTTGATGGATGCCCCAGGGTAGGGGAATTCGAGGACAGGGAAGTGGGAATGAGTGGGTGGGTAAGCACCCTCATAGATAGGGGGTGTCCGGGAAACAGGATAAAGTTTGAAATGTAGGCAAAAAAATCAAATAAAGAAAGCAATTATTTTCTTTTACATTTGTCCTTTGTATGGATAATCTACTTCTTGGGTACACTATATTTGTAGTCACATAGCACATATGTGCTCACAGGCAAATGCAGGTGAGGGTACAGAGTCCTTTGCCTTCTAAAACACAGTATTCAGTTTATAAGACACTAGTACAAATAATCACGTATAAATGATTTTTAGTACTTATAACTGATACTATTAGGTCTATGTTAACATAAAGCTAGTTATTAATTTGTTTAATCTAAATTTTAATTACACTTTAATCTTTATTTAATAGTTTAAATTTTATTTTCATGTGTACATGTTCTCCCACTGGGTAATAAATAGACTAGAAATAAGTAGGAGTAGGAGTATTATCATCTAAATGATTCTCTCACATTATTAGCGAGGAAAAAAGTAACACTACTGTAAATAAATTCTTATTTTAAATCTTAGTAGTGTACAACTGGTTTCTCATGTAAATGAGAAGGGATGGCCTTTCCTCCCAATAATATAATTTATTATCAAATGATACACATCTCCAATCACTAAGAGAAGTCAACTTAAATGGATCTATGACTGAATTCACATCTCTTCTTCACTTGAAGCTTTTCTTGCCATGTAGGAATCCTCTTTCCTCTCATTTTAATTCTACAAAGAAAATGCTGTAGCCAACATGTCACATTTGTTCCTCAACATGCTCACATTCCTTTACCTTTACTGTTACCCTTTGGTAATTTCCATAGAGTTTGTTCAGTACTCTTTATACTGTACTATGTTTGAAGAAAAATCTATATACTATAAGAGATACATTAATACTATTAAAAATAATTTATCACATAGGCACTCATTTATTAGGTGTGATTGTCATGCAGTAAGACAGTGTTATTTTGTTCATATATTCTATAGCTCTTGAATCCTTAATCTCAAAGAGAAGAGGATCAAATATTGAACATACTGGTGGAAAGTTTTAATAAGCTTGTACTTTACTTGTGTTCTACTAATACCAATGGCCAACATTAAAAACATAGTCATTCTTATTACGAAAGTGGCTAAGAATTATACTGTAACCATCAGAAGAGGAAATTTCTAACACTGGTTAAGATCTGGTGTTATGAGCTCTCTCTCTCCCTCTCTCTCTCTCTCTCTCTCTCTCTCTCTGTATGTGTGTGTGTGTGTGTGTGTCTTCAGTTTAAAAGAATAAGTTGTCTGACTTAAATTGAGTGTGCAAGTGTGACTCAATGGACAAGAATATGGAAAAATCCATTAATAACTAAATCAGATCATCCAATTCATTTTTTCTAGCAAATAAAGCTGACAATATGCCTCAGTATATTTCTTAAATATTATAAAATTAAGACATTCTCCTGACTTCAGTCTGATCTTTAAAATTGTCAATGTCTGATGTAACAAAAATGAAACTCCTGCATTGTTTGTCATCATTGGTGAAGCTATTTTATGTCCACCTAAAGTTGACACTGCCATAGATGCAACTGTGCACATTTGCACTCTTTCCTGTCTAAGATTTCTACTCATTTTCCTCTAGTTCCTGCTTACTTTACAATTATATCTCAGTTAAGTAGTCTCTATTTTTCTTTTAACATTCTGTAATAGATGCACTGTGTAGTTTCTGAAATTGTCTAGTACAGATGCTTTCTTTAGTCTTCAAGGTGTTTAAAATTACTTCTTGGACACATATTAAAATCACCACAGATGATTAGGACAAAAGAATTGTATTCTCTTCCAGATCTCTAAAAGAAAATTCTTATCATAACAACTGTTGACTAGCAAACACTCTTTGTATTCTATTTTCTGGTTCAACTGCTTTTAACAAATACTGTTGCATAGTACAATGATAACCAAACCTGCTCTATAACCCATAGCTTATACAAATTATTTTCATTTCCTCTGTGAAATTATTTGAACTGTAATTGAATTGAGAATACATGTTAACTGAGAAAACAAATATGCTATTTGTCAGCTCTATATGACATTTTCATAATAATAATATGTAATAAACAGCCTTGCATTTGACAAATACATGTGCCTGATATCTGGAAATGTGAGCACAGTCACAGAGTTAGACATTCCCTGTGCAAAAGTATTCTAACTTTGCATCTCAGACGCTTTCTTTAATGAATAGAGGAGAAAAGTCTCAAAATAACCATCACACAGTACGAGTCTTTGTAAAATTATTTCACAGTGTTTATTTCTTGTTTTTGTCTGTTTGTGTTTATTGTTTTGTTTTTATTTGTTTGTTTGTTTTCCTTGACAGAATCTCACTATATTGTTCTGGCTGTTCTGGAACTCACAATGCAACCAGGTTATCCTGGAACTCTCATTAAACAGGCTGGCCTAAATCCCACAGATAACCTACCGTCTCTGTCCCCAAATCATGGAATTAAAGGCATGATCACTATGTCAAACTTTCCTTTAGGTTTTTTTTTTCTTTTTTTTTTTTTCTGTCATTGGCCACCGTCAGAAAAATCCAAATATTTGTCTCAGAAATCTTATCCAAGTCTATAATGCTAGTATTAACACTATTTTTTTAATTTCCCAAAATGTACTATTATATGGAACTTTTCTTCTTCCACTGAATGTTAAACCTTTGATCTCTAAAACACCAAGAGTAAAAAGCCCTAAAAACTTTTCTCTGCCTTAGTAAGGAGCAGATTATTTCTATTAACTAGGAACTGGTGAGCTAGTTAAATAAACTAGACATGCTTTGGTGTCTGAATTGAATAAATTTAAATTATATTCAGTGTAACAGAGAAGCCCTTAAATACCATAGACCTAATCTTCTATAATGCATTTGAATGATTTTGGGGGTTACAAATCCATTGATTTGCTATAATCAATACAACATTTAAGATGTCAATAACCTTGCTATTTATGCAATTTTCTTCAAATCGAAATTTCGACTGTACTGCCATAACAGTGATATTAAGAAAGCTTGGTATTTAAGGATACAAGGAAAATGCAGGGAATCTTTTGAGGAAAGATGAACATTGTAATATTTTCACATAACATAATCTATCAAGAGATAATTCAGAGAAGGAAGGAGAATGATTTTTTTCCAAGAAACAGAATAAAAGTACTAGCTTTCCCACAATAGCAAAAGAAGTCAATCCAAATGATCCACAAGTAATCAAAGACTCATAACTGCCACAAGATGAAATTGTACACAGCAAATGACAGGCATTGTGCAAGGCTTTTCATGTGAGTAAATATGAAATGTATAAACATTGCTATGGCTAAGACAGATTAGCAGCATCTTGGGGGCAAGGACAAGTGTTGTACACTCTTTCAGACAAAAATAAAAGGTGGAAACACTTTTCAAAGAACACTGAAATTTATATAAGACTATCCTGGCATTTGTAAAGGAATGTTAAATAGAGATGGGATGAATGCCTGAAAATAGGAACAAGGGGAGGGAAAGGTATGATGGTCAGAAAGTGCACGCCATAATAAAATTTGAGCATAGTCCACCAACATATTTTGAACTAACATGAGACAAGATAAATTGCTACAGGAAAAAAAATTAAAATTACATCAAGTACTTAGACAAAAATATTCATTCTGGTTTTTACAACAGTGGCTGCAGTCCAAATTTGAATGGACAATTGCTGAGCAGAGTTGCTCAGTAAATGGAGTTTTCCTTGTAGGGCTCTTGCCTACCTTCCATTGGCATAGAGCTTTGGATTCATTCAGATCAAGTATGAAAATTATCGTAGACAGAAACTCACATGATGGAGAAGAGCATCTGCAAAGTGGCAAGAAATGTGTTTTCAAAGTATCCTGAAATAAGTTGATGTTGTCCAGAAAAATCTATGAAAACCAAAGCCCAAATGAAAAACAAGCACATATTTGGAATTAGTGAGGTTTAAGTGAGTGAGACAGAAAACAAGATAAACAGAAGTTGAGGAATAAACATAATCTGTTATAGCAAAAGTGAGTTGAAAAGTGAGGCCAAGAGAATAACTCCAAATAACAAGAATAATCTCTACTTATAAGAAACAAAATTATGATGACCAAACCTGAAGAGAAATTTATAATGAGAGATTAGCAAGTGTTAATTAATTGAGCTAGAGGACAATTTCTATCTAAACGTTCCATAGTTCTTACAACTGTATGTATTTATTTTTAAATGTCAAGCACTAAAGTACACATGGCTTATTTCACAGAATGCAAATTAATGTCATCAAATCCCTATTGTCCATGTAAAATTTACAGTTCACAGATTTCTGGAAATGTTGCTTAAGAATGTATGACCTGCAAAACTGACATTTGAGAACAAGATTTTTTTTTTTTTTCCTGGCAGGTTAAAGGGCATGCTAGTTAAATGGATACTTAGCTCAGGTTCAGGACAGGTCAATTATCACAATCCCGGTGTTAATGATTCTAAATATTCCATCATTTGAAAAGCAAAAGTGTCATAAAAAGAAACTCATATCATAAATTAATTAATATTAAATATTTAATGTTAACTTTTTAGAATATGAAAATGGTTGACACTGTAATTTCTATTATACAAATATCCAGTTCTGGTTTATTATAATTATTCTAAGAGTTAAGGATGAGAATGTTGTTCTTTTTTTGTGTTTATTGAATATTTTCTTTATTTACATTTTAAATGTTATCACCTTTCCAGGTTTCCACCTGGAAACCCCCTATCGCATCCTTCCTCTCCCTGCTTCTATGAGGGTATTCCCCACCAACCCACTGACTCCCACCTTCCCGCCCTGGTGTTCCCCTACACTGGTGCATCGAGCCTTCATAGGACAAAGGAAGGACCTCTCCTCCCACTGATGCCCGAACTTCATCCTCTGCTATACATGCAGATGAAGTCATGGGTCCCTCCATGTGTACTCTTTGGTTGGTGGTTTAGTCCCTGGGAGCTCTGGAGGATCTGGTTGGTTGATATTGCTGTTCTTCCTATGGGGTTGCAAACCCTTTCAGCTCCTTCAGTCCTTTCTCTAACTCCTCCATTGGGGACTCCTGTGCCCAATCCAGTGGTTGGCTGCAAGCATTCACCTCTGTATTTGTCTGGCAGAGCCTCTCAGGAAACAGCTATATCAGCCTTCTGTCAGCAAGCACTTCTTGGCATCCACAATAGTGTCTGGATTTGGTGACTATATACTGGATGGATCTCCAGGTGGGGAAGTCTCTGGATGGCCTTTCCTTCAGTCTCTGCTCCACACTTTGTCTCTGTATTTCCTCCTGTGAGTATTTTGTTCCCCCTTCTAAGAAGGACCCAAGTATCCACACTTTGGTCTTCCTTCTTCTTGAGCTTCATGTGGTCTGTGAATTTTATCTTGGGTATTCTGAGCTTTTGGACTGATATCCACTTATCAATGAGTGTTTCTACCTTTCTTAGGAGAGGGTGAAATCAATTAATGGAAATTTATAAAGATATGAATAAAAAAGTATTATAATATTTATTACATTTCTAGTTGTGTTTTTGTTTCTCAAATCAACAGAGGCCCTGAGACTTAGCAGGTGATTAGAATAACAGTTGTTTCTTAGCAACTCTTCCAACTATGGCTTTGCTCAGCTTAATCCTGAGGAGGGTTCTTGAAGTCTAATTTGATCTAATCCTGTGCTGAACTACAGCATTTATCACAGCAGTAGTTTTAACTGAAGCAGCTGTTGAGCTGGAATGATGTTTCTTTGCATATTGTTTAGGGAGATGGTGATAACTCACAGTTCTTAGCCCCAGTTGCTGGCTAAAGACTTTTCTTATTAGGAGACGTTAGTTAGATAGTGTGAAGGTATAATTCTCCAGATTTCTTACCTCGGTTTGTTTTGTCTCTGAACTCTCATCCCAGCTGCAGAGATCCTTATGAGATATCCATGGTCTTGTGTGGCAGTGCCACAAGAGATGCAATTCAGTGTCACTAGTCCTTTCCAGGTACTATTATCCTCCTAGTGAACTTATACATGACATTCTGTAACTCACGATCTTTTTAAAGACCATATAATTTAATGAAAGTTCAAAACAAACTCAATGCTCATTGACATAGCCCAGGGAATTAATCATTCAAAATAGATTTTTGTGGACCAGACAGAGCTCTTACCCACATTCTAGTAGCAAAATAGTTCAAAACCACAAGTAATCAAAATGCACAAGCAAAGACAGCAGGATAGGAACCTTAGAGTCTTCTCTGATAGGATTATGGGTTTTTTCTTACAAGGGAGGTCCAAGAGAAGCTTTAAAGAACTGCATTAAGTATCCCTGTCTACTTACATCTTTTTGGTTATTTTTTGTAAGTTTTATGAAATTATAATATACTTATACCATGCCTTCTGCAATTTGCTTCAGCTATTCACTCACTTCTACTCACTGATTTCCTTTCAAGTTCTTGACCTCTTATTCTTAAACTTTTGTTATGTGTGTATGTGGGTGTGTATTGCTAAATATATGATCAGTTTGTACAATATTGCCTGTATGTATGTTTTCAAGATGACCATTTAGTATTGGATAACCAATTGCTGTGCTCTTCTCTGGGGAAAGCTATGTGTCCCACTAGCAATATTTGCTAGATGACGTTAGCATTTCTGCTGGTGTTATATTTGTTCAGATTATGTTTAGGCAACCATGTTGGTGTGACCTTATGGGTATATTTTCTCTGATATGTCTAGAAGACACAAATCTAACAAACATACTGTTTCTCTGGACCTTGCAATGTTTCTGTCCCTAATTTCCTTAATGATCTCCAAGCTTTAGGTGCAGGAGTTGTGGTAACTGTATACCAGCTGGGCCTGGTCTCCATTACTCTGCATGTGGATCAATTGTGGTTTCTTAATGCTCTTGTCTGTTATAAAAAGAACTTTCCTTGATGAGGAATGAGGACTATAATTTTCTGTTGATTTAAAGATTTAAGGAGACATATTTTAAATATGGTAAAGGATTATGTGGGTTTCCTATAGTAGCAGTTGTATCTTCAACAAAATCCATGACTTCATGAGTGCTGTGTATTTGTTACTTTTCCAGTGATAGGGATATTCTTTTTTGTTGAGATGGCCCTAGTCCAATTAGAAACCTGTTGATTACTTACAGTGTCTGTATGACATTATTGGATCCTTAGTGTTATCTACGTGTACTTTTATTTTTGTTCTTAGGAAGCATAGTTGGGTGCAAAAGAGGAAAAAAAAGTGACAGAATATAAAGGAAAGAGGACAGGAGGGGGATCAGAACTTACCTCCTCCGATATGGATTCGGAACTTCCCAGTCATATATTTAGGTATATGGTGCAGGCTCTAATCTATTTAAGGAGTGAAATGTAAATGGTTTCTATTATACTCACCTTCATCTTTTCCATGTATTGCATCCAGTTCTCTTTGAGATCAATGATTTGATTAGCTTATTGGGTTTCCGTTTCTTTCATATCTACTTCTGTCCTATTGTATTTTGTTTTAAAGAAATATTCATCTTCATATACTGATATTTTGCATTATCTAAAATTAAATTACAACTCAAAGGAAACACATTCATAGCTCTATGAAGAATAACAAATAATTTTCAAGCTACAGAAGGCACTTACTGTCTATTAACAGTGGGAATGTTGGAACACACTGTGTGTTCCTCTCTTTGATATGCATAGATGGGGAATCTGCTCTCATCTACATTTCATTGTGCTAGGGAGAAAGACTCCCAGAGATAAGGTAAGCTTCTAGGCTGTGGTTAATGCAACTGTTTCCCCTGCCCTCCTACAAATTTCTCATGAAAAATTTAATGTCCTTAAAACATTGACACGGAACTTCCACTTTAGGGAGGGCAACATACTAAATGTTCTACTGATTTTAAAGGCAGCAATTAGAACACACACACCTAAAATTTTCCTATGTCACTTACTTAAGGTAACAGAGTATGTCTTTGAACAAAATTAAAATCTATATTAGTAAATAGTACAGTTATTAAATTTAATTTGGAACTTTTTTTTTTCCTCCTTTTTTATTTTTGATACTTTATATACATTTCCAATGTTTCCCCTTTTCTGAGTCTCCTCTTTGTATACCCCCCATCCCCTCCCCAACCCGCCTCTAGGAGGGAATTCCACCTCCCACCCCCCCACCCCCCCCATCCACCCATCCCCATTTTCCCGCCTTGATATTCTTTTATGTACAAGATAAGATAAAAGGATTCAAGAAACTTTTGTCATAAAATTAATAGGATATGTCTCAAAATTGTAGATTTATACATAAAATGAACCCACTGTAGAAATCCTGTGTGTGTGAACTTGCACAAAATTTTGAAGTTATTTAAGCCTTGTACTGTTAATCCTCCTGACTCAGCCTAGAAGGAGCTGGATGACAGGCATATTCCCTTACCCAGTTCTACAGGAACAATAGAGCATTCAACAGAAGACCCTGGAGGCATAGATACAATCCAAGTACACAATACCAAACTGGAGCATATAGTCCACCAGAAAGATAACTGAAGGCAGAGAGGAAGCAAAGAGGGATGGATATTCTTGAGAACTGGTAGCAAACCACAGCTGCTCTGGACCTAATCAGCATGCATCTCCATCCTTGAATGGGCCTATAAGTCAACTATCTCTTTTTCCCTGTAAGTTTGATTTTGTTTTATATATTTGTATCATCAACTTGTGTGAAATTTTCCCTTGTTTCCATGCTACACAAAATTGTAATTAGTATTCAGATGCGCTCTTTTTATGGTGATGATTTCTTGCATTATTTTTGTTGATTTAAAAGTGTTCAGTCGCCTGGCAGCTCATTGTGAGAGCTCTTGCAATCCTCGGCTCCCTTCTCCTAGTCACTGTTGCAGTGTTGGTGACAAACATTTTTCAGTATAGTCAAGAGAAACAGGAAGTGCAGGAAAGCCTAAACAACCTCCACAATGAACACAGTACCGTGCAAAATGATATCCACTTAAAGGAGAAATGCTGAAAAATAAGTCTGTAGAATGCCGAGCAGGCAACGATCTTCTAGAATTCCTCAATGGAGAAAAGAAAAGTTGGTAACAGGGAAACAAAGACTTTTTTAGAATCCTCACAGCACAGAGGCAGATATACACTGTTTCTGCTATGGTATAAAATGTTATTATTCCATCATGGACTGAAAAACCTGGACTGATTGTAAACTGACCTGCCAGAATTACAGTTTATCTCTTAAAGATAGATGATGAGGACAAACTGAAGTTCCTTCAGCTCCAGGCTTCTGCAGACAGTTACTGGATTGGATTGCCATATGATAATTAAGAAAGAGAATGAGCATGGATTGACAATGGCCCTCTAAACTTGCCTTGAATATAGTGAAATACAATGTAAAGATGGAGGGTGTGTATTCTTATTTAAAACAAAATTGGAAGAGAGTAAATGTGAAAATTCCTACCCTGTATTTGTGAGACAAGACTGGAGAAGTTCCCTGATTGAATTTTCAACAAGAGGTACAGGACTTAGTCCACTGAGCCAACAGAGAGAGGAGCTTGGAAGAGGTTGGCAATGTTCTCTGTAATCTGGTGGACAGTGCAGAGGCTTCTTCCTTCCTGGTGGAGACAGGATACATCTCCTCTGTTGTGTGGACGCACTTTGCCCCAAAGCCTCTAGGACTCTGTTCTTTCTGCTTTCTTAAACTCTTATAGAACTAAATAAAGAACCTTAATAAACAAACAAAAAAAATAATAGGATAGGGACAGAGAGAGGAATTCTAGATTCATTCAATGATATTTATATTCTTTAAAGTTGTTGGCTTTGGTGGAGAGAGTGACACTTATATAAGTGTACATTTATTCTAGATGCTCAACATTAAATTGAATAATTGTGTCTATTTGGCTGATGCTGCAAACATCAGAGTTGTTTAGTTTTATTGTAAATGTTAGACTGTAACAGTATTTTATGTTTCCTATACAGTTTAACCTAGTTGCCTTCACTGCTGCTACATTTGAGAAGTGTGGACTAAAAAGCTTCTTCATTCACCAAATTTCTTTCAACTGGCTCATAATCAATCAGTACAAAGGTTAAATTTCTCTGAATCACTTATATGAGGCTGAATCAAATGCATTATCCTAACACTTTTCTGTCATGGAAATTAACCTAAACTGAAACTTTGTTAAGGTTTACATATGTTAAAACAATCTTTACATATTGAGCAACAGAATATTTCCAGATTTTGGGTTTAACTTTGAACATTTCTATTTTGAAGAAAAGACTGAGATTTGGTAATAGCTATAATTAATATGTGTGACATTCTATGATGCTTTAGACATTAAAAATATCTTTCATTATCAACCACTGCTTTCTCATTTCGAAATAAAGATAATTCTGCCTTGTCTGAATCTATCTTTTAGCATTTTTTTTCTCTGTGTTACTTGTACAAGAAAAAAATCATGATGGGGAAAAAGGCCTTAAAATACTTGGGAGAAGAATTTTATAAATTTGTACAGACGACTTACTATTTCTTTAATGGTGTCACTTAGAATCTAAGACATTGCCTTCATATTTTGATTCCTATTGTCTTATATTTTATATAGAGAAGGCTCTGAAGAAGAAAATCATGTGAGCTAGAGTGATGATGGCCCAGCAGTAAAGAATTCTTGCTGTAATTCCAGTGGACCTGAGTTTAGTTTGCAGCACCTTGTCACATGGCTCACAACCAACTGTAACCCCAGATCCATGTGACTCTGTGCACTGCTCTGACTCCATAGACACCTGTACTCAGGTAGCTTATATTCCCATAGGCACCAAAACACGAACATAAATGAAAACATAAATTTTCTTTTCTGAAAATGCATGTAATGTATTTTAAACCCTATTTATTATTCATTTTGTATTTCTTTTTTACTTATAACGACATATTTGGAGTTGACTGGTACGGTTTTTGGACAATAATCTGAAAGTAATAAAGGTTTACGTGCTAATGAATTTGATCCAAATTGAGAATGTATAAAAGAATTTCTACATCATTTTTCTGAACTTTTGCTATGTTATTAGAAAAATGCCCCACCTTCTCTTTCAACAATCTTTCAACATGTTGTTTTATCCTAATATATTTGATTATAAACAGCTATTACATCTAAGAAAATGAATATTAAGACATAGACATTCCTATAAACTCTATATATAATAATAATATATGAGACAACATTATGTTGTGAGTTATATACTGGTTTTAATTTAAAAACCAGGGTTTTGTTTTTTGTTTTTGGTTTTTTTTTTTTTTTGGATTTCCGAGACAGAGTTTCTCTGTGTAGCCATGGCTGTCCTGGAGCTCACTCTGTAAACCAGGCTGGCCTCGAACTCAGAAATCCATCTGCCTCTGCCTTCCAAGTGCTGGGATTAAAGGCATGTGCCACTATTGTCCGGCTGGTTTTAATTAAAAAAAAAAAAATACTATTCTCTTTTCATCAATGCAATAATGCACACTGTATTGTGTCTGATCTACACATTTGCAATGGTGTCATGTTCAATGTGTTGAATCATATAAAACTACTATTCTTTTTTCTTGAACAGGGCTGGTAGTTCTAATAAGACAAAAATTAAAATAAGAAAAGAAAATCACAAGTTCCTCTTCTATTATAAGGTGTAGCAATGATCAGTAACAATTCCAAGCAATGTGTTTGGGAATTATGAAATTCTGTGATCCTTATAAATCTGAATAACATAGGTTAGTTTGCCTATTTTTCCAACTGAAGTATTGAGTTAATTATAAATTCATGAGTATTGAATAATGATGATGTTTGAGCTGATCCAAAAGAAATGTCAAGATGCAGTTTTATAACCACATCTGAGAAAATTACTAATATTATCATATTTTAGGGGAAACTATGAACAAGGAAATAAGTCCTGCACATTTTTACTAAAGGAAAAGTACATGATCCATACTTAAAGCCATTGGGATGGATTTCGTTTAGACTCATTCACTGCAATAGAGGAGAAATCAAGTAGAGAACAAAACTCATCCTCACTAATCTACTTGTGGGAGATTCATATAGGGTGAAGTGTGGTAGTGAAGACAAGAGACAGAGAGACAAGACGTGAGATGAATTCCTAAGCTTTGCAAATGGTTCTTTATTTAATGGCAAAGTGAACACCTTTCTTTCTACCCCATGAAGCCCTGGAACAATAGTCAAATTGCAGACAATAAAGTTGAATTCCTGTTCATTCAGGAGAGGAGGTGACAGCCTTTCTCTATGAATGTGTGCATTTCAGAAAGACTGGTCAAATCTTCTAAGAAGGTTTTGAAGATGGTGGGTTTGTCTCTCAAAGAGTCAAAGCTTTTTTACATATAAACTTTTTGAAGGAAGTTTTCTAAAGAGGTCTTAAGGGGTCTGATTTCCATCTCCAGATTTTGTCAAGAAGAAAATATGAATCTTCAAGTAAGTAGAGATGTGCTACTGTGCCTCAGTCCTTAACACATGCTTCTCCAACATGACCTTTGCTGCTAAACGTCATTATAATGTTTAATCAATTTCTTAGTGCAGGGGACTTATTGGGTCACGTCCTGAAAGTTCTGGAAATCTCATAACTAAAACATGTTCAGAATTTTGATATTTTTATATCCTAATAGACATTAGCTAAGAAAGAATGCACTACTCAAAAGTTTTAAATATCTGATTGCTTTACAATATATACATCATGAATCTTTGATAGGTGATAGTCAAAGAATTTTGAGTGGTACTGACTAGAAACTTTTGGTCTCAATTTGAATATTTCATACCTGAAAATATATCTGGGAGCTTATTAAAATGTAAATGAAAGTTCCAAAATACAAGAAATCAAACAATAAATCTGACATCTTTCAGTATAAAAGTTCTGCATGATAGATTAACTGTTCTTCAATGATTATTGAGAGAATGAACTGCTGCAGGTTCACAACCAAATTCCAATTTAACATGTGTTATTGTTAGATACATAACTATCCATTTCTTTTCTACTACATTTAGGACCTAAAGTCCAATAAATAACAGATTAAAAACCATTTGAAATGTATCCACTTTGGGGACTACTAGCTTCCAACAACCCCAAAGCTAAGAGTCTTGTCAGTATCTGAGTCCAACACTCATGATTTCTATGTTGACTGTGACCTGCCTTTCTGGTGCTTCCATACCTGTACTTGAAAATTATCTTGATTTGTAACTTTCTGTTCAATTACTGTAGAAAGCATGAAAATTCCTTCACATTAGAGTATGGAATGTTGGATGTCTTAAATATGTGTTTGCTGGCCATGGTCATTTGTGTTTGGTTTTAAAATAAACAATTTCTTACTTTCTTTGAGGTAATAGTTGCATTTTTACATAGACAAGCATTGCAACAGTGAAGCTGCTATAAATTTTGAGCCATGCACAAACTTATCAAATTAACTTAACAAACCAATTACACTCAGCTCATTATTGGTTTATAGACCTTATATAAGTAGGTGATATCTTCTAATAATTAAAATATTAGTCAGTGGGGGGGAAGTGGGGTGTGTGTGAAAGAGTTCAGGAGACCCCCATGAATTATATCTACGTAAGTCAGAGAAAAAAATCAGGAACTGTAGTTCCATCCATCCACTGTGGGTTCAAAGCAACAATGAGAACCATAATAAGAATATGTTGTGTTAAAACAAAATTACTTTATTAAATAATAAGAATTTCTCAAACATGAACATTAGTACAATCCTGTAATTGTCCTATATGTGTACTTTATTTCCAGTGTTTCTGGGTGTGCACTAGTTAAAGTATTACAGCTGCATCCTTTTAATTAAACTTATTGTGGTAAATTTTTAAAAAATCAGAAAATTTTGGCTTATGAATTCCATTTTCCTATGACTCCTAGAATAGTCAGTTCACTATTAATTTCTCACACATTTTGTGCCTAACCTTGTTTAATGTCTGGCTGTATGCCATGAAGGTTTCTCACACAGAACAGTACACCTATAAAGGCAAAGGACAAAGCATTTATTGTAAATTATTCTTCAAAAGAAGAACCAGAAGAAAACTTTCATGGAGTGAGGAAGTACATGACAAACACTGGAAAAGTGTAAAGGATATTTCATACCATCTCCCACCCCTTACCCTATTTTCAAAATTCACTAGGAAGGAAATAAAGTTTTCATGTCAACAATTTCTTCCAGATTGGTATGAAAACACAGTGTGACTTATTGAAATTGATTGGTGGAAATGTTTATAATGAAGATTTTACCTCAGGACATGAACTTACATTTGGGGACATTTGAAATATATTAAATATTTACCTGGCATTTTGCTCAAGGGGAAAATAAATAATATACTGCTATTGTTGACTAGTTAGTTCTTATAAATTAGGTCACATACAAGAGGATATAGTTTCTGAAAAGTTTTCTATTTTGATTCCAGCCATTATGGTTGAGGCTAAAATAATAAGTAGAATAGTCTTCATACATCTTTGTTCTTCATAATTTCTTATAGGCATTGCTCCTCTTAGCAAGTTTCTGGACTAGTATAGGATGTAGTTTTCCATTCACAGGTTGGAGTGTCTTCAATGGGATTTAAGTTTTTCACCTAAGTGTTTTGAACAAAAGGAGTGCAATCAAGAAACAAACATAAGCCCACACATCAGCTACAGTGGAGATGATATCTGAAAGCTAATCAACTAGGTGGTCCTGCAATTGTCTAATACAAGTACCCCATAGCATATAGTATGTAGAAGTTCATTGTATAATTTGATTGTTTGATGCCACTAAGATGCACGGCAGGTAGCAAATATGTGAGGCTGCTGCCTACACAAAATAATATCACATATTACAGTTGCTTTTTAAAGGAGACTAAAAATTGAAGTTATAAAATGTATAACATAAAACACAATCATTATAGATATAAATAATTAACTATTTTAAATAGTTACACACAAACACACACACACACACACACACATGTTCATACATTCAAATATACATATGTGCCAGTAAGTGAATTAAGTTTGTACACAACAGTGTCAATCTAAAAATGTAATTAGTGTTCTGTGCTATGACATAAAGATTGATAGGAAGACCCCAAAATCCAAGACATTTTAAACTGTATGTTCACATGGAATCAATGATATGAATGTCATTAGTATTTTGACAATTAACAGATTCTATATCAAATTTCAGATTGCTGATTTATGTTTTGTAAAATAGCAATATGATTATAATCAGGAAATGGTAAGTTTTATATGTCTTTTACCAGGCCTTATATACATGGTAAATAAGAATGCCAAACAACATGTAATTTTCTTTGAAACATTTGATGCTATTGCTTTGCTTTAAATTCTATTTCTTTAGTGAAGAGACTCACGAGTGAGTTCCAGCTTGTCCAGATGCTCAGGTTGTAGGTGAAGACCATCATGACTGACTTATTAAGTTTTGCATTCTCTACTTTTTTCTGAAATGCTATTACAGTAGCTTCCTTTTATTGTCAGTTATCAACAAGTTATAAATTAAATAGTGTGAGTCCACCAGATGCTGGTTGGATGAGAGGAGAGGAATTATTGGGTGAAGATTGGGTATCAGCCAATTGTATCCAACGATATGAAATGCATATATGAACACTAAAAAAAAGATTGAATTAAAAATCTAAATCCAGGCTATAATAATGGTTCTGTGGTTATGAAAATGTATTGCTTTTTCAGTGGTCCTGGGTTCTATTCTCTAGACCACCATGATGGCACTCAGTCATTTGTACCATCAGTTCTAGGAGACCTGATGCTTTCTCTGACATACGGGGACACCATGCACCCAGGTAGTGACACATGCATACATGCAGAAAAAGAATTCATAAACATAAAATAAAAGCTTTAAAAATCTCAATTTACTAATCAAGTGTCTTCTTACTGTTATTTTACCCTTTCAACTGCAGGTAGGTATTGTATTTTTTTAGATAATAGGCACTATATGTACATGGGTTGCAAACCATGTATTGGAGTATGAGCAGCTCCAGAAAACTGACTGTCTCTCTCTCTAGTAACCATCAGTTACAAATACTTTGTTAGACAGGGTTTTCCTTCATGATTTTCTCCCTTGTGAACATTGGGGTTTAGCTGCCTCGATCTAATGCAAATCTCATGCATTCAGCACCTGCCGTTGTAACTCATGTGTGCACATGAGTTTTCACATCCAGCAAATGCTAGCTCACTACAGACTTCTATTCTCTCTGTCTCTCACAATCTTTTTTTCTATCTCCATTAATTGACTATCAATTAGTCAATTAATTAAGCACTCACGAGAATCTTAGCTTCTGGCTCTTGTCCTTCATATCTGCCTTCATCTTCACAGCCTGCCTTTGCCTCAGGAGCATATTGTGTCATTCCCTGGCTATACTCACAGTCTTGCCAATCTCTTTCTTCTGGGCTGCTCTCAAGATAAGTAAGTGTGGGGGGGAGAGCACATCAACAGCTACTCCTAATGTTCACCTCATGTTAGGACAGCGATGCACTTGAATTCCAGTTCCCTTATTGTTTTGTAGAAAAATAAATTCTTTTGAGATTTAGTTCTTTCTTTTCTTTCAACTCTTTGTATAATTGGAAAAGATATTCTATTATTTTTTCTTAATATAGTCTTCAAGCACAGGTGTGCAAAGTAGTTCATAAACCACAAACTCATCAGGAAGTCCAGAATATTTTTTTTTCATTCACCTGTTATGAGGTAATAATGTTGATCCTACTTCATCTTAGCTCCTGTGGAAAAGGTCACATTAATCATGCCATACAATTTATGTTTTATATTGGTTTCATTACCTTTGAATATAAGGGAATGATAAAAAAGTCCAATTATATTTATCTGAAGAACTGCCATTGTTCTTCATAGGGGCTATAAGTATTTACCACAAATATCACAGAAGGCCTCTCTTTCTCTGTATCTTCATAGCACACGGTATGAGTTTTACAGTCATTAACCATCATAACTGAAATTCATGATTGTTAGTATTTCCCATGTTTATAGGGCAATTCCACATTTTTGTCCTTATAAATACTTATTCACATCAGTTGTATTGATTGCAATCTTTGTGTTTGTTTGTTATTTTGTTTTATTTTATGGAATTATTTTACTTTCTTGTTATTAACACCTTATGAACCCTATCCAATTACTAGTAGACAAATACTTTCCTGCTCTCAAGGTTACTTCTTTTCTCTGTGATTTTGTCCTAGGTTATGGAAAAGCTTTTAAATTTAATGTAATACAATCTGCTTTTTTTTTTTTTAAACTTTATGTGCTTTAGTAATTCTAGATTTTAAACAAATGTCTAAGTAACATTTTAAACTAATTCCTCTGTTTTCCTTTAGAGATAAAATGTCAGAACTTACATTAAGATTTTTGGTCCACTCTGCTTGTATTTCATAGTGAGAGACAAGAGTTAAGTCACAATACTCTAAATGAGGCCATTAAATAACATATTTTGGAAAAATCTCTAAAATAAGAAAGCCAAACACTTTATTATTTTTGTATCTAGCTTACATTTTAATTTATAATACAACAGGCAAATGTTGTACCTAAAATTTTAATTAAAATAATAGCCATAGAAATCAGCAAAAAATGATTGCCTACTTTTCATAATCCTAACACTTAGGAGAATAAGACAGGATGATTATCATGAGTTCAAACACATTGTTGGCTGCACAATCAGTATATTTATGGAAAGAAGACTTCTCACCATTAAAAAGCACAAATAATAATAATAATGATAATAATAATAATAATAATAATAATATAAAAGAATTGTGGAACCCAGTCCCAGTAAATACATATATAAAACAACTAAAGATTCTAAGGCTCAGGTAACATTTTGAATCTGGGGCAGAAACATTGGATAATTAGAAAGCTTCTTGGGAGACTGTTTCTTCTAGTAATATGAGAATATTTCACAAACAAGATTGTCTAAACATGAGATTAATATGAACAAAATATCACAATGTCTCCCCCTACACAAAGAACCATAAGCAACTAAGAAGTGCTGAGAGAGAGAGAGAGAGAGAGAGAGAGAGAGAGAGAGAGAGAGAGAGAGAGAAAGAGAGTCTTACACTGGGAAGAGTGCAGCAATTTGTTATCCAACAGCAATTGATCACATTTGGAAACAAACATACAAGTAACATACAGACTGACCTGGTTATATATCAACTAATGTGATGAAAAATAATGAACAAAGAGGCTATGACATAAATTGGACTATTATATATGAGGGTCTTGAGTGAGGGGAAGGAAGGGAAAATGGTATAATTATAGTATTACCAGGAATAAAAGTATTTTCAAAAAGAACATTTCAACAAAGTCTCAAACAGCCAAAGATGAAGTAAAATTTTAACTGAGTTTTCAAAATCACAACTATAATTCCTCAAACAATAAATAATGACAATGCTAAGAGCTGTTATAGTTTTTATTTAATTGGAAGACACACACACTATGTCCTTGAAATATTTATTGAAACCTTTTACCTTCAGTTGAAAAATGTAACTGTTATATTTTAAGTGCAAAAACAATTAATTATTTAAATTGTGCAAAACTGACATAAGCATGAAATTTAGGCAACAGGATAAAGTAATCATGGTAGTTAATAGATTGCAAACATATCTTCGATTTGATTCCTTGGGCACCGTCATGCCTGTTTGTACACATGCCTTGGTAGCATTTCAAAATTGTCAGTGATGGCAGTTGTCACAGGTATTACATCCTTTGGCAGTTGTTATTCTGACAGCTGTCAAATATCACCAACTATCCACCCTATTCTGCATCACGTTTGGAAAATAATAATAATAACGGTAAAAATCTATTTGGGTGCAATGAAAATAATTTAGGCCAACAAACTATATCAAGCAGAAGGAATTTTTGCTTAATTCTGAGCTCAGACCCTCAAAATATTAGCACAGTAATACTTCTTTTCCTGGTATCCCAACTAAATTTTGCAATTATTGAGAAGTAATGCTGATCTTCCAGAAAAGGCTCATCTGTGTATTATAAATGCCATTTTTCTCTCAAATGTAGGTGGGATTAATATATCAACTAAATTATTTTGAGAACTCATCTTGGTTTTGTGCATTGGCAGACCATATTACCTGGAGCTTTGATATTTAACAATGTCTTCATAATTTAATCATTAAAATTGCGCACAATGAAGCTTGAACATTAGCAGTGTCTTATCGATATTAATCAGTGTAGAAAGTATTGTAAGATTGGAGAAAATAATTGCTAACTCTAGAATTATTGCGACATAGAGTAAAAAAAAAATGTAAGATCTGAAATATACTTCATTATTTTATTTTACCATGTTCCTTCATTTAAATTTAATAATATCAAAAAATCCATTATGCCATTGTATGCAGATTTGTAGTTCTCAAGTATTTAATAAAAATTTAAAATTTATTTTAAAAAGTATAAATTGCTCTTCAAAGTTACATGAGTGTTTGATAAGACAATTGTGTTTTCTGTGATATCTGTTCATGGAGGAAGTAACTAATTCCCTGTTTGTCAGAGACGCCTACCTGTTTACTTATATGAAGCAGACAGAAATTTTGGCAACTTTTTATCAGATGAATAACCATGACTGAGTCTCCGAGTCTCCAGTGCACAGTTCGAAGCTCATGGCTACACAAATGACCCTTCTTAAATACGTTGAGTCTTAGAACAAAGCAAAAGCATGTAAATATGGGAAATAACTTTTAGGAAGAGAATTATTGATAGACTTTGCAGGGAAACAAAGCATAGCAGTAAGAAAAAAGAATCAGCAATCAGAACACATCTTATCTTGCATGAAAATGTCATTGAACAAATTTAATGAAATTAGGACATTGTGTCTATCTACTTCTGAATAAGCAGCATTATAGGAATACAAGAATGTTACATTAAATTTTCCTATTATCACTGTTATATAACAAAATATTTATCACATTTTATTACTGAAATGGCATCATTAGCTCAGTTTTTACTCAAGGAGGCAGTTTGTAAAAGTGTATAAATATCAAGAGACAAAGATCATTCAAAATCATTTATAGGAAACCTATCTTTCTAGGAGTGAGCCTTTAGCATTAGACACATATATGAAGACCTCTTGACATCTGGGGTCAAGAAATCCAGTGTAATCTGAGATACAAATCTAATACTTAGTTATTCTCATGATTCTTGGAACCACTTTTTAGTTACTCTCCTAGTCATAAGTACTCAATTAAAAAGCTTAAACCCAGCACCAGAGATAGAAATGAATGGCGAGTTTTCAAGGCTGAGGATTAAGGGGTATGATGTATAAATGTCAAGAAAAGTCTCCTAAAATGTCTCCCAGGAAAGATCATCACATGTGACTACAGGGTTCACAAATAATTTCAGAGAGTAGCCTAACTACCAAAAAATGAAACAGATGTGACCACAATCATGTCTTCAATTGAAATTGTGTGTAAGAAAAATACGTTAAATGGGAAATGATAGATGATGACAGGCTCATGGTAACCATGGTCAAAGTAATTATGCCATTGTGATGTATTTACAAGGGCACATTAACACTGCTACTGCTATTTCATGAATGACAATTGATATTGTGAATGCTTTTTCTCAGTTCTTCTTAATTGAAAAATGATAATTCATTTTAAGCAGGAGAATTAGTAGGGGTTGCTGTTTTCATTCTTACCCAGTCTTGCCTCTATGTTCCCTGTCAAAATGTATAATACAGTGACTTTATATTTTGACACTATAGTTATCCAAGGATTTATTGTACCATTGTTTGGTGACTATTTGACAATATTTTAATTGGAACAATTGGCTAAGAAAAACGTGTGTGTGTGTGTGTGTGTGTGTGTGTGTGTGTGTGTATGTGTATATATATATGTGTGTGTGTATGTGTATATATATGTGTGTGTGTGTGTGTGTGTGTGTACATGTGTGTGTTTGTGTGTGCAATATTTTAATAAAGTCTGTGGTTTTAATAAATCTCATTTATTAAATGAATTAAAATGATATATTATGACAATTTCAGGACTACTAAATGGGAGACCTAGGTTTTTACTTTTTCCCATAAGTCAAGTAATATGGAAATTCATCAAAATCTACTCAAATGTAGAGGACAAATGTATGCTGCCCAAATCTGTAACTTAAGGGAGATACACATGAAGGCAGACTTTACTGAAGTTTTAGGAACATAATTAGCACTACTGTGAGCATTCATGATACATTGACAGGGAATTCAATGAGCTCGGAAAAACTGAAAAGTACCTTTGAAACCCAAGGTCTTACCTTACCTTAACAAATTTGCTCTACAGAGTTCCAATGATTCTACAAATCTCTCTAACAATCTCAAGGAATTGTATAGAATGTTCGTCAAGCTGTAGTAGGAAAGCTTTGGGGCAGATGTGAAGGGTTCTAGATGAAGGCCATGTTTCCAATGGCAGAAAACAGTTTTCATCTATGAAAATAAGTTACTTTCTGGTGCTTTCCTGGACTAAAGAAAGGCTGAACGACTGATCAGAAGATAACAAATGTCGGCAATGACTGTTATAGAGATAAAAATGATAAATGATTAAAAGTGGGTTTGACAACTACTGCTTATATATTCAAATTAGTGAATTTTGCTTGTAAGCAAGAGAACACACATGCATACTGATACCTCATCAGGGGCAGAGTTATATGGTTCTATCCTTGTAGCCTAGTTCTGTGTCAAACTTGGATAGCCTATGCAACATCTTAGATCTATAAACTTACGGGTATTTGGTCTCATTAACAGATGAGCAAATATTGTTGGCAGAATTTAGAAACGCGTATCAGTTGGCCTGGCTTCAGAAATATAAACAACTATGCATTTAATTATGGATAATGTTGAGTAGGGCTGATACCATGAATAAGACTGATGTGAAACAAAAAAAAAAGTATTTGATTCTTAGCCACTGTTTACTTTAAATCATGTGGAACAGAGGATGAATTTTCTATGATGTTTCCCATGAAATTCTCTGGTTATTTGCTAAGTTCTTCTATCAAGGATGTAGTCATCTGCCTTTCTAAAAATCAATACACATTCTAGTTACAGTTATATGCAATTATATATAGTTCGTTTTTCTTTCTGTAAAGATTCTATTACTTCTTTAACTATAACAGAATCATACGCTTTTAATCTTTCACCCTTTCAACCTGTAGATCAAAAAATCTAACGAAGTGCTTTTATCTTATACTCAGTTCAACAGAAGTTACAACAGGACTCCACATCTTTCTCCAAGTTCAGGAAAACAGTCTTGCTCATCACTTTTCTTAGGTTATTATCAAACTCGTTGTTTGGATGCTGTGAACATAGGTCTTTGTTTTCTTACAGCCATAGCCTGAGAATTGTTCTTAATATTTAGAGATGACATCCATTCTTAAATTCCATCTTTCTATATTTAGAATTAAATAAGAACTGGAGTCTAGTCTCTCCTTAACTCCAAACCTCCACATTTTTATCCCAACTATGGCAAAACAAAACAAACAAAACAAATCAGCAGTATCAACAACAAATCAAGAATTTCTCAGAAATCAAGTAATTTAGTATAACCATACTATTTAAATTTTCTTATTCTGAATATTATTTTGGAGTTTAATTTCACATTTAAGATAATGCATTATGATTTCTAGTGATTGCCTCCTGGACACTTTGGCAAGAAATAGATAATTGTTATCATGCACACTTTTCAGTGTTTCAGAACTATCACGTGAGAATAAATTGATCTGTTAATCTGACGACTCACAAGACAAAACATTTAACAATGCTGTCATTGTAAACTTTCTAAGCTTGGCAACCATAAGCAGATAATCTGAGAGGGTACTAGGATGAGCTCATGAGGATACTTTAAGATCAAATTTAAAGAAAACACCTTGTATTGTTACAATATTTGCCTTCAGAGTCTGGCTACGTCCACTAATACTTGCTATTGTAACCCAAATACTTCAGTGTCTGCAACCAGATACGGAATCTAGAGGTTCAGTTCTAGAATTTTTTTCTGTTCTAGCCATATTCAAAGAATTAATTAATATCTTGTCATATTCCTAAATAGTTTTCTATATAATAACAAAGTGATACTATCATTGAATGTTAATAATCAAAGTTGATTTTCTTTGGTATAGACAATAATTATGTCCAGTTTTCAATTCTAAGTTTTGATAAATTTTCTCTACTACTTAGGTATATCATGGAAAATACTACAAGGGTACTCCTGGGATTATAAATACAAAACCTATAAGATATGACTACTGATACCACAGGTTAGGAAAAATCTGGCCTCAGCATCTAACAACAACTACAAGAAAAATAAGCTTTAAGTAAGTTGGAGCGATCCAGATTCTAGGTGGCTTCCAGGCCACCTCTGGAGAATCACAGTAACATGCTTAGGATATAAGTTTTTGGTGAGAAACATTCTGATCAATGAAAAGAAAGTTGCCTAAATCCACCTGGCAACTGCTGTTTTGCCTTCCAACCTCAGCTAAGCTCTTTCTTGATTGTTTCATATTTGCATTCTGTCTCAAATTCCATAGGATTCAGTGTCAATCAGGGTATTATTTGCAGTCATATATCTTAACATTTCGTTTTTGTTTGTTTGTTTAGTGACTTTGCCTCTTTTTCTCTTCATTTTACTTCTTTGAGAGAGCTTCATCTTGGATTAATTTAAGGATAAAATATTTTTTACACCAGAATATTGCTTTATTTCTGTAGCAAAATATAGTTAACTATATTTTTTGGTAGTATTGGAAGATAGTCCAAGATTGAATTCATTGAGAAGATTTATGGAATGCCTATGAGAAAAGTTGAAGAAACCAAGATCAGAGTATTGTGACCAGATTTTTTTTTTTTTTTTTTTTTTTAACAAATAGGATTGTTCTTTGATTATGCTTTTGTGGCCCTCTCAGTTGTAGTGGAGAAGAACGAGTTTATTTTAGATATTTCCTTACAACTGGCTACTGATACCTGTTTTTATATGGAAAAAACAAGGTTTTCTCACCTGTAGCTTGCTTCCATGTGTGGCTTGTCTGCCCCGGTCATTGTATGCTTTACTCATGTGACTCTTCTTAAACCTCAGAATATGTATTGTCTGATGCTTTGAATAAACTTGACTATTGCATGAGACTCTAGTCAGCTTTAGTTATTGGATCCATTTTCCCAGGCCCTACCATCTTAGGAGCAGTGACAAGCTGATAAATGTCATGTTTTATAGGTATTAAAGTATATTTTTAACAGCCAACTAAATATTAATTTAATAGGTGAATCGATTTTCTAATTCAAGACTTTGGCTTGAAAAATCTAAAAGTTTTCTTCTCTCTCTCTCTCTCTCTCTCTCTCTCTCTCTCTCTCTGTCTGTCTCTTTGTCTATCTCTACACCAGCCTTTATTTTTCCATGCATTGAAACTAAACTATATCTCAAATCAGCAATTAAAATGTAATTAATAAGATATAATTTATTGATTCTATGACCAAATATTATAATCTTTGTACCATACATTTGGTTCACAAAACAACGCCATAAGCAGAATAGTCAGTCAGGTTGGAGCGACTGTAGCAATGGAGAATGGGCTGTACTCTGGAAACATCTCTCAGTAGCTGCCCTAACCTGGAAAACTGAAGTCTCCTATCAAATCACATAGGGAAGGGCACTCCTAAGCACAAAATTGCAGTAGCCAATATCTGTTATATTCACCATTCCACAATCATAACAGATCCAGATATGTTGACAATATTAATAATCAATGTTTCTTTTTTGCTTTCTGGGAACATCAATTGCTTCATTTTGAAGTTTCTGATAATGTGAACATTACATTCACTGGATACTTTTTTATGTGGGGTACCAGTCTTATCATAGCTATAACTTGACGTAGAAAAAACCTAAAATTATTACTTTTAAAAATAACAATAAACCCAAACTTTTATACACTGAAGTAGAAAAGTAAAGAATTCAGTCTATTTTGATATTCTAAAAGCTGTTGATATGATTTTCTTTTCAATATATTTTGTCTGACTTTTAAGTTCTAGGGAAAAAATTTGCCTATCTGTTCTAGCAACTTATGCTCAGTATTTCACTTTACTTTGATAATGTATTGTTTTGTTGATGTTGTTGTTGTTTTGTTGTTGTGGTGGTGGTGTTTTTTTAACGTTATTTTTTGCTTGAAAGTATAAAATATCAACAAAGGAAACCTTCAAATATTTTTAAAGTACCAAATATATTTGTAGATTCTTTTAAATCATTGGTAATTTTGTACCTGTATACAATGAATTTTTGTTACTACCTTCCCTCTTCTTATTTTATTTCCTTATACCTCTACCCTTCCCTTCACCCTCACAGTTAGTTTCCAAGATTCGTGACCTTGGGGCAGCTTGTGACCCACTTATTTTAGCCGGGTTCATATGTTTCACCAATTAATTAGAAATATCCTTTGTAGTTTGGTAGAATCACCAAGAGATAGAAAAAGAAAGGCAGGGATGTTTTCTTTTTCTGAATCTATCCATGGGGAATAGTTCATCAGCTAGGGATCAGCCCCTGAGTGCAGCCTCCATTCACGCATGATTGTTAAATGACAAATTCTGCAGATCGACAGCCACTGCAGTTACATGCTCTCAATGGCTTATTCCTTTTTTTTTTTTTTTTTTTTGATACTTTATTTACATTTCCAATGTTTCCCCCTTTCTAGTTCTCCTCTTTGGAGACCACCTATCCCTCCCCCCTCCCCCATCTCTATGAGGGAATTCCACCTCCCACCCACCCACCCACTCCCATATTCCCACCTTGACATTCCCCTTTACTGGGGCCTCTCCTCCCCCTGATGGCCAACAAGGCCCTCCTCTGCCACATATGTGATCCGAACCATGGGTCTCTCCATGTGTATTCTTTGGTTGGTGGTCTAGCCTCCAGGAAGACCGGGGTGGGGGGTCAGGCCAGTTGACACTGTTGTTCCCTCCATAGGGCTGCAGACTACCTCAGCTCCTTCAGTCCCTTCTCCAACTCCTCCATTTGGGACCTCACTCTCAGTCCAGCAGTTACAGTAAAGTGAAACTTGGGTATTCCAAATGTTTCCTGATCAATAGGTGGTACTCACATGTATTTACCCTATCCTCTGCCTCCTCCATTGTTAGACTATGTCATCTCCATTGCTCCCTGAGCCAACACAGTACAGCATAAATATCTTGCTTGGGGATTAGCACTCATTTGTCACTTGTTCTCAGTCTGCCAACAATAAAACTTTAAAGTAGCAAAACTTTGATTCCAATCTTTTCTTAGTGTCAAAAATGTTAAATACTCGGATATTGTATATAAATCATATCATCTCCAAGGTACTTTACTATCATATAAACACTTTATCTTATGCAGGGTGAATTAGTAGGTAATGCTATCATTACAGGTAAAGGAAGATAGACTTTTATGATAATTTCCCTAGAAAAGTGGAACATTTCCTATTAATTCTATTATCTCAGATATTTTCTGAAACTTCTCTTATGTGTACATAGCATGTAGCAATGCACCGGTCAGTCCAATGATATTTAATTGTAAGGCTGAAAAGAGAATGCACTTATTGCTTTGACATTGGGAAGTAAGATTCTGCAATTCGATTTTAGCATATTAAGAGACTAGAACTGGTCTAAGCTCCAGTCTAAAGAGCTACTGGGTGTGACATTTAATCTCTGATGTCTAGATGACACTCAGAGTGGCACTGTTTTTATATTGCAAAACCTTTTTATGTAGTATTGGCTTTAAGAATCAGAAATACAACTTATTTATGAAACAAACCATTGCTCCCAGGAAAACATAAACAATCAAATCATCATTTCAAGTGTGTTATGTTGTGTGTGTACTCAGAGTGGGCTGGCTACTATGGTTTTATATGTATGTTATAAAATCTAGTGCATTCATTTCACCGAAGTAATACTGTCATTTAAAAATTCCAGATAATTGAATCAGTTTAGTGTCAGCATAAAATTTGAAGTCCCAACATATATTTAATTTGTATTCACACTGAGCTTGGTGATTAGGTTGCCAGAATTTGGTGACAAATGTCACATATTTAATTTTTTTCTATAATACGATATAGGTTTTTATCATTTTTATGGTTATTTTATATTTATGTGTCTCACTTTTATTTGAATGTAATTCAGTTTTGTCTACTCTTTCATAGTTTACATTGCCTCACTTGCTTTATTTTTATATGGTGTTTTAAAGAATAATGTACACTCTGTGAGTCCATTCACAAATCTTGACTGAAGAAGATCTTGTTTTTAATACATGATTAAAATTTTATTAAATTTCTGTTGAATCCCAGTTTTTCTGAATACATGAAATAGAAAGAAATTCCCTTCTTCTAAGAAGCTTTAGTTAACCATGGAGATTATATACAGTGTTGGTAGTAAGTTGGTACTCTTCTAATTGCCAAATACTACAAGTACAGGCCTTAATAATATCATTTATTCAGAAAACTCTTTCCTTTTACAGTGCTTGTCTGTGACATCATAATTGGTGGGAACATTATAAATAATATAGCATGATAAGAAATGGAGTTGAAACAAAATGCTACTGTAACACAGAGAAACCTCTTAAGAGGCATGCATTTGGATGGAGTTCCAGGCCAAACAAGATTGTTTCCAGAACAACTGGGTTACTGTGAGATTTTTATTATATGAAAATAAATGAGGAAAATAAGCCAAAGAACAAAAAAACAAACAGAAAACAAAGCAAAACCAAAAAAAAAAAAAAGCATCATAAAAACAAAAGTTGTACTAAAGAAATGATGAAAAACACAACCTGGAGAAATGGAGACATGAGAGAAGGAGGAAGAGAGAAAAAAGAGAAGACAGGGGGCCGGAGAGATGGCTCAGTGGTTAAGAGCACCGACTGCTCTTCCAGAGGTCCTGAGTTCAATTCCCAGCAACCACATGGTGGCTCACAACCATCTGTAATGGGATCCGATGCCCTCTTCTGGTGTACACTGCTACAATGTACTCATATACATTAAATAAAGAAATTAATTTAAAAAAAAAAAAGAAAAAAAATAGGCCATAGACTTTGCCAGGCAGTGATGATGCATGCCTTTAATCCCAGCACTTGGGAGGCAGAGGTAGGTGGATTTCTGAGTTAGAGGCCAGCCTGGTCCACAGAGTGAGTTCCAGGACAGCCAGGCAGCCAGGGCTATACAGAGAAACCCTGTCTCGAAAAACCAAAAAAAAAAAAAAAAAGAGAGAGAGAGAGAGAAAACAAGGGAAGGAATGAATGGACAGAGAGAGGAAAGAAGAAGGAATCCAACATGAAACAGTTTCAGGTATTAGACCCCATTGGCAACTGGAAATTACACAAATATTCTGAATGAGTTACAGAAACTACAGAAACTGTCCTTGACATTATTGGTGCTTAGGAGAAAGGAATTATAGTCCAGCATACCTGAATCTTTTAACATCTGTAAAACTGCTGTATCATAGCCTTAATATCAAAATAAAGTTGATTTCAATGTAAAGCATCTATGAATCAACTATGTATGTGTAAGCCATTAAAACTCAGACATCTACCAATCTAAGAGTGTAAACGCTTCAGTTGTAGAACATAGGACAAAAGGCTATCTTCTGTCCCAGAAAGTCCACTGCAGTCATGAACTTAGCAATTGTTTCCTGCTTAAGATCTGCACAAGATCAAGACAGTCAATATTCTAGCTAGACTCAACCCCTAACTGAGGAGCTGATGACTTCTGGGGAAGGGACAATGGGTGACCCTTAAGGGTGTGGCCACATACTCTTTAGTATATGAACAGAGAAATTTGGATTTGATGGGTTACTGATAAATAAAGAAGAAGGGGGAGGAAGAGGAGGAGGAGGGCAGGAATTTGAGGGATATGGAGGTAAGAATAGAGCTCACACGACTTAAGGGTAGAAGTGAGGGCTAAAGACAATCAATGTGCATTTAATGAAAGTCTCAAATGATTAATAAAAATGAAGATAATAAAAAGATCAAGCTGGACAAAATCCCACAATAGATGAGGTAGATGCTCTCTGTGCCCCATCTCTGACTAAGGAGTTATTGGCACTTGGTACCTGCTAGGGGAGGAATAAACATCATTTTTGGGGGTGGGGGTGACCACTGGTGAGTTCCTTATGCTTCAGTCAACTGCCATACACCCATCCACTCAAGAGCATAAGTGGACTTTGTGAGTTATAAGAAAAGACATAAAGTAAAGAAGTAGTGTGTTGGGAGGAAAGGGGGTTAAGTAGGCTTAACCCCCTAGCTAGTTTTGTGTGTCAATTTCACACAGGCTAGGGCCATCAGAGAATAAGGAGCCTCAGTTGATAAAATGTCTCCATGAGATACAGCTTAAGGCATTTTTTCCAATTAGTGGTTAGTGGGGGAGGGCCCACCATGGCGTATACCTCTATCACCAGGCTGGGGTTCTGGGTTCTATAAGAAAACAAACAGAGGAAGCCATGGGGATCAAGCCAGTAACCAGTACCCACTATGACCTCTATATCTTCTCCTGCCTCCAGGTTCCGACCCTGCTTGAGCTTCTGTCTTGACTTCATCCCATGATGGACTATGATCTGGAAGTGTATACCAAATAAACCCTTTAATTTACAACTTGCAAAAAAAATTAAAATGTAATTTAATTGTGAAAATAATTTTTTATATGTACTTAGATATCTATACACATGTTTAGTTTTATTCCAATAAAGATCAACAATAAAAGCAAATGTTTCTATTATGTCTTTTTTTATATTTTTTTCTTGGTTACTGTATTTATTTACAGTTGAAATGTTATCCTCCTTCACAGTTTCCCCTCCATCACCCCCTATCCCCCCCCCCGCTGCTATGAGGGTGCCAACCCATCCACCCTCCCACTCCTGGCTCAGCACATTAGCATTCCCTTATGCTGGATTATCAACCTCCTCAGGACCAAGGGGCTCTCCTTCCCATCTATAAATCTTTTCTTATTAAACAGGCACTATCTTGTTATTTACTTTTTATTTTTTAGATTCTGTGAGATCCTGAAAAGAAAACAATTATAATTCATTGGTTCTCTTATAAATTTATCCTATTTCAATGAGCTTAAGGCACATTAGGATTTAAAAAAAATATCCTTGGTTGTTTGCATCATTTGCAAATGGGCATGTTCTCAGTATCTAGTAATGTTTGCAGCCAAGGAAAAGTGACTGCTGGTTGGAGATCTGTTCTGGTATTAGAGACAAGTGCCACATAAAATTAGTGAAGTAGAAAGCAGGTTTTACTATGGTTAACATTTGGAATGATGATAAATTCATGGAAATTAATGTCTAAAAGAAGGGGAGAAAAGTGAGTTTCAGGTGGTGACCAGAGAAGGCATAAGGGAGATATCTTTTGAAAAGTAAGGCTATAATATAATTTCTGATATATGCTACAACAGTTTGCTCTAAATTTTCACTGCATGTTATTTGTTTATGACTCTTCTAGCAACAGTTTTAAATAAATTATTCTTTTGTTGAATCACAAGCAACAAATATGCATGAAGACGTAAGAAAAGGAAAATTTTAAATTATTTTATTTTTAATTGAAATATAATTATACCTATACCTCCATCCAAACACTCCCGTGTTCTCTCCACAATGAATGTGAGGTTTAAAGCTCAGTTTGTATATCTATTACACAAATGAACCTATACTTAAAGTTCCAAGAATATCAGGGAAGAAGGAGCAGAAATATTGTAAGCTTTATTGCAAGATTTTGGCTTCTTGTTATGACAAGGAAGCTACACCCATGAATGACTGACAGTATGACTGTCTAAAGAAGACCTGGACAATGACAGGATCAATTGTTATGCCATTGAGGTTGGGAGGAATCTATCAGGCCTCACTACTAGATAAAGAGCTACAGGCAATTAAGAAGTATTGAAGAGAGAAAATTTATTATTTACAGGAATAAACCTCCTAATTAGTTATCCAATACAACATATTCAAATCAAAGCATATATATATACAAGGAACACCAAATGGACTCAAAAGGTTACATTTACAAATTATGAATATATGTGTGTGCATCGATTGTAAACAAGAATATGTATAAAATTTAAAAAAGCAGTTTTAATATCATAAATAAAAATACTTTCCATACCTAGAAAAAATTCTTAGTAATCAATGTTAATCAATGTTCACTGACTTGGTAATGACATTAACCAATGAGAATTCAAGTTTTTGACATAGTAAATAAAAATTCAAAAAAAACCCATATTATTTCATATACACATCTAGAATTACCACAATAATGAGAACAAGAATGAGATAAAATGTAACAAGGAAGCAGAGAAAGAAGGAGTGGGACACAGAAGCAAAGATAAGAGTGGATAAAACGTCAGCAAAGGGCCGACAGTACAAGCTGCTGTGCAGACACTAGAACCTGAGTTTGGATTCCCTGCATTCACCAAGATGGAAAGAATGAGGGGCGTTGGGTAAGGGGAAACCATGAGCAGAACATGCTGTAAGCAAAAAGCTATTTTAAATAACATGAATATATAAATAGTAATAAGAAACAGTTACATTCTTACATCTATATGTTTGTGTGAATAGATATATAAATTAATAGATATATAAATGTCGACATACATGTCCATTTCTAAGTAAAGGATGCATAATAATAACAAGAAAAAAAAAACTGAGTTTGGTAGTGTCTGTCTGCAATTCTACCTGGGAAGCAAAGACGAGAGCATAACTTCTGTAAAATGGCCAGCTTTTCTACTCAGTCTCTAAATCACATTTTAAGCTGAGAGTCAAATCATGTTATCAGAAAAGGTAGATGGTCCCTTCTTTCCAGTCCTTTCTGCTGGGACAGGTTGCTAGCTAGTCTGCTCATGGGAAGACATCATATCCTGAGATATTCCAGAAGATCCGCTGCACTCAGAGCATTTGGTAAGAACCCTTATGAAGTCTCACAGATGCCACTTGGAGCACAGTGGACTCAGGGAGCCATCACTCTCCAAAACCCATACCTGACAAATATCATTCCCCTTCAGTCTGGTCCTTTCTGCTAGGACAGACTGCTAGCTAGTCTGCTTCCCTGAAGGCGTCATATCCAGAGATAGCCCAGAATATCCACTGCACTCAGAGCATTTGACACCACAGCCTGAGACATCCCAGGAGATCTACTGTATTCAGGGTAACTGACACCACAGCCTGAGGTATCCCAGGAGATCCATTGCACACAGAGCAGCTGAGCAACTGATCACCAGCTTGTTTGCTCCCCTGAAGACACCATAGCTTGAAGGCAACCCAGGAGATCCTCTGCTCACAGGGCAACTGAGCAACCAACACCACAGTCTGAAGACTTCCTGAGGGCTCTGTGACATGCAGGGCAGCTGACCCAACTGACTGAAAGCCTCCTTGGAGTTCTGCTGCTCACAGAGAAACAGAAACCACAGTCCTTAGGCTCCTCTGGAGAACAGCGTCACACAGGACCACAGCTTGACTGCTCCTCTGAAGACCCAACAATCTGAAGGCCTTCCTAGAGATCTATAGCAGCCAGGACAACAGATCCAGGACAAAAGATCAGCAGCTTCTTTGCATTTCTAAAGATCCCCCCAATTGGAAGGCAACACAGGAGGCCGACTACAGCCAAGGACACAGGCCTACCAGGAGAACTAAAGCAACCCAGGGACAAAAGAGGCAGTCTCCAAACAGAGTCACCCAGACCAGCAAACACCAGAGATAACCAGATGGTGAGCAGCAAGCCAGGGATAACCAGATGGAAAGAGGGAAGCACAAGACAATAAGCAACAGAAGCCAATATACGTGGGCATCATCAGAACCAAGTTCACCCAACACAGCAAGCCCTGAATACACCAATACACCTGAAAATCAGAAAGCTGACCTAAAATCCTAGCTCATGAAGATAATAGATTCCTTTCACAGGATATAAATAACTCACTGAAAACAATACAGGAAAACAAAGGTAAAGAAGTAGAAGCTCTTAAAGAGGAAACAAATAAGTCCCTTATATGGCTGTCTCCTGAGAAGATCTGCCAAAGCCTGACAAATACAGAGGCAGATGCTTTCAGCCAAGCACTGGACTGAGGGGGGAATTGTAGATGGAGGAGTTAGAGAAGAGACTGAAAGAGCTGAGGCGGTTTGCAGCCCCACGGGGGGAGCAACAGTATCAACTAGCCAGATGTCCTGGAGATTCTGGGGACTGGACCACCAACCAAAGAGTACACATGGCAGGACCCATGGCTCCGGCCTCATATGTGGCAAAGGATTACCTTGTTGGACATCGGTGGGAGGAGCGGCCATTGGTTCTATGGGGTTTTGATGCCCCATGTAGGGAAAAGCCAGGGCAGGGAGGCAGGAGTGGTGGATGGGTGGGGGAGCACCCTAGTAGAAGCAGGGGAAGGGGTATGGGATAGAGGGTTTCCAGAGGAGAGACCTGGAAAGAGGATAACATTTGAAATGTAAACAAAGAAAATAACCAATTAGAAAAATGAAGAAATACAGGAAACCACAATCAAACAAGTGAAGGAATTGCATAAAGTGGTCCAAGACCTAAATGTGGAAGTAGAAACAATAAGGAAAACACAAATGGAGGCAAACCTGGAAATGGAAAACCTAGGAAAGAGGTCAGGAATTACAGATGTATCACCAACAAAATATAAGAGATAGAAGAGAGAATCTTAGGTGTAGAAGATACTGTAGAAAATATTGACACAACTGTCAAAGGAAATTCAAAACATAAAACAAACCCAAAACATCCCGAAAATTCAGGACACATTGAAAAGACTAAATCTAAGAATAATTGGAATAGAGGAGAACCAAGAATCCCTGCTCAAAGGACCTGAAAATTTCTTCAACAAAATCATAGAAGAAAACTTTCCCAACATAAAGAAAGAGATGGCCATAAAGTTACAAGAAGCCTATAGAATACCAAATAAATGGAACCAGAAAAGAAAATTCTCTCTTCATATAATAAAACACTAAATGCACAGAACAGAGTAAGAATATTAAAACTGACAAAGGGAAAAGAGCCAAGTAACATAAAATGGTAGACCTATAAGAATTACACCAGACTTCTCAACAGAAACTATGAAAGCCAGAAGAGCCTGGTTAGAGGTTATACCGACTCTAAGAGAACACAAATGCCAGCCCAGGCTACTATACTCAGCAAAACTCTCAATTATCATAGATGGAGAAACCAAAATATTCCAGGACAAACCAAATTCAATCAGTATCTATCTACCAATCCACCCCTACAGAGGATCCTAGAAGGAAAACTCCAAGACAAGGAAGGTACCTACACTAAAGAAAAGACAAGGTATTAAGCATCTCACAATAAAGCCAAAAGGAGAGAGCCACAAGCACATAAAGCCACCTATAAAACCAAATATAAGAGGAACCAACAGTCACCTGTCTTAAATATCTCTCATTATTAATGGACTCAGCTCCCCTAAAAAAGGCATAAGCTAACAGACTGGATACACAGATAAGATCCAATCATTTTGCTACATAAAAAAAGAAAAAAAGCACACACATGTAAATAACAAAGAGAGACACTATCTCAGAGTGAAAGGATAGAAAAAGGTTTTCCAAGCAAATGGTCCCAAGAAACAAACTGGAGTTGCCATCCTAATTAGCAAAAGTTATCAAGTGCGATGAGGAAGGACACTTCATATTCATCAAAGGGAAAATCCACCAAGAGAAAGTCTCAATTTTAAACATCAATGCCCCAAATGCATAAAAAAAAAAAAAAAAAACAATCACAAACCTTTACTGAAGCTCAAAACACACATTGAACCCCACACAATAATAGTGGGAGACTTCAACACTCCACTATCAACAATGGATAGGTCATTGAAGTAGAAACTAAACAGAGACACAGTGAAACTGATAGAGGTTATGAACCAAATGGATTTAACAGATATCTATAGAACATTTCACCTTAAAATAAAAGAATATATATTCTCAGTACCTTCAGCTGGTTTTCAATAACAGCAAAAATAACAGAAGCCCACATACACATGGAAACTGAACAACTCTCTACTCAATGATAACTTTTTCAGGGAAGAAATAAAGAAAGAAAGTAAAGACTTCCTGGAATTTAATGATAATGTTGACACATCCTATCCAAACTTATGGGATACAATGAAAGCAGTGCTACGAGGACTGCGTTCATAGCACTAAGTGCCCTGGTAAAGAAACTGGAGAGATCTTATGCTAACAATAGCACATCTGAGAGCTCTAGGAAAAAAAGTAGCAAACACACCCAAGAGGAGTAGATGGCAGGGAATAGTCAAACTCAGGGCAGAAATCAATGAAAAAGGAATCAAAAGAACAATACAAAGAATCAACAAAACTAAAAGCTTGTTCTTTGAGAGAATCAATATGATAGATAAACCCCTAGCCAAACTAACTAAAGGGACCAGAGGCAGTATCAAAATTAACAAAATCAGAAATGAAAAGGGAGACATAACAACAGAAATGGAAGAAATTCAAAAAATCATCAGATTCTACTACACAAGCTTATACTCAACAAAACTGGAAAATATAGAGTAAATGGATGGTTTTCTAGATAGATACCACACACTAAAGTTAAATCAAGAGCAGGTAAACTATTTAAAATAGCCCATATCCCACGAGGAAATAGAAGAAGTCATTAAAAACCTCCTAACCAAAAAAATCCCAGGACCAGATGGATTTAGTGCAGAATTCTACGAGACCTTCAAAGAAGACCTGATAGCAATATTCCTCAAACTATTCCACAAAATAAATCCAGAAGGAACACTACCTAGCTCATACAATTACTCTGACACATAAACCACACAAGAACACAACCAAAAAACACAATTACTCTGACACCTAAAACACACAAGAACCCAACCAAAAAAGAGAAATTCAGACCAATCTCCCTTAGGTATATCAATGCAAAAATACTCAATAAAATTCTTGCAAACCGAATCCAAGAACACATCAAAACCATCATTCACCACGGTCAAGTAGGCTTTATCTCAGGGATGCAAGGTTAGTTAAATATAAGAAAATCCATTAACGAAATCCACTATATAAACAAACTCAAAGAAAAAAGTCACATGATCATCTCTTTAGATGCAGAAAATGCATTTGTCAAAATATAGCACTCCTTCAAGTTTAAAGTCTTGGGGAGATCAGAAATTCAAGGCCCACACCTAATCACAATAAAAGCAATTTACTGCAAATCAACATCCAATATCAAATTTAATGGAGATATACATGAATCAATCCCACTAAAATCAGGGAGAAGACAATGATGCCCACTCTCCCCATATCTATTCAATATAGTACTCAAAGTGCTAGCTAGAACAATAAGACAACAAAAAGAGATCAAGGGGATACAAATTGGCAAGGAAGTAATAAAGGTATCACAATTTGCAGATGATAGGAGAGTATACATAAGTGACCCCAAAAATTCTACCAGAGAACTTCTCCAGTTGATAAACAACTTCACCAAAGTGGATGGATATAAAATTAACTCAAATAAATCAGTAGTCTTCCTTTATAAGAATGATAAACAGACTGAGAAAGAAATAAGGAAACAACTCCCTTCACAACAGCCACAAATAATATAAAATATCCTGGAGTAACAAACAAGTGAAAGATCTGTATGACAATAACTTCAAGTCTCTCAAGAAAGAAATGGAATAAGATCTCAGAAAGTGGAGAGATCTCCCTTGCTCATGGATTGGCAGAATTAACATAGTAAAAATGGCCATCCTACCAAAGGCAATCTACAGATTCAATGCAATCCCCATCTACATCTGAACACAAATCTTTAATGACATAGAAAAACAATTCTCTAATTCATCTAGAAACGCCAAAAACCCAGAACAGTGAAAACAATTCTTAACAGTTAAAGAACAGCTGGGGAAATCATTTGTCTTAGTCAGTGTTTCTATTCCTGCACAAACATCATGACCAAGATGCAAGTTGGGGAGGAAAAGGTTTATTCAGCTTACACTTCCGGGCTGCTATTCATCATGAAAGGAAGTCAGGACTGGAACTCAAGCAGGTCAAGGAACAGGAGATGATGCAGAAGCCATGGAGGAATACTGCTTACTAGCTTATTTGCTCCTCCTGGCTTGCTTATCCTGCTTTCTTATAGAACCTAAGACTACCAGCCCACAGATAGTACCACTCACAAGGAGCCCTCCCCCATTGACCACTAATTGAGAAAATGCCTAACTGCTGGATCTCCTGGAGGCATTTTCTCAAATGAAACTCCTTTCTCTGTCATAACTTCACTTTGTGTCAAGTTGACACACAAAACTAGCCAGTACAATTGACCCCTTCTCAACTTGACACAACAAATCACTATTAGGCCTCAACCCTTACTTTTTTATTTATCCCCAAGATCTAAGTAGCTTTAAAAGTCCCACAGTCTTTGCAAATTCTTACTATTAAAATTTCAATATATCTAATCTCTTAGAATTAAAAGTCATTTTACCATTAAAAGTCTCTTAACTGTGGGCTCCACTAAAATATCTTCTTCCTTCAGGAGGGAAAATATATCAGGGCACAGTCACAATCAAAAGCAAAACCAAACTCCAACCTACCAATGTCTGGGATCCACTCATGATCTTCTGGATTCCTCCAAGGACTTGAGTCACTTCTCTAGCTCTGCCCTTTGTAGCACACACCTTGTTGTCTAGGCTCCAGATGCCTGTACTCCACTGCTGCTGCTGTTCTTGGTGGTCATCTCATGGTACTGGCATCTCCAAAACACTCCTGTCTTCTGCTGCAACTAGGCTTTACCCATAGCCTCTCATAGGCTTTCTTCATAGTGCCAAGTCTCACCTCCTTTGCCTGACCCTTTCAGTCCTGGGCCATCAATTGCAACTGAGGCTGCACCTTAACCAATGACCTTCTGCAGCCTCTCACAGTACCCAGGCCTCAGCTGCTCTTCATGACTCCTTCATGCCTTCAAAACCAGTACCACCTGGGTGACTCTTACACATTACCAAGTCCAGCCACAGAACAAGGTACAGCCCTAGCTATCTCTGGAATGCAGTCTCTGTGCTCTCAGAAAACACTTCTCAGAAGATTTCACCTCAATGATGGTGGTCTTTTCCCAATTAAGGCCAATTTCCCAGCTCGAGCTAACCAGCATCAATAGTCCCAGTAATGCAATGTTTTTGCTTTTGTAGTTCTGGTATCTTGTTAATCACAGCTGATTTCTTCATCCCCAGCTAACCAAAACCACAGAATCTTAAATCAAACTAGCAATGGCCCTGATAAGAGTCTTTAATCTTCCCTCTGAAATTTCAAAAGCTAGGCCTCCATCTTCTACACTGTTCTCAACATTACTTTCCAAGCTCCTACACAACATCCCACAGAGCTCTTAACACTGAATAGATGTTCTAGCCCAAAGTTCCAAAGTCCTTCCACAGTACTCCCCAAAACATGGTCAGGTTGTCATAGGAATACCCCACTATGCTGGTACCAATTTGTCTTAGTCAGGGTTTCTATTCCTGCACAAACATCATCACCAAGATGCAAGTTGGGGAGGAAAGGGTTTATTCAGCTTGCATGAAAGGAAGTCAGGACTGGAACTCAAGCAGGTCAAGTAGCAGGAGCTGATGCAGAAGCCATGGAGGAACGTTGCTTACTGGCTTGGTTGCTTCTCCTGGCTTGCTTCTCCTGCTTTCTTATAGAACCCAAGACTACCAGCCCACAGATGGTACCACCCACAAGGGGCCCTTTCCCCTTGATCACTAATTGAGTAAATGCCTTACTGCTGGATCTCCTGGAGGCATTTTGTCAACTGAACTCCTTTCTCTGTGATAACTTCACCTTGTGTCAAGTTGACACACAAAACTAGCCAGTACAATCATCATCTCAGACCTCAAGCTCTACTACAGAGCAATAGTGATAAAAACTGCATGATATTGTTACAGAGACAGACAAGTTGATCAATGGAATAGAATTAAAGACCTAGAAATAAAACCACACACTTATGCACACTTGGTCTTTGACAAAGAAGCCAAAAATATACAATGGAAAAAAGAAAGCATCTTCAAAACATGGTGGTGGTCTAATTGGCTCTTTGTATGTAGAAAAATGAAAATAGACCCATATTTGTCACCGTGCACAAAGCTCAAGTCCAAGTGGATAAAGGACTTCAAAATAAAACAGATACACTCAATCTAATAGAAGAGATGGTGGTAAAGAGCCTTGAACTCATTGGCACAGGAGGAAATATCCTAAACAGAACTCCAGTGGTTCCCAATCTAAGATCAAGAATCGATAAATGGGACCTCATGAAACTGGAAAGTTTCTGTAAAGCAAAGGATATTGTCAATAAGACAAATCAGCAACCTACAGATTGGGAAAAAATCTTCACTAACCCCACATCAAATAGAGGGCTAATATCCAAATTATGTAAAGAACTCAAGAAGCTAACCACCAAAATCCAAAATATGTAAAGAACTCAAGACACTAACCACCAAAAATCCAAACAACCAAATCAAAAATTCATTGTAGAACTAAACTGAGAATTCACAACACAGGAATCAAAATGGCTGAGAAGCACCTAAAGAAATGTTCAAAGTCCTTAGTGAACAAAGAAATGCAAATCTAAATGACATTGAGATTCCACCTTACACCAATCAGAATGGCTAATATCAAAACCTCAGGTGACAACCCAAATTGGCGAGAATGTGGAGAAAGAGGAATTGCTAGTGGGATTGTAAACTGGTACAACCACTCTCGAAATCAATCTGGAGGTTCCTCAAAAAACTGGAAATTGATCTTCCTGAATAAACAGCAACACCACTCTTGAGAATATACCCAAAACATGCTCCACTGTGTCACAGGGGCACTTGTTCCACTATGTTCATAGTGACTGTAGGCCTTATTTGTGATAGGGAGAAGCTGTAAACAACCCAGATGTCCCAGGAAAGAAGAATGGATACAGAAAATGTGGTTCATTTACACAATGGATTACTTACAATTTGGCTATTAAGAATGAGGACATCCTGAGTTTTGCACGCAAATGGATAGAACTAGAAAATATTATTCTGAGTGTGATAACTCAGAGCCAAAAGGACATACATGGTATGTGCTCACTAATAAGTGGATATTAGCCCCCCCCCCCAAAAAAAAAAGTACAGAATATTCAAGATACAGTCCACAGAACTCAAAAATTTTAACAAGCTTGAAGGGCCCAAGTAAGGATGCCTCAGTCCCACTAGGGAGGGAGAAAAAAGCAATCACAAGAAGGGGGTAAGGGAGGAACTGGGAGGGAAAGGTGATTAGGAGAGAGGGGAACATGATCTGATATTGGGTGGGTGAAAAGGACTGAAGCCCTGAGGGCCAGCAGAAAGAATGGGAGGTTGGAAGTTTGGGGGACCCTCCAGAATGTACCACAGACATGGGAGGTAAGATAACTCTCAGGACTCAAAGGGTGGGACCCTAGATGAAATGCCCTACAGTGAGGAGTGGGAACTTGTAGAGCCCACCTCCAGCTAAAAGACAGGGCATTGAGTGAGGGATGGAGTTGCTATCCCATAGTCTAAACTCTAACCCATAATTGTTCCTGTCTGAAAGAACTACAGGGATGGAAATGGAGAGGAGCCTGAGGAAAAGAAGGCCCAATTACAGGCCCAAAGTGGGATCCAGCTCAAGGGGAGGCCCCAAGGCCTGACACTATTACTGAGGCTGTGGAGCACTCACAAAAAGGGACTTATCATAACTGACCTTCAAAAGACCCAACAAGCAGCTGAAAGAGTCAGATGCAGATATTTGCACCCAGCCAATGAAGAGAAGCTGCTGACCCTTGTGGTTGAATTAGTGAAAAGCCTGGAAGTAGCTGAGGAGGAGGGCAACCCTGTAGGAGGACCAGCAGTCTCAATTAACCTGAACCGCTGAGATCTCTCAGACACTGGATCACCATACAGGTAGCACCAACTGATATGAGGCCCTCAACACATATACAGCAGAGGACTGCTGGGTCTGGGTTCAGTTAGCGAAGATGCACCCAACCCTCAAGAAACTGGAGGTCCCAGGGAGTTTAGAGGCCTGTTGGGGTGGAGTGGAGTGGGGACATCCTCTTGGAGACAGGTGGACAGAGAGGAGGTATGGGATATAGAACAGTCAGTGGATGGACCTGGAGGGAAATAAAATCTGGAGTGTAAAAAAAATTAAAAAAATATTTTGTGGCCAACTACTGAGAAGTCACCTGATAATGTCGCTTGCTGTCCACATGAACAGATACATAATAAGTATGTGGGCCTGCTCACAAATGTGCACAAATCCATAATAACTATAAACCATATACATACAAAATTAGAAAGGGGTTGGGGAGATAGAATGAGAGAAAGAATAAGAAAATGAAAGCAAACATTAAAATATGAATATACATGTCAAAACCTAGAAGTTAAGCTATTCATTTCATGTGAGCAATATAAAGCAAGTTCTGTTTCTGGATACCCACCTGGTTGAGTGTAAACAAGGCCAGGTAAAGGGAGCAGCAAAATATCTTGCCTTTGGGAGCGAGATTCATAAGGATGATGTGGGTGACCAGTAGACAGTAGACGGATGCTTGTGGTAAGAATATGTTATGCACATATACAAAAATGAATGCTTAATTTAATGATTTGCATATAATATTATTTCATCCTCATTCTTGTGAATGAATACAAAATGATCAATTATTAACTGAAAATTGTAAATTATAGAGCATATTTTAGGGTATAAAAGAGTAAACTTTTCTTTTTACTAACTTTATTGTTCATCAAAGTACTCTGTTTATGAAATCTCAAAGCAAGCATACTCTATGGACATCAGTGAATGTCTCCATGGTACTCAAAGTTCATAATAGTTTTACTTCCCATTCTGGGTATTTTTTCTCTAACTCATCAATATATTTTAAAACATTAATCAACAATAGTGAAGTTATAGAAACTACCAGGTGTCAGATAACAAAACACAGGAATCTATTATAAACTGTATTTTTTTAACTAGAAAGAAAAACAGGGTTATATTATCTGGATAAAAATTGGTGCAACCACATAAATTAAGCAAATTAGTTAAAGAAAAATATATTTTCTCTACTTTTTGCCTTCTAGATTTTCATAGATACTTAAAAACGTGTGTGTGTGTGTGTGTGTGTGTGTGTGTGTGTGTGTGTGTGTGACATAAACTGGAAGCAAAAGTATCTTAGGAAAGGTACAAAGTTTCAGATATAGGTGACATGTTCAATATGTGCTATATACTTTTATGAAAATTGGAAAAGGAAAAAGTGGTACTTAGGTACAAATATCAGAAAATTACCAATAATTACATTCACAATTCATATTAAATTAAAAAGACAAGTATATTCTCAATGTTGAATCTAGAAGTCAGCACAGGCAAAATAGCCGACATCTGATAAAACAGGGTGTATGAGGCAAGCAAGCCCATGTCATTATTTCCTAACTCTATGTTTTTGCAAAACTATCTTGTTATCTCAAAATTGAAGAAGATGATAAAAGCTAGTTTTCAAGGTATGGAGTGAGGGGGAGAAATCATACTCAATCAAGCTGTCAAAGATGTGTAGAGCTGGAAGCAGAATTTATATTAGAAATTATATTTTCCTTTTCTGTCTGATAAGACTGAGGATTGAAAATGTGCAATTAAATTGGTGTGTTGGAATTTGATCAGGAAGTCAAATGAAAATTTCCATAGAGTTTGACCAAGGTATATAATTATTTTCAATTGTAACAAAAAATGGAAGAGCATGCAAATCATATAATAATTAATTTATAGTAATTGGGGCAGTTATTGTGATGATTTGTATATTTCAATTTCCAGTATGATTAACATTTATTTTTAAATGGCATGTACTTCTGATACTTAATCATGTCAAGTACAAAACTCATATGATTATGTACTTAATGGAGCATCTCTCCTATATAATTAGAGTTGTCCAAAATATTGGAAGAATTTTTAAATGTGTATCTGAAGAAAACTCAAAAATGTGTAGAAATACCAAAATTACTTTAATAAACTCTGACTCCCATGACTTTTATACTATTTTATCAAATAACAATTCAAAATATATTTGTATTTTTCTTCTTTTCAAATGAGTTACAAAAATAAACCTACAAGGTTTAAGTTTACTGATGTGTGATTATCAAAAACTAAAAATGTGAAATATTCTGTAAAGCTAAAACAGACTGAAAATGGTTCCCTCTAAACAGAAAATAGATTCTAGATTATTTGATGAATCACTTTCATATACATATATAAAATCCTCTGTTATTTCTCTTTTCCCTCTGGGCTCATAGCATTTGTGAGACTGCTATCACACTCTTTTTATACTGAAAGCTTTTTCACAGCTGTTAGTTGATATTTCCCTGATAGTATATTTTTCAAAGATAATAAAACAAGTTGCACCAATCTAAATATCCATGTATAACCTCATGCTTAATGCTTTTTAAATATAATTACTAATAACTAAAAATGTTTCTATCCTTCTGACTGAACACTATTTAATAATGCAAATCATATTACATTACATTACCACTGGTGTCCAGCCTCCAGATATCACTCCTCTCCAAGTTTTATTTACTTTATTTTCATAATTTCACTATAACAACTGAAGATGATCAATATACTTGGTGGACCTTAAAAAGACAAAAAAGGAATGAAAGTTTAGCAGGAACCATTCAAACAACCATTATGAGTCAGTGGTAGCACTTTAGAACCAAATAGGACAAGTTGAAGATCTGTCCTATTGAATAATACAAAATTATTAATAAGGTCACCCTTTAGTAATCTAGATGCCATTTAAGTGACTCATGACTCTTTGAAACCTCTATCCTATTATTTGAATGATAGCCAGTACTTGTTACAACATCATATTCAACCAATGAAATACTTATTTCCTATGCTTTTTATAAAGAGATTGCACTAATTTGTTCTCTTATGGAGGCATGGCACTTTGGCAAGCATTAGGTGCTCCCATTGTGTCTGTAAAGTTTCCTCTGGGGAGAGCATCATGAAGAAGTACAGTGAGCGCAGACGGTCTCCACACTATAGACCTGCAAGTTTCAATCCTATGAGGACTGAGGACACGGATGGAAAAAGGACAGTGATAGCGAGGTCCATGTTTATTCTTCTGTATTCTTTCCTTTCCTACTCTTCAGTGTGAAACATCTTAATTCAAAACATTCTATAAATCTTACAAGTGGGTACTTCTAGGCACATTTGTATCTCTAGTTTGTGGCTTTGAATTGGGAGATAAACTGACATTATTTGGTTCTGAGGCCTTCATACTTTTGTTGATCCACACTTTTTTGTGAACATGTTTTCAGCATTCCTATGACTTATTGTGATCTCTCTGCCTCCAGCAAACAGATTCTCCTATTTAGTCCTCTCTTGTGGCCCATTTATGTTTCTCTTATTTATGTCCCTGTGAATATTTTGTAGCATGCATTCATGAACACACATCGATGTTCATACAAATGGAGACATATTTCTTCATGGCTGACCTATACATGTAGGCAAATGAATGAAACATCGACGGAAAATGTTAGAGTTTGATTTTAGATAACAGCTAGAAGAGATAAGTCCTTCCAATTGCGTTAGCAATATGAGGTTATCATTTCTAACACGTCAGGCCTAGCACAGTGAACAAAGACAAAGTCATAAGCATCATTTTAGTATCCTGTCACAGTAAATGTAAGCTGGGATCGTATGAACATTTTCCTTGAAAGATTTACTCAGACTGTTCTTGTTGCTGCACAGAAGAGAAACCACAGATGTTCCTTGAGTAGTCCTTGATGTTAGATACTATATTAGGAACATGGTCATGAAGTTCAGCTTTCTGTGGTGTCTCATCTTCCAGTAGGTTGAGGTGACTGTATGTTCCATTCCCAATGGAAACTAACTCTACTATTAATATTTAAGAAAAGAGACCTCTTAGCTGATTTAGTCAAAGACAGCAATCAAGCAAACAAAGCATTCTCTTCTTTTTAAGCATAGTGTATTATTTGGAATACCATAACCTACATATACATATCACTGTGAGAAGAATACCATTTTTTATTTATGGCATTTATATGCTCTTGTCTTAATCTTAATACATTCAAATATTTTTCTACATAGAGCAGAAAATATTCTGAAGGAAAAGGGCATTCTGGTACATTTTATCTGCTCTTGAAAAATACAAAGATGAAAAGAGTATTAGGAAGACATTAGTAAATAATTCTCAAGAAATAAAACATTGAAGTGATACAACATATGAAAAATACATTTTAGCATTAATTAAAATCATATGATAAACTGACTCAATAAAGTTTCTATGACTTTATTTCTTTAAATATCTATAACTGCTGAATAATAGTTTGTTAAAACAATTCACTAAGGTGAGTAGAGAAATTTGGCCAATTTACTCTGAGCATATTCTTTGATGAATATTGAGTCAAGTTGTCAGTAGGAAAGAAAACCTATCAGTAGGAGAGGAAACTATGAAACATAAATGAAATGAGGTAAAACAATGTCTACAGTCCTGTAATAGAATAATTAAATAAAGTTTTGTTTTCATACTACTTATGTGCTCACCCTGACCTACTGTAAGAATGCATGTTCTTTTGTGTAGTTGTAAAAGTATTCTAACATTTTTGCACAGATTTGAGTAGAATAGAGTAAAACTTCCTTGTGTAATCCCTTTTAGGGTCAAGTATGAATTTCTGTCCATCTCATTATCCTGTTTTCTGATATGAATTATCCCTGATGTGACTAAGCATCCCTCAGCATCTTCAATTAAGAATTAAGGAGCATGGTCACCATATTCTTTCCCATATTTGAAGCATACAGTTAAATCGTTCCTTTTATCTCCTCTGATATAAATGCTTACATCTTAGAATATTCCTATAAGAAGTTGGCTGAAGGTCATTAAGAAGTCTTATGCTCCATGAGTTATTATCATAACAAAAATGAATATACCAATGGAATAAGGCATTCTTATATTCCTTTTCACTCCTCTCATGTATTTATTAGTAGCTTCAAAATAGGCATGCTTAGTATTATTTTTTAATTTCTTGTAATAGTATATATAAAGTTTTTAATAAATGTATATTTGGAATAGTAAGACAAAATTGAGTTCAAGAAAATGTTTAAAATGATAAAAAATTATCATTACTTATTTAATTATTGTATTGATTTCCTAAACTTTATGCCTTAGAAATGCCAATTTCTGTCTATCAGAAATGACATGACAATTCGTTATGGTACAAAAGTTGATTAAATGACTTACTTAATGTTGTCCTGTTTACTGCACAACTTGCTTCTTTGATCTTTCTTAAGAAACGTATTTAACTCTATTTAGGAAAAAGTTTTCATAACATCTGCCAGATCCAAGGTCTTGTAGCCAGAGCATGTGTAATTAAACAGTTCACATATGATTGCCAAGATACTTTTAAATAAATTATTTGGGCTGGTAAAATGCTTAATATGCAAAAACCAGTTAATGCTAAATATGATTACCTGAGTTCTAGATCCAGAAGGGAAAAAATATTTTTTTCAATATCAACTCAGGTGATATGTTCTTTAATAATCTTTGCATGTTGAGACATGCACACACAGACACACACAGGTACATAAATGATGAATATAAAAATAGTTTCAAAATGACAAACTGTTAACTGTTTAAAATGTATCTTGATTAAACCTCTTCAAATGGTAACAAGTAGCTGCTCTTTAATGGAAAAAAAAACCAAACAAACATGCTATTAAACATCATGCTTACATTTCCTTGTTTTAGATTTAAATACTTACTCTCAATGTTGGTATATTGAAATAGCTAAGAGAATTTCTATCTTTATATCCTCAGGAACTTTTTTTACACAATGGAAAAAACATTATAGTAATTTAAAATTCATCCCTAATGATAACTCTCAGGAGTTATGAGGGTTAATGGATCTGTTCTTATAGTTTCTAAATAAAATGTGTCCCCTTAGATGATGGTTGCCATTTCTTAATTAAGAACCCACTAAAGTGCTTTTCAAATGTACATAATTTATTCCCTTTATTTTATTGAACTGGGGATTGTGCCAATGAATAAAACATCATATTCTCAGGAAAATGGAAACTAATATTTTAAAACTTAATGGAAAATATCATTTTTGAACTTATTTTAATAATAAATCCATAATATAAAGAAGAGAAAATTGAGACGATATGAAATTTGACTTTCAGTAAAGAACAATGGCTAAAATCCAGGATTATTGCTTCCTAAAGAAAGAATTTCATTGTGGGGGTATACCTCAGGGATGTATCTCTTACCTAACCAAGCATGCCAAACAATAAGACCATGATTTCCTATACCTTTATGGAGGAGGGAGGAGAGACAGACAGATATAGAGAAAGAGAGACAGAAAGAGACAGAGACACAGAGACAGAGGCAGTAAAAGGAAAATTGGATGTTTTGGCATTGCAAATATTGTATGTGTTTAAAAATATTATTATTAGCCTTCCAGTCTCCATCTGTACCCTGCAGTTAACCCTGTGGCACAGCTCCCCATACCCAAATCCTGTTCAGACAGAGCTAGTCTCCAAGGAGTGCTGTCACTCCTAAATTCACAGGTGAGATGAACACTTTTGCTCCAATAACTAGCCAAAGAGGGACACGCCAGGAGATCTCAGGGCACAGGAACTGTGAAACAACTGGGGACAGGATCCTTCTTGTCTTCATCTGCACCTTGGAGTTAACCCTGTGGCACAGCTCCGCATACCTGCATACCTAAATCCTGCCCAGAAAGAGCTGGTCTCCCAGGAGTGCTGACACACCTAAGACCATAGGCTTACAGGCTCACAGGAGGGACAGACATCACTCAGAAAAAGCAAGACCAATAAACCAGAGATAACCAGATGGTGAGAGGCAAGTGAAAGAACCTAAGCAACAGAAACAAAGGCTATTTAGCATCATCAGAGCCCAGTTCTCCCATTACAGTAAGTCCTGGATACTTCAACACACAGGAAAAGCAAGATTTGATTTTAAAATCACATTTCATGATGATGATAGAAGGACATAACTCCCTTTAAAAATACAGGAGAACACAGGTAAACAGCTGGAAGCCCTTAAAGAAGAAACATAAAAATCCCTTAAAGAATTACAGGAAAGCACAACCAAATAGGTGATGGAATTGAACAAAACCATCCAGGATCTAAAAATGGAAATAGAAACAATAAAGGAATTACAAAGGGAGACAACCCTGGAGATAGAAAACCTAAGAAAGAGATCAGGAGTCATAGATGCAAGCATCACCAGCAGAATACAAGAGATAGAAGAGAGAATCTCAGGTGCAGAAGATACCATCGAAAACATTCACACAACAGTCAAAGAAAATGCAAAATGCAAAAAGCTCCTAACCCAAAGCATCCAGGAAATCCAGGACACAATGAGAAGACCAAACCTAAAGATCATAGGTATAGAAGAGAAAAAAGATTCCCAACTTAAAGGGCCAGTAAATATCTTCAACAAGATTATAGATGAAAACTTCCCTAACCTAAAGAAAGAGATGCCCATGAACATACAAGAAGCCTACAGAACTCCTACACTGGACCAGAAAAGAAATTCCTCCTGTCACATAATAATTAAAACACCAAATGCACAACACAAAGAAAGAATATTAAAAGCAGTAAGGGAAAAAGGTCAAGTAACATATAAAGGCACACCTATCAGAATTACACCAGATTTCTCATAAGAGACTATGAAAGCCAGAAGATCCTGGGGAGATGTCACACAGACCCTAAGAGAACACAAATGCCGGCCCAGGCTACTATATCCAGCAAAACTCTCAATTAACATAGATGGATAAACCAAGATATTCCATGACAAAAACAAATTTACACAATATCTTTACACAAATCCAGGACTCCAAAGGATAATAGAAACAGAACTCCAACACAAGGTTGGAAACTACACCCTAGAAAAAGCAAGAAAGTAATCCTCTTTCCACAAACCCAAAAGAAGGTAGCCACACAAACGTAATTCCACCTCTAACAACACAAATAACAGGAAGCAGCAATCACTTTCCCTTAATATCTGTTTACATCAATGGACTCAATTTCCCAATAAAAAGACATAGACTAACAGACTGGAACCCAGAATTTTGCTGCATACAGGAAACACACCTCAATGACAAAGACAGATGCTACCTTAGAGTAAAAGGCTGGAAAACAATTTTCCAAGCAAATGGTCCCAAAAAATAAGCTGGAGTACTTATTCTAATATTGAATAAAATTGACTTTCAATCAAAGATATCAAAAAAAAAAAATAAGGAAGGACACTTCATACTGGTCAAAGGAGAAATCTACCAAGATGAACTCTCAATTCTGAACATCTTTTCTCCAAATGCAAAAGCACCCACATTTATAAAAGAAACTTTACTAAAGATGGAAGCATGCATTGCACCTCACACAATAATAGTAGGAGAATTCAACACCCCATTCTCATCAATAGACAGATCATGGAAACAGAAACTAAACAGAGACACACTGAAACTAACAGAAGTTATGAACCAAATGGATTTAACAGATATCTATAGAACTTTTCATCCTAAATCAAAAGAATATACCTTCTTTGAAGAACCCCATCGTATCTTCTCCAAAATTGACAGTATAATCGGTCACAAAACAGGCCTCACCAGATACAAGACGATTGAAATAATCCCATGCATCCTATCAGATCACAATGGACTAAGACTGGTCTTCAATAACAACTAAAACAATGGAAAGCCTACCTACATATAGAAGCTGTACAATGCTCTATGCAATGATAACTTGGTCAAGAAAGAAAGAAAGAAAGAAAGAAAGAAAGAAAGAAAGAAAGAAAGAAAGAAAGAAAGAAAGAAAGAAAGAAAGAAAGAAAGAAATTAAAGACTTTTTATAATTTATTGAAAATGAAGGCACACCATACCAAAACTTATTGGACACAATGAAAGCAGTGCTAAGAGGCAAACTCCTAGCTCTGAGTGCCTCCAAAAAGAAACTGGAGGGAGCATACACTAGCAGCTTGACAGCACATCTGAATGCTCTAGAACAAAAAGAAGCAGATACACCCAAGAGGAGGAGAAGGCAGGAAATAATCAAACTCAGGGCTGAAATCAACCAGGTAGAAACAAGGAGAATTATACAAAGAATCAACAAAACCAAGAGTTAGTTCTTTGAGAAAATCAACAAGCTAGATAAACCCTTAGCCAGACTAACCAGAGGGTTCAGAGACAGTATCCAAATTAACAAAGTCAGAAATGAAAAGGGAGATATAACAACAGAAAAAAGTGGAAATAAGGGGTTTCCTTTTAGATAAAATAATGAGTGAAAGACTTTGGTGTGTAACAACAAACAATAGCTTGGTGCTTATGTACAACTTTGATACATAGATATGTTTTTTGGAATGAATTTCTTCCATAAAGAAACCTCTGAAGATAACTATTTCTCACTATTATCAACTATTTGATTTTTCATAGATTTGCCGTTATTTGGTAGTTCTGTTACAGAGTGAATTCCAAACAATCTCTCAATCAGATGCAGTACTTTTATACCATAGAGTAAGTGAATTGTTATTTGAAAGATAAGTGATAAAAAAAGGTAAATATATGGAGCTATTAAATCAAATGGCTTTTCAACAGTTGCTTTATGTTTGTTTCATTCCTCAATTTTATTTGCATTCAGTTAAACTGTTAATACGTATAATGAATTTGGAACACATCCTCCTTGTCATATGGTAGCATATAAGTTAAGAAAATACATGATCATTAACAGCGTGCAATAAAATCAAGACAAGATTATACCATCACTTCTAAAAACAATATGGAGTTTTGAAATTGTGAAACTACAAACTGCATATTACTTAGTTCTTCAACTCCAAAGTCAATTTATAAGCAAATCAAAGTCAGCATGCAGTCGCAACATATCTTCACCTCTATGGTGTTATACACAAAATCTGAGATGTAAAATCAACCTAGAAATAAATGCATTAATAAATTAAGCATGACGTAGACACAGCATTTTTCTACTTCCAGATAATAGGTGGAAGGAGGTCATTTGGTTAAGCACAGTAAGGCAGATTTAGAGGACAATAATTAACTATTGAGTGCTAGATCTTAATAATCATCTTCATCATCTCTTCTAGGGATGAAAGAAAATTGTGGAAGAGGGGTCATCAATAGGTAAGAAGCAGGATTGGACAACAGTGGAGTGGAACAGTGAATGTTGAACATGGCATGGCTGTTCCATCATAACGCACCATCACAATGAGCCTCCATATTTTAAAATGTGTGTCCGGACAATTAGTAGTCACTGAGAGAGCAGATGTCACTTTATTCAAGGATTTGGTCACTAATAAGTGCCTATGTTCAAGTAAATAAACCTCCACACATGCTCGTGAAAGTAATCATAATTAAACTCAGAATATGGGAAAAAAGTTACAGGGTTATTGGTGGGGAGAGCCTTGTGCAGAATGACAGCACAGGGAAAAGCATGTGGAAGAGAGGGAGCAATGGTGAAAATGACCAAATATATATGAAATAGTCAAAGAATAAAGAAATATTTTAAAAGTATGTTGAGGTCATATGCTTGATAGATGTTGTCTAAGAGCTGCTGCAAAGAGGAGAGATATTTTTGGGCATCACTAGATATGTTTGATTTGTTTTTGCATTTAGGAGCATCTTTGTAAGTAACCATGTTAAATCTCTAAGAAAAGCATTTTTAATAATTAAAAAGAGTAGGGAAAACAATAAAAGTTTTATTCAGGCCTTTCTAAAATTAGGATCATATTATTGCATCTTGGGAAGACCTGTCATATCTAACACTTTGTTATAAAAAAATCTGAACTGCAGAAATAACATTTTCTTATTCATTTTGCACGAATACTGTAGGTCTACTATCTATGCATATGTATGAAAATATTTGAACACAATGATAAATAAAAGGTTAGCAAAGAAGTCTGATTCCTCTTATTGAGAAGCAGAAATCAAAGGGTTAATTATAATTTGAAGCTGAAGGTAAAAGTACAGACTCAATAATCCTGAAAACAGAAAATAATGTTGACTTTTCTATTGGAATTTTCCTTCTCATTTTAAAGTTCATGTCTGAAATTATTACACAATTAGTATTAGAAGTCATGATTATGGAACGGATTGAATTACACTGTAAATATGGGCTATAAATATAGAATTTTACCACAAAGAATAAATATACAGTCTTTACATGAAACCAATCTTTCTCTTAAAGAAACTTTCTGAAACTTTAGGGTTTTTTTTTCTTTTTTTGAATGATTATACTAATTACAGCAATTTCAAGATCTGCTGATAAATATTCCATTGTTTAGAGGCTTATTATCCATCCTTACGTATCCTAGATTTTGGAACGGCGTCCATCACTCTGATGCTTCTGCTCCCATCTTATTTTGTATTCTCTTATCTTCCCAGAGGTAAAGCTTAACTATGTTTCTGGTATATGTTAGCAAGAGAGTGGGAAAATCTCTTCTTCCTGTGTGTTTGTTTGGAATTAGACTGGCAGCTTGATATTCCCTTTTCCATTGCACTCTGTAGTAAAGTTGACAGACACAGGAATGTTAGCAGAGAAAGACTTTCCAAGGAAAGACAGAGGTGCAGCAGAGACCTAACCTTGATAAAACTATCCATGGCTAGGTTTTCTGCACCTCATTTGGAAGCAGAAAAACTAGGTTTTCCATTAGCATCCATATCCACCTTATGAATATTGTTATGTTTCATCGTTTCTTCCTTTGTTCAGAATTTGCATAAGAAAAAGAGCTTATTTGGGAAACCTTAACATTCTCCAAATTTGTAACTTAGAAATCCACCTACATGTATTTGGTTAAGTATAAGAAATTTTGTAATTTCTCATTTACACTTCAAATGTATTCACTGGTCTACTGTTTAGTATGACACAAGCTTGATGCTTCTGAGGAGAGGGACCTCAACTGAGAAAATGCAATGACATGAAAGGTAAGTAAGCCCGCAGGGCATTTTCTTGATTGATGATTGTGATGGTTTTTATATGCTCATACCAGGGAGTGGCAGTATTAGGAGGTGTGGCCCTGTTGGAATAGGTGTGTCATTTTGGGTGTGGGTTATAAGACTCTCATTCTAGCTGCCTGGAATCAGTGTTCTGCTAGCAGCCTTCAGATGAAGATGTAGAACTTTCAGCTCCTCCTGCACCATGCCTGCCTGGATGCGGTTATGTCCCCACACTGATGATAATGGACTGATCCTCTGAACCTGTAAGCAAACCCCAGTTAAATGTTGTCCTTATAAGAGTTGCCTTGGTCATGGTGTCTGTTCATAGCAGTAAAACTAAGACAGAAGTTGGTACCAGGGACTGAGGTATTGCTGTGACAGGCCTGACCATACTTTTGTTTGTAAGAATATGGATTTTGGAACTTTGGAGTTGGAAATCAGCAGAATGATTTAAGTGGAGCTTAATGGGCTATCCCAGTAAGAATATAAAAGACTTTGTTGCTGATATTGTTTTGAACTGTGCAGACCTGGCCCAAGAGGGTTCAGTGGGGAAGAATTTCTGTATGTGGCCTCAAGACTTTTTGTTATATTTTGGTGAAGAACATGGCTGCTTTCTGCCCTTGTCTGAAGAGTCTACTTGAGGCTAAGCTAAAAAGATTTATATAAATTGCATTGACAAAGGAAGTCTCAAAAGAGCCCAGCAAAGACCTTGTTCTCTGGTTAAATCTCATGAATAATAGCTGAGGCTTGGCACTGTGAGAGGCAATGGAAGGCCATTATTGAAGGAGCAACCTCAGTGGCAGTTGATGGCCTAGGACTGAAGGGGACATGCAAAGAAGTTGAGGCTTGGCACCATGAATAGAGCCTATAAGAGGCTATTGGTGAAGCTTAGTTGCAACAGAAGACCCCAGTGTATTGGAGATGCCAGAACCATGAGATGGTCACCAAGAACAGCAGTGGCAGAGGAGTAGATCAACCTCAGTGCTCCAGAGGGCAGAGCTGAACAAGTGATGCCAGCCCTTAGGAGGAGCTCAGAAGATCGTATCTGTATCCCAGAAATTGGAACAAGAAGCTGTAACACTGAAGGTGCCTTGGAGACTCCAAGATGTTCATTCGAGATGCCTGAGCCATGGGTTTTCTGCTGAAGAAAGCTGCTTACTGGGAGTGGAACCAGCCCAGGAGAAATAACTTTGTAGCAGTCAACAAAGATGAAAAAGAAGTTGGAGATCTGAAGACTGCTTTGACATCAGCTTTGGAGATGCAGAGTTTGGAGTTCTTCTAGCCGGTTTCCTGTCTTGCTTTGGGAATTACAGTTAAGCTATTGGATGAATCTCAGAAGAGACTTTGAACTTTGGAATTTTAACACTGTTGAGACTGCTATAGACTATGGGGACTTTGGAAGCTGGACTAAATTATTTTGCATTATGCTATGTTTAGGTATGGCCTAAATAGACTAATATGTTTGAACAAGCCTATGGGGGGGGGGGGGAGGGAGTGGAATTTGATGGTTTGTAAATGCTTGGCTCAGGGAGTGGCAGGATTAGAAGTTGTAGCCCTGTTGGAGTAGGTGTGTCATTTTGGGTGTGGGTTATCAGACTCTCATTCTAGCTTCAGTATTCTGCTAGTAGCCTTCAGATGAAGATATAGAACTATTAGCTCCCCCTGAGCCATGCCTGTCTGGATGCTGTCATGTTCCCACATTGATGATAATGGACTGAACCTCAGAAGCAACAAGCCAGCCCCAATTAAATATTGTCTTTATAAGAGTTGCTTTGGTCATGATGTCTATTCACAGTATTAAAACACTAACTAAGACATCAATTAATGTAGAAGGGTCCAGTCTGGGAAGGTAACTTTGAATTTTGTAAGAAAGCAAATTGAGCAAGCCAGGTAGAACAATGACTTAAGCTACTCTGCTCCATAGCCTTAGCCTCCAGGTTCTATTCCTGCCTCCAGATTTCTGTTTAAAATTTTTTGCCTTGATTTTCCATCATGATGATAAAGTCCTCATTGAAATGTACCCTTTCCTCATTAAGCTACTTTAGGTCATGGTATTTTTTAAAGCAATAGAGACATTATGAAGATAACTTGCTTGTGAAAAAAAAACTATGAAGAAGTCTGTCTCATCTGGTTTAAGGAATTATTAGGAGATAAAGAGTTGAGGACAAGCTCCCTCTTCTATTCTCTGATTCCTATTCAGATCTCCTTTATATTTCCTTGTCCTTTAGAATTTATTCCCTCAGACAACCACACAGTCGAGGTGCAGCATATCAGTATTTTCAGTATTTCATAAAAATGAGCTTATTAGCTCACAAAAATGTGGAATCAAAATATCAGAAAGAGGATGTTCCTTAGCCTGGCTTACAATTATCATATTGAGGGTTTTTTTTAGTAATAACTAACAATGTAAATACAAAGTAGAATTGACTTACCTAAGTTGTAAGCAATAGAACCTGGTGACAAAAGATTCAGCCAATTATTATAAATAAAAGTAAGGCAGAAAAAGCAGAATAGTTATGAGAGATCATGAGATTCAAGCAGTCATAAAGCAAACCAGAAGGAAATTGTGTTTCATCGACATAACTTGCAGTTGCGGGGAATATAAAACTCAGTGAGATATAACCCTTACCAAATGAGATCATTTTCAAGAAAACACAAAGTAAATATTTATTTTGTTTATAAGACAGTCCACAAGTATCTTTCTTTCTTACATTCATAAGATTAAGATAACTTTCAAGGAAAACATTATGCAACAGGCAAATACAGGACCTGCAAAATTACAGCAACCACATTGGAAACAAAACAAAAGAAAACAACTTGAATATTTCTTATCATTTTTCTTCTTTGGAAAACTTTCTGCATAGACATGTATATGCCTGATTTGTCTGCTGGAGAGCAGCGTCAGAGTCACATATGTGACTGAATATGTGTGCAGCGACACACTGTGCATACTCATATGTGGGGTCTGAAAAGAAAGTTTATCTGTGAAACCAGGGGTGTACAAATGGTTGCCACGCAGAGAAGCATATTCAGAAGGAAGAATGTGTTAACTGGTATATGCACGAACATTGTTTTATTAAAAAATATTATCAAGAAGCACTACATGTATCAGAAAGCTGTAAGGGAGGCTTTGGGACATACTTGCTATGAAGAAATGACAAATGGAATGGGGCATACATGTTAACTATCAAAATAATAATTACTCAATATGAAGCAGAACATCACTTTGACATCCAAATACTGTTTAAATGTTAAGAATAAAGTACTATAAAACTAAAACCAATAGCAATGAAAATATTGTTATACCACAACAAAACTTGTAACCAATAATTTCTACATTAAAACACGCAAGCAGGGTTTAAGTTTATTTAATTAAAATATTCATTAATACTAGTCTAATTTTAGAAAATGCTCTTTGAACAAAATGTAAAAATCTGCTTTTTCCTCTTAGTGTCTGCGGTTGTTTGGAAAACAAAATAACCCATATAGTCATTGGTATTGACATTACTGGAGATTTGTACTTATTTTAGGAAGTGTGTCACTAGGGTGGAGGGGGATGCTTTGTGGTTTCAGAAGCTCATACCAGGACCAATGTTATTCTCTCTTCTTGTTGTCTGCTAATAAGGATGTAAGAATATAGAACTCTTAGGTAACTCTCCAGCACTCTGTCTGCCTGCATAGCGCCATGCTCCCCATCAGGATAATAATGAAGTAAATGTCTGAACTAAGTCTATTCCAATGAAATGTTTTCCTTTTTAAAAGTTGTCTTGGTCATGATGTCTCTTCACAGCAACACAAACCCTAGCTAACACAATACAACAACAACAATAAAAATGACTGAGGCTTTTATATCAGAATTGTAAAACATGCTGTTTGACCTAAGTAGTATTACTACAATAACTGATACTAAATTATGTGTTAAAGAGATTTATTTATACAAAAATTAACTCCAAGGAGGCAGAATGGATAAGAACAGATTTTCACTTTCCCTTCCATGTCTTCAAATACCCTCCAGTCTCATCCCCAGTTCTGTAGCAGATCACATCCTGTTGCCTCTCTTCCTGTTCTGCACCTATCTCACTAAGTTGCCCAGCTTTTTCCTCTCCTAACATCCATCCTTCCACTCACTGTTTTATTACAGCCCCCAGTTAGAGCATGATATCTCTAGGGACACACAGGATACTGTTCAGGGAAGCATGCAAGCTAACTACAGATCTTTAGTTCTCTCTCCACACCTCCAATTCTAGTCTCCAATCTCATTATCAGTTCTGTAGCAGACAACCATCTATGGCCTCTTGTCACTCTCTGACTTCGTTTCCATTGGACTAAGGACTTTCCTCCCTTCTGTTGAACCCATTCAACCTACAACTCCTAGACCATACACCATTCCAAAGTATCACTTCCTATTACCTACAAACACATTTTACCTAGAATAGCGAGTAGCCACACATATCTGGATCACAGAATAATATCCTACAAGGAAAACACAAAGTTACCACACTCTCTTAAAAACAAGAAAGGGCATCAAAAACCATGGAACAGGGCACCCACCCAACAAAGACAAGACCAGATACTTGCTCCTAGAATTTTAACTATCCTAGACACAATTATCTAGATGCCAGCTTAGTAGAATCAACAAAATCCAAAAGACGAATATTGAGTAGAGTCCATTAACCATAAGATAACAGATCTAAGTACTGTAACATAATCAAAGCATAAGAAAAATCCATAAAATAGCCTTTGTGAATATTTTAGAAGTTCTTAAAGAGTAAATGAATAAAACCTTTAACAAAATCTATAAAAACTCAACAATGAAAGGAAATTACAGATAAATATAGGATTGATTAAACAAGATGAGGGAAGTCTGGTAATGAAAAAGCTGGAAACTTGGATAGGAATCACAGTAGCAAGCCTTATCAGCACAACACAAGAGATGGAAGAGGAAATGTCAGGCATTAAATACATAATTGAGTAAATGAATACATTGGTCAAAGAAAATGTTGAATTTAAAATTCTTGGGTCACAGAAGATGGACAGTTTAGGCTCCATATTTCCTATTGCTAGTAGTCTTAGCTAGGGTTTCCTTTATCGAATCCCTCCGTCCTTACTCCACTTTATGCCACCTGTTCTAATCACTACCCTTTTCCTATCCAGTCCCTGTCCTCTATCCATGCCTGATGTCTAATCTATTTCACTTTCTCAGTGAGATCAAGTGTCCTCCTTGAGCCCTCCTTAGGCCCACCTTGTTATTTAGCCTCCTTGGGTCTATGGTTTGTAACATGGTTATCCTGTACCTTATGACTAATATCTACTTTTAAGTGAGTACATACCATACTTGTCTTTGTGGATCTAGGTTACCTCACTCGGGATGATCTTTTCTAGTTCTATCCATTTGCCTGCATATTTCATAAAAGACCTCCATTGGAGGTATTAGGACACCAACCCATCATCAAAACCCTAGACCCATAATTTGTCCTGCCTACAAGATGTTCAGTGATATTATTGAAAGGTATCATCCTATATGTAAATTGGTGGGACCAGGTAATATAGGTATAATAAAACAAAATAAAATAAAAAATATATCAATTTATTATAGACAAACACAGTTAATTTAAAAAGACTAGAAAATTACAGAAGATTTAAAAAAGTAGAAATTTGAAAGCATGTTAAACCTCAAGTTAGTCAAATTTAAGAAGCCAAACTCTTAGTTAAAAGAGAAAATTAATTTAATATGAAAATTCTGTAACAGTGTTTAATGTCCTACAGCATTTCTCACTTTGTAAGTTTCCAATGTGGAAAGGTAAAAGAACTAAAGCTAAACATTTAAGAAACCAAGAACTGTGTTTAGCCTGAAGTAGCCTCTTACACAGCATGGTCCAATATCTATTGTGAAACTGGTGAAACCAATTGATTGAAATTATTATACAGACATTAGTAAAATGGCTCTAATATTGCCCATTGAAACCTAACTATAGCTCAAACCTTCTTGGCTTCAGTTTTGATGAATGTTTGAATTTACGAGATGACTGTGAGTAAAACACTTGGTCTACTACTATGAAGACCAGAATTTACATCCCCATAGCCCAGATAACATCATGTAAGTTTGGTGGTAGTTCTGTAATCTAAGAGAACAGGAAGAATAAACTAGAAATCACAGAACAAGCCAGCTACTCAGACAAAGTAAAGTGACTAGTCTTGAGTTCAGCAGGAGATCCTGCCACAATATATAAGGTAAAGAGTAGTAGGAGAAGAAACTGAATGCTCATACTCATTCACATGGATAAACCCAACCAACACCCACATCCATATGCATTCAAAAACCACATACACTCTTGCACACCACAAACATGCAAAAGGATAATTTCAGTTTAAAAGAAAAAACTCCTAAGGAAAATATCCATAATCCTCACTTGGAGAGGAAAACAAAACTAATACAGCTATCATAGATTTGACATTGTTAAGTAATGAATGCATCCTGCTTGCAAATGAAAATAAAGTGAATAAATAAACAGACACTGTGCATGGTAAAATACAAACTCATGTTTGGAAAACATTAATAGCTGAAATGGAGCTTACCATTTTGATATGAAAATCCAACAGCTTTGTACTTTATAGCAATAATTTACATGTTCACTTGAAACCTTTTTCTGAAAATACATCTTTATTTCAAAGAGACTGAATGTTTCCAGACCTTGCAATCAATTTAATAATATGTCTTAAGTTCATGTAAGACAATGCATATACCCCACTATCCTACTGTTCACTCAGCATGTTTAAGTTTCGCCTGTCTTTAAGAGAACAATGTAATCAACTTTACTGTGCCTTAGATTTCCTATGTAATCAGGTTACATAGGAAGCTGATTCTAAGCTAGACACATACCTTTAAACATAGCTATGTGCTGTTCAATGCACCTCACACAAAATAATGAATATATGTTTGTGTATGTTTTAGTAAACATTTGCTGAAATTAGCAAACAGGTTGAAAGCACAGACAAACGAAACAAAACTTTATAAATGTTTGAAGGAAATGTTGATATAGGGTTGATAAATAAGTTTGAAGTTTTGAGGGTTATCTTGGGTAACCTGAGGTCTGCAAAGTTACTTCTTCCTTTGTAAACCTGTATTAAACACATCTACAATAAAAGGACCCATGTTTCCTTTCTCATACCATGTTGTTTGTATTGTTCAATAAATAGAGAACAAAACGGTTTGTCAGGGAAAGGCACTTACACAGAATAGACACAGGCAAAACATAGGCACACACACATTCAACAGATAGCCAATACAGACAGACCAAGACTCAGACTACAGACACAGGTGATACAAAGGGAGAGAAATGAAATATTCAAAATTTGCCTGGTGAATGCTGCAACTTTTCCAAGATATTATTTTTGTCACTATTCTTTGATATAGTCTTTATTCAATATATAAGGAACAAATGATTGTTTCTATATAGATATTTTAAAAATGAAGATATGTAATAAAGCAGGTGATTAGCAATAGCCTCAATTGGAAAGAATACAAGGCTACTGACCTGGAAATATATCAAAACTACTGATAATGTATGGGAAAGAAAGAGAGGAAGAAGCTGAAGTATTCTAAGTTTCTTCAGGTCAACACATAAAGATAACCCTGTAATTACTAAAATCAATAAACTATTGTTTTCCATATGGGAAAAATATAAACATTCACCAAAGTATGGCTTAATTTAGTTGGATTTTCCTATAAAGGGATATTATAAGTTTGTGATAAGATTCTGATCAATTTAATAAAATAATGTATTAACACTCAGAACAGGACACTGAGCCTAAGGTTGTTATGTTCTCACAAATTCCTTTACAAGCTGCTAAGAAGAGGAAAGCTAAAAACACTGGGATGTTGATAGTGTTCCTGATTTCACAGCACATGGAAGTTTAAAAAGAAGCTGAAGACCTTAGGTCGCAAAATGTTAAGATCATCATTTTCTGGACCATCTTTGAACAATTAAACATGCCATAATATGCAATTTACAGTGTTTTATGTCTTCTCTGCTGCCATTAATCTTCTTGTTCATGGCACAGTCAGTTTCTCCTGACTACCCTTGGGTAACTCCAAAACATATTTGCATGTGCTGCCCTCATATCTGAAAAGCCCCTTTGGTTTTCCCACTTTGACAGTATGCTACACACTGATAGATTACTTATTTGACTGCAAATCCTATGAAGAGCATTAAAAATTATGGAGCAGAGGTTAAGAAACGGTCACACAGAGACTCCATCTAGCCTCTTTAAATGTCGTCCTGTAAGGAGGGAATTACATTACACAACTTGGCTTTTAATACAGTAATTGACTTTAAACTCCATCTTCAAAAGAACATTTGCAGCTGCTTGGGGATATTCTAATCATCCACATAGAGCATTGTGAATTCAATAATAACTACGGTGTTACAGTAACGCATGTGTATTAGTTTGAATTAAACGTATTTCTTTCATTTTGAGATTATAGTACAATTCCATCATTTTCTCCTAACTTTTCCTACCCCCAAACTTGTGCTCTTTTACAAAATCAGGTCCTTCATTGTTACTAATTTTTCATACACACACACACACAAAGGGGGGGGGGAGAAGGAGCATTTAATGTAAAATATCTATAATCAGTTTTTCTTTTACTACTATGATATAATTTTAACACGATGACAAGATGCCTTCTGAAACAGAGCAAAATTATGTTTGGGACATCCCTCAGCCCTCAGTTTGAACATGTTGAAAACTCGTCAGAGGCACTAGATCTGACAGGGAATTATATCACTTCTAAGATCAAAGCTGCTCACTTTGAACTACTGAATTTCACATTTTGACTAAACAGCTGATAAATATCATTTAAGAAGCATACGCATTATGCAGTACTCTTGGATTTCAAAGATTATCATAACTGCATGGTATCTCTCCTTTTACACAATTAGGGGCATTTACAAGCACATTGATTTCTGCTTTCTGGTTGTAGTAAGCAGGAAATAAGCATGTACAAAGAGATTATTCTTATGCATTGTACAGGAAATTTCCTATCCTCTCTTATTCCCTCAAAAAGGCAACTTTTCTCATATAACTAGCTACCAAATATAAGTACAACAAATAATCTTGAGGCACTGTTAATGATACATCTTGCCATTACTGCCTTTATATGTCTAACCCTTTTAAACTTCCCCAATATAGACCACATACAGAAATTTTAAAATTCGTAAAGTTTACTGGCTTATTGTCCAGTAAGCTAAACTGTTATTTATTGCTTACCCCGAACAATATCCATTTGATAGAACTTACTATTCACAGATTGGAAAGCATTTTAAGAAATAAAGAAGGGGGAAAGAAATAATCACAGGAGCCAGAGGGAGGGAGGGACCTGTGTGGGAGAGAGGATGGGAAAAGGGGAACAGGATCAGGTATGGGGGCCAGAGAGAAGCCCAGAGGGCCAAGAGAATGAATGGAGATAAGCAGCACTGGGAGAGGAGATGAGGGAACTCTCTAGAAAGTACAAGATACCCAGGAGGTGAGAGACTCTAAGGACTCAGTGGGGGTGACCTTAGCCAACATGAACAACACTGGGGAGAGGGAACTCGAAGAGCCCACATCCAGTAAATAGGGACTCAAGCAGAGAGACAGGGTTACTAACCCACAGTCAAAATTTCTGACCCAGAACTGTTCCTGTCTAAAAGAACCGCAGGGACCAAAATGGAAAGAGACTGAAAGAAAGGCAGTCCAATGACCGGCCCAACTTGGATCTATTACAGAGAAATGCACTGTTTTGGAAATACCATTTGGGTTAGATAGAAATAAATCTTCATTCTATAAAATATTTGAAAATGTATATTTACATTTTTATAGGTAATATATCTTTTCATAGGAGTCTGAAAAATGTCTTTCCCAAAGGGCATAAGTAGGTGAGCAAATGACATATATATTGTACCTAATTTTACATCTAGAATATATGACATTTTTCATACTATTTAAGCATATTAACTGCATTTTGAATATCAAATACAAATTTCATGAGTTTCTTCTTGTATTCTTAAGCATCCAGCCTTCATTTGGTACTTAATAAATCTCAGAGCATATGCTATTATATATATATATGTATATCTATATAGATATACATATATATATATATATATATATATATATATATGACTATTTAATAGATATTCTGAGATTCCAGTGAATGAAATGTTCTATGCCAGTGTCACTATGTCCTCCTGAGTACCCTGTCTGGACATATTTGTACCTCCACCATGAGTCAAGATGTATTTGTCTTCTTCTCTAACAGCGCATTTCCTTCTAACAATTGCAACATTGCTGTTTACAATACAGCATTTGATACATTTCAGATTTACATTATGGCCCTTGATACATTTGGATTTGAGTTTTGTGAAGAGTAATACACGTGGGTCAATTTTATTGTTTTCCCTGTGTACAGCCAGTAATTCCTTCATCATTTGATGAAGATTCTGTCTTTGAAGAGGTATGGTCTCTTTTTCAAATTTATCAGAGAGCTATGGAGTTTAGTTATGTACTGCCCTGTTTGGGTTTTCTACTTTGTTTCATTACTCTGTATGCCTATTTTTATATCATCATTACGTTATTTTTGTTTCTACATTCTGTTATATAGTACAAAATCTAGAATCTACATACCTCTAATTTTGGTTTATTATTTATTTATTTATTTTTGCTCAAGATTGCTTTGGCTATCTCAGGTCTTTTATGGTTCTATATGAATTTTAAAGTGCTATTTTCTATTTCTGTGAAAGACACCGTGGCAGTCTTGATTGTATTGAAGTACTTTTGGTATAGTGGTCATTTTTCTAGTAGTAAGTCAGCCACTGCTTGTGCTTTCACTTTTGCCAGAAAAGCATTATACTTTAAGCATCATCCTGTTCTTAGTGTACATCCTTAAGCTGCAAATCCGTTCCCTCTATATACTTTAAAATGCCCTCTTCTTAGCCAGGTTATTGGATCATGAAGAAGGAATTTGCTGTAGGAGGAAACACTTTGCCTTCCTCTTGAATAGAAATGTATTTCTTGAACTACATTTGTACAATCTGGATTGTTGTGACTCTGATCTCAGCAGTACCATACAGAAAATGCAGCAGCAAATAACATAGCATAAGCAAGAGAAGATGCTTCAGCAACAGCTGCCAGGACTTTTAGTTTCATGTTTCAGATGAGCCTATTAATGGCATCAGTGCCAGTTATTTGATAGAAAACCAACATGATCACATGCTTGGGAAAATAAAGCAACCATTTTTGAATTGTTATCTTTTGTGTGATCTAAAAGTAATAGTCTAACTTCACATATTAGTATAAAATCATTTCTCTTGCTCTAATTTTAAGGTATCAGAGAGATACTGTTACAGAAAAGTCAGAAATCAAATCTGATGCATGAGAAATGGTTTGGCAGTATTTGATCATGGACTTACAGAAATTAAGCTCAATAATACTTCCATAATTTATTTTAAAATCTACTTCTCAGTTTAATTCCTTTTGTTTCAGTATTTTCCACCAGACCTTTGTTATTTAAGTGTGTTTCTGAGAAATTCTGCATTACAGCTTCTACTTAATGGAAAACTAATAAATTAAAATTTCATTTTCAATGTAATCATTAAGCAGAACTTTTCTAACTTATACCCCAGATGTTGGGAAGTTACAGTGAGAAGCCTAATATAAGTTAAAAGATTGGCTAAGATTTTCCAAAATAATATCTCATACTACCATAATGATGGAAGCTAGAGCTGGACTTAATCATCTTTCTCTTCCTTTTCTATGAGAATAGTCTCTCAGACTGTATCAATATGTAAGCACGGGTATGCACCCACACAGACAAATAAATCTGATATATGCATAATACATTTTGACATGTGTGTCACTGTTGGTAACAAAATGTATAATAAATACTCTTCACCTTCTTGAAAATAAATTAGCTTTAAAATTAGGGATATTTTGATGAACTGTGCATATATATGTATACAAATGAATATACGTGAGATATAAATAGCAAAACAAGAAATTGCGATGTGGTTAACACAATAGCTATTTGTATCAAATAAATAATTGATTCAAAGACATGATATACTAAGTCTTATAAGAAAAATGGAGTAATAAATAGGGAGATATGGTAGAATCAAATGCTATGTATCTTTTGGACTGATGTTTATCAGGAAATTAAGAGGAATTATTCTCTGAGTCATTATCTCTCCAAACACAGTTCTTCAGAGCACAACAGTCACAGTCACTGTTATAATGAACTCATAACAGCTGGGTTGTATGATCCAGGGAGGCACGGTACTGCCATTTTGAATGATCAGTCGTGGTTGGGTGAAGGACTCATGGGTTCCTACTCTTTCCTGCTGAACAATAGGCCACCAACAGATCCTAGAAGAAATGCCATTGCCCTCTGTTATATTACCATTGCTTAGTTAGAAATCTCCGTTGAATAGCTTGCTAATCATGACCACACAAATTGTATATACTACATTTTGTTTTGAAATTCTACTAATAAGTGTGTTCTAAATTTTTTTCAAGTAACTTTCCTGAACATTTTGTCAGAGATATTACATAGCTATTTACATTCCCAACACAAGTATCTCTTTCTTTGCTTACGGAATAATTATCATTTGGGCATGGATTCTTAGCTACAGATGAATTTCCATGATAATCTGTGGTAGGTGATTACACGTTTTCTGTAAGCAAAAAGTAGCATAGATATAAAGGTCACCATAATAATAAACTACAATCCTGCTCTGCGGAAATGTTCATGAACCCCAAATGATCACCAAGGAGCCAAATTTGATGCAATCACACCAAGGTCTTTATTCTCAAGTTTGAGCCTGTGGTTTAACTCACAGACCACCCACAGGATGGTTCCAGTGGAGAAAAAGCCCCAGTCACTCATTGGGACAAGATTTTATAGGAAATGACAAGCAAGGGTTGAGTGACTCTAGCCAGGCAAGCATCTAATTGGAGTGCTACTGTGGCCTTTAGCATAATTGGCAGGTGCCATAAACTTAACTTTTGCTTTCCTTCTGATTGGTGTTTGTTTAGACAGAGGCATGCTTGTAACCTGGAGGTGCAGAATTGCTGGGGATTAACCTGGAACCAGGAGCTAGACACTGGGCTGTTTGGGGAGAATAACCTGGAGATGCAGGTCTTGTTAGAAGTAGCCTGGAAACTGGAGCTAGACTAAGACTTAGTTGGGGGTATCCTGGAAACTGGAGCAAGTTATTTGCCTGTAAGTATACTTGAGTTTAAACTTAGGTCAGGTTTTCTAAGATGGAGTCTGAACCCAGGAGATTTGGTCTCCCAATCCTTTCTCCTTATTATTTCCCTTGTGGGGATGGAGTTATTTTAAATTACTATGGTTTTGTAAAGCTACAACTGGGAAGCAACATTGTGTCCCAACTATTATATGTATGTGCTCATATGAACCAGCTGTGTGAGAGAGAAGTGCATTTTTATTTTTTGTGGCCACAAAAAGCCACAAAAAGATTAGAGGTTTTAATATCAATTTATTTATTTTACGTTTAACAATGTTGTCCTAACTATAGGGCAAATTCAGAAAAGTACTACTAACAAGTATACATTTAAAAGTGTTCTGAATCCCAGGGACTATTTGGATGCTTATTGAGTACACTTATAAATTAATCTCCTAATAAGGACAGATGAAATTAATTCCAAATTTATATGTAAGAATAACAACTACGCATACTTAGAGAAAGGAATGGAATTGTGACTATCAAAAATGCTTTCGAAAAGCAGTCCTTCCTCTCAGGCACACTACTCCATCCTGTCTATCTGCACACTGTGACTTGAAAAGGTAAACAGGGAAACACTGTTTTGTTTCTCCAGGGATGCTTATATCCCTCTTTTGTCTTTTTTTTTTTTTTTCTGTGTGTTGCTGTGGGGATCTTGGAGACTATTATTAAAACTACCTGTAAACCTGAGGGGAAACAAACAATCTGGTGATGCAGATGGGAACTGTGTGATGAGAATAAGTGGTGAGGAGCTCAGTGAGCTCATACGACAGTGAGAAGGCAGGGTACCACTTTCCTACAGAAGTCTATGATTCTAGAACCTATGTTTAAACTTGTGTTGTTGTTTGCTATTGATCACAGAAAGTATCATAGCTAAACGTTGAAAAGGAGAAACTTAACGGCGTCAATTGACATGACTTTCCTTATGCAAACATGTGAGTAAATTCTAACAGGTGCCTGTCAGAATTTCACTAAAATAAAGTAAGAAAGTAATAAAATGAAGTAAGCATCATATATCTGTGCTGCTAGGTATAGAACACTTATCTGTGGGCAGATGCTTTTCCTGTTGTCAGTGAATCCAAGTGGAAAAGAAGTAGATAACTAGCCAAAATAATAACAAACTTATTCTTAAGCTTTTTAATAGAGATAGAAGCAGTTTTATTGAATTATTTTGATACATAGCATGTAAAGTCATGTGATCTGCAATGTTCTTTGTCTATATGACTCAGTTACATATCTGGAAGGAGTGATAACTGAGGAGGACTGTAGAGATGCCCATGGTCTAAGTGATGTAAGTACTTCTTCTGTTAATACATAGGTTTGTTTCAAGCTTGAGAGATGATTTTATACCCATTTTGCTTAAATAGTTTTCTGTTACTGATATAAAAAGTTTTAGGTAATAGATATATAAACTAGTGTTTTATGAGTTCTCATGGCAACTCATCGAATTACTTATGTTTTCTGTTTTGTACAGCTATCAAATAGCACTGACACCAAAAGCCTCCCATTATTTCATATAAATGTTTCATTTTTAAATATTTGCATACTATGATGAACAACTTTAAATTATATAGTATAATTTTTTGGTGTATGTTTTTTTCGTGTTATATTTTAAATATATATGCTGATGATTATTTGTACAAGTATTTTCCCTCCCAAGGAAGCGTAGTCAAGAAATCATCCATGTATGCTTAAAATTATTGCAGTTTGCGTACGATGAAATATTAGAATTATTATGTATAAAATAAATGGTGGTCATTAAATTTGATTTGTATGAGACATGAACATTATCCAGTATTTCATGTAATAAGTACAGTACAAAAACAGGGAAAGCAATATGGGAAGATGAGTAACTTATTCTGGCAGATGCTTGTTTGACAAAGTCATTATCAGTCTTATACCAATATTTTTTCCTCTGTGTCTAACTTATTCTATCTAAACTTCATTAACACTTTAGGAAATGTGCAGCGTTCTCCATCTGGCATTTGGCTTTTACAACTCATTTTCTGTAATTTAGAAAAATCTACACACACAGCTGGCAAGTATATTTTATAAAGTTTTTTATCATACAGTTTGAAATATATCTAGTGTTGCAAACATTCTTAAAACCCAGAATATTTTCTTCATTTTCAATTATCTAACATTTCTGAATTCCTTCTAAGTCTTAAGAAGGAACATGACAGGATGCTTAATTATCGCCCTGTGTGCAAATCTCTCATATTTAAATTTACATGTGGATGATTATTCAAAGCATGACATCATTATGTGATTCTTGCTGTTGTTTCAAATTTTAGACAATACTGCTCAATACACACAAGATCTAAAAATGAGCAAAACAAGAACTTAAAATATTTCTGGCTTTAAACATCTATCTTAAATTTTGTTATATATCCTATGTGCTTTGTATTCCTATTTAACTTGTTTTATCTATTTAGCCATGTCTATCAGCCTAATTATCTCAAAATATTAGTATTAAATAATATCAACTTGCTAAGGATTTGAGAATCTCTTAAAAGGCTCAGAAAGGGTTGTCACAGATGTATGTCATAAACACGTGGCATATAAGGGTTAAGAAAAATTATAATATTTTAAACAAAATAACTCCCACTGTCCCTAATAAAACCAGTCAAAGCCTTCTTATTGATACCAGATTTGAGACCCAATTCATTGTAATTGAAGACAATCTAGAGTGCTTTTTAAATAGCAGATCAAGGTTATGATTTAATCATTACTCATGTGGGAAAGGATACTATTAGCTATATCATAGATCCAAGAAATTTCCTCACTGATGAAGATTTTAGTAAACCACTCTTTTAGATCTAATAATTTGTCATTTCCATTAATTTTTAATTAATTTATTTTTTACTAATTCACTTTACATGCAGATCATTACCCACCTCCCACACTCCTTTCCCCATCTCCCTAACCCCTTCTCCTCTGAGCAGGTGGTAATTTCTGGGTATACCCCCAAACTGGGACTTCAAGTCTCTGAACGACTAGATGTATTCTCTCCCACTGATGCAGGTACAGAACCATACCACCCAAAGATACCCATCAGAGGCCTGCCATACCAGGACCATCGAGGTTCACCCCTCCTAAAACCTACTACAAAAAGAACATCCAAGTACCAAAGGCATCCAGATGGCTAAAGGCCCTCAAAATAAACACAATCAACAAAAGCCCTGGCTCTTTCTGTTATGGATCAGGAGCCCCAAGTCTGATGAAGGTAGGGAGAGAGTTGGCAGGAGAATCGATGTTCCCCTGGGACTTTAGGCTGCTCAGGTCAGCTTGGCTTGGCCAAGAGGGCTCAGAGAGCATCGAAAATGGGTGAGGGAGGGAACCTTACCTGTATGGCTCAGTACCTAGACTGGTTTAGTCTTGGTGGGGACAGAGTGACATAGTTCCTGCCCTGGGTCAGAGCCCTAGTGTGAGCCTCCACAAGTGTCAATGGCTGCTGTGGGTGTAGTGTTTGTGTGTGTGTGTGTGTGTGTGTGTGTGTGTGTGTGTGTGTGTGTGTGTGTGTGTGTATGTGTGTGTCATAATGTACATATTTGCGGGAACCAGTACTGGCAATGGAGGACTCTCTCCTGAGGAATGCCGTCCCCATTAAAGTGAATGACTCCATGATAATTCGAAACAGTACAAGTCTAGGAGTCAAGGTGTGCCTATCTCTCAGCAAAATGATAAACACTGGGGTCTTCACGACAGCCATTAAGGCCATGGGAAAGAGTTTGAAAATATATAATTTCTCAACTATGCAAAAAGTAACGATGCAATATGAAGTATATGAGCGGCTTCAGGAATCTAAAGGATAAAAAGCAGCAGTACTGTGAGCCAACTCCATAGAAAATTACTAAGGAAGGAGATTAAAGAGATTTATGGAGTGGTGATCTCAGGAAATTCCACCCAGCTAAGGTTTTGGTTCTTTTTTTTTTCTTACAAAGACAGGTAGATTTCTGATCAGCCTAGAACAGATCAAGGTTAGGCTCAGGCATGGTGGAAATGGTAATTTCAGGGGAGGGTCCCAACCAACTAGCTTATCCTCTATGCTTAACAAAGGCAGACAGAACTCTGAGTTCTTTTGCAGTGTTAAGAAAAAATGTATGCTTGCCCTCTCCTAAGAATCAAAGGGTTGGGTTCACCAGATGCTGATTCAAAAATAAATGACTGGATTGATGTATTAAATAAAAGACTTGACCTGTGTTCTGCAGGAGATGAGCTATCCAAAGAATTTTATTTTAGGATAAAAAAACAGAGAAGCGCTTCGAAAAATGACACAAGCAAACGGGACGTGGTCAGACAGATTGTTCGAGTAGCAAGCAAGCAGAATATAGACAGAGAAATCTCCAGAGAGAAAGCAGAACGTAGAGAGAAGCAGACTGGAAAAGCTGTATCGAGCAGAACACAGGCTGTCAGCTTGGACCCACAACGTGACTTAAGGTCCTTTTCACTGCTCCAGACACCTCTTCTCTCAGAACCCCTCTCCAAGCTGAGGCTAGTGCTTGTCAGTTCAGGAGTCTGATGAAGGTGGAGAGGAGGTGGCAGGAGAATGGAGGTCCCTATGGGGTAGCAGACTGCTCAGGGCAGCTTGGCTTGACTCAGAGTGTTCAGCCAGCAGGGAAGGTGGGTCGGGAAGGGAACCTAACCTGTTTGGTTCCTAGGTCTCAGGTCTGATGAAGGTGTGGGGAGAGGCAGAGAGATAATCTCTTTTCCTTTTCCTGAAGAATCTGTATGTAAATATTCTGGGCATGGTGCTCAGTCCGTGATCTTTGAGACTTCTGTTCTTGTCCCTGCCTTTAGTTCTCCTTTTACCAAACCTCATAAAATACTAAAAAGTACAAACACAGACAGACCACAGACCGCAGACTGGACATGAGGGAGGCTTAGTTTAAATGCGATACTTTATTAGTCTTTACGCTTTGTGGTAATTTTAGTAAATGTAAATGTGCTTGGGTAAGAATACTCATAAGAAAAGAAGTGTAAAGTATGACATGGTGATTCAAGATAACAAGTTAAATAAAGATACAGTATTATTTGTATATTTTTCCTAATTTATTATTTAAGTGGATTTTATTAAATAAAATGGTTCTGAGAAATACCCCAGGTGATCCAAACTGTAGCCCAAGTCCTACCTCAATTTCATACAGAAGTGTATCAAGATATCAAAAGACAAAAGTCACTCTTGATTGACCATAACTAGACATAACTAACTGGAAATACAGTATCAAATACCAAGGCAGCAAGATAACTGAAAACCCAAGAGTCCACTGTATTGATGACATCTCTTTACAAGGACTGTAGCCCCTTGTAAGATGTTGAATATCCAGAGTTAGAAATTTGATTTTCTATTTAAAGTAAAGTCCTACAGTACTTTTTTTTTTTTTAAAAAAAAAATAGATATTCTGTTTCCTTCTGGTAAACAAAAACTTGGATCTTTAAACTCTGTCTCTCTCACATAGACACACACACACACACAGACACACACAGACACACACACACCGCATAAGGCACAGGAGAAATGGTTCAGGTCTTATGAGTACATGCTGCCCATTCACATGACATAGGTTCAGTTCTTGGCACCCACAGGGAGGTGCACAACTTCCTATAACTCCAGACTTGACACCTTCTTTTCACCAAGGAGGCCACTGTCTGCATATGGTGTACATACATACATTAAGGTAAAATTCTCCAATACACTAAATCATTTTAGTAAATAAATTTTAAATAAACATTTAAAAATTACACAGGAAATCCCTTGTTTTGCTTTTTTGTTTGTTTCATTTTTTGAGACATGGTTCCTTTGTGTATTCATGGCTGTCCTGGATCTTACTCTATAGACCAGGGTGGTTTTGAACCCAGAGGACCACCTGTATCTGCCTCCCTGTGCTCTGACTAAAGGCAAGTGCCATTTCTAACACCACCAGCTCAGTGAATCCGTTTTAAAGTTACACTCAAGTAGATATTTTTTTCCCTAAAAAGTAGGTTACGTAGCTTTAATACAGTATATTTTATGGTAGTGTGATGACTGTTTTTGTCAACTGGTAACAATTCCAGCTCTACTGAAATTCAAGAATATTTGGGTATGGAATTCTTGGTGAAGTATGTCTTGGTATAGTGTGGATTCGTCTTACCCCAAATTAAAGTCTCTTCCTAAGTTTAGCTTTTAGAGATTAAGCTTATCATTTAAAAATATATAAGTATGAATATATAAGTATGAGAGACCTGGACTCCTTTAGTTTTGAGCAGTGTAGTCTACTAATCATTTTGTGACACAAAACTCTTACAAAACTGTAATAGCTCAGATTTAGTTGATGTATCTGCAATATATTGAGCAAAGAGTTTAAAAATTTATTTGAAAAAAAATCAACAAGTGTGCAAACTCCCAAATATAAAAATGAACTTTTGTAACATGTCCCTAAATATAAAACAAAATGTTTTGTAAATTACATATAAGTGTAAAATTTATGGAGTTTAAGTGGTAAAACAACACATTTTATTTTCCTCTCATGAGGCCAACCCTTCATAGTAATAAAAAAATAATCATAGTTTAATGCAAACGTTTAGTTTTCTATATTTTCTTTAAACATTCCTTCCTGGCCAAGTCAGTTAGACTTTTTCCTACTTCCAACAATGGCCATTATGCCAACATCAGAGTAGAATTTTATTATATGTAGGAAAACCTAAGCTCTTCTATCTCAATCTTATTAAATTATTTGTCTGATTATATAGATTGTAAATGTTTTAGTAATGGCATAACATAAAATACATAATATTACCAACAACTAATTATGCTATAAATTGCATTATGCCATGTTTGCTATTTCAATTTTCCTCCTCAGCCAAGAGGTATGAAATTTGTAGCTAAGTACTCAGAGGATAATTACTCCAATAAATGTGCGCTACCTTGCAAGTATTTTCAAGATCCTGTTCATTAGAATAATTGTAACTATGTTCCAGAAAGGAAAAAAAGAAACAATAACTTGATTCTTCCATACCAAAAGATAATTGAATTTTAAAACTATACACTTTAAAGTGAAAGGTATTAACTGCTTTGTAACATATTCATATATTTGGAGTAAAACGATATTAGCTAATTAACTTTTACTTTTGTATTGCATGTAGCTTGTCCTAAAAATTACTTCAACGCAAAAAATTGAAAGTAGAAATATTATATATTCACATGAATACAAATATATGGATCATGTCTTTTTGTGCAAAGAAATCTAAACATAGATTATGTATGCACATAATCAGGTAGCACTCAGGTAAAAGAAAAAATAATCTATTTAACACAAAATTTGTTGGCTGTTTTCCTGATTTCATTTTTCTTGCTATAGAAAGTACCCTGCCCAAGAGCAAGAGAAGGGAAAATGTTTTATTTAATTTAGAATCAAAGAATACACATGGAGGGACCCATGGTTCGGACCACATATGTGGCAGAGGAGGGCCTTGTTGGCCATCAGGGGGAGGAGAGGCCCCAGTAAAGGGGAATGTCAAGGTGGGAATATGCGAGTGGATGGGCGGGTGGGTGGGAGGTGGAATTCCCTCATAGAGATGGGGGAGGTGGAGGGGATAGCTGGCTTCCATAGAGGAGACCTAGAAAGGGGGAAACATTGGAAATGTAAATAAAGTATCAAAAAGAAAAGAAGTTACAGCCCATCATTTGGGGAAGTCAGGGAAGGAACTCCAGTAGTTTGCCACATGATATCCACAACAAGAGGCAAATAAAAAAGAAATTCAGTCTTCCTTGCTTGTAGCTAATTTTTTTTCTCTTTTACTATTCAAGATTCCCTGAATAAGTTAGTGGTACTACCAAAACATGCAAATTTTTGTTGCTTTAAAAAAATTAGTCAGAAATATACAACAGAGTAAATACTAACTTTTTTAAACCAATGGTAATCAAAAAAAAAAAAAAAAAAAACCAACAAAACAAAACCTGGACATAATAAAAGGACGAAACAGGATATATACTTCCTAACATGTACACAAACTTTTAAAAGTGATCAAAATCTAGGTATAAGACTTCAGAATGTGAAAGTATTGAAGATCACCAGGTAATTACTTTAATATATAAACACTGAAACGTTTCTGTGTAGATCTGCAATAATTCAGAAATTAATAATAAGAGAAAAAATAAAAGCTTCTGTACAGAAAATATGTAATTCGTGAAATGAGTAAAACTGTAAATAAAAACAATATTTTAGAATGCTGTTCAGATGATAAATATGGATTAAAATCCATAGGCACACAAATAAAAAATGAGAAACTGATCTACCCACAAAATTTTAAAAATGCATAGAAAAATGAATTGTTAATACCATTCTGATAGGAAATCCATCAGTCAGTCATTGTATAAGCAACAGGTTCACTATACATCATCATGAAGCATACTAAAATCAAAGCTACACTAAGCATGTGTCTCTGTAAGAATGTTTATTGCCAATAAAATAAATAATAGAATATACTTGTATGGAAAGAGGGTTCAGTTATATACTGCTGATGAAAACATTAAGTAATAACCACTATTATATAGCATTCAGTATTTTTATAAACTGAAATTATATCCATCTCTTGATCTAATTATTCCTCTTTTTATACCTCCAAAATAATCATTATCTTCACACAGGTGACATATCTTTATGTACACATGCCTTGGGGCACTATTCATGAGAGTGGAGCTTTTCAATGAGAATAAGAACTCATTTCATGGTGAATAAATAAACGGTAGAATAAAGAAAGCATACAGTTTCACGAGGACAATTGAAGTTATGTTTATTTTCAGGAAGATGAAAAGGAAGTTCAGCCTCGCATTACTAAAGTAAAATCAGTCAGACTCAAAACCACGAATAAAACATACTTTTATAAATAGATTCTGAATTCTTAATTGCTCATGATCTCCGACTGTAGAGGGAAAATATTGGAGAAGAGAGAGCGTGGAAGATAGAGAGCTGAAATGGGAGGGAAGTCACAGGTGTATACGAACAACATAAAAAATGCATGCATACAAAATGATTTAAGACGGACCACTAATTTGGAAGTTGAATATATGCTTATGAAAACTTTGATATTCCTATACTCTGGGCTTAAAGAGCACTGGGGTATTTCACGTGTGGATGCTTCAAGAGAGCAATGTGTTTGGGAAGGTGGTATGATATCCTGCTACTCACTCCCGCCCATTCCGTCAGTCTTGCCCTGTACATTTTACTGTATCTTAATCTCCAGCCTTTGCAATGTTCTTTATAATTCATGAATAAAAGTAAACAGAAGAATCAAACTTATTTAAGGGTTTAAAACACTAACCTGATTTCCTTGTCTTTATAGACAGTGACAAAATTTGAAAACCAAAAGTATTTAAAATTGACAATATTTTATTTTAATATGGTGGCTTAGTTTGGGTTTCATTGCTGTGAACAGACACCATGACCAAGGCAACTCTTAGAAAAACAACATTTAGTTGGGGCTGGCTTACAGATTCAGAGGTTCAGTCCATTATCATCAAGGCAGGAGCATGGCAATGTCCAGACAGGCATGGTGCAGGAGTTGCTGAGAGTTCTACATCTTCACCCAAAGGCAAACAGGAAAAGACTAGCTTCCAGGCAGCTAGAAAGAGCCCACAGTGACACACCTACTCCAAGGCTACACCTGGAAATAGTCCACTACCTGAGCCAAACATCTAAACCACTAAATATGGTGTTATTCAACTCTATGGTACTTTGACTAGCTCAAATGCCAAATGTTCATTGCAATTTCATGAAAAATTACTTACAAACATCTCCCAAACAAAGTGATAAATTATTCCCAGTGTTTTCAGAGAAAATTATTCAACTGATGTTGGAAAGTCTTATCATTCTGCAATAGAAATTTCTCTGATTTGTCTAAATCCTATTCATTTAAAAATCTACATTGAAATGCTTCTTTATTATGATCTGTATTATGATGGACATTTTTTGTTGTTTTGTTTTGCTTTTTTTTGGGTTATTTTTTCCTCCACAGGATTTTATTTCATGACAAAATTTAAATATGTAGAAAAATCTGAATAGGGACAATTGGGAAAGGGCATGTGAGAAGGATTGGCAGATGAATTCCCATAAAAATCAGTTTAAAGTAATAATGGAGAGGATGAGCTTATAAAAATTAATTATTTTAAGACACTTTGTAGTTTCATGAACTTTGGAGAGGTTCAAGCTTCCTGACATAATCATACATCATCTTAAAGACTGCTACACTCTCCTGCCTTTCAGCTTGATGATGGCTCATAAATCCAACTCAAAGGACACTCTGTGGCAGGTTCACTTTTAATGAACTGTTCCATGAAAGAGGCTGATTCTAACAGAATGTAACAGTGGCAAGTCCAAAAGGGTAAGTACTTTCTGCAGGCATTGTGATCAATTTTGATATAAGTCTGACTATCCACACACTTCCAAAATATTTTCCTTGAAAAAAAAAAAACAGATATAAAAACATAGCATAATAAACATAGTTATTTCAGGAAGAATTTGACTAAATCATGATCCATAAGTATATTTTAAGGAAAATTGTTTCACCTCACTATGTATGAGTATTTTATATAGAAGACACAATGAAAGGGACAAACAAGTTCAAGTTGAATTCCATTACCACTATCTGGTTGCTAAATTTGAGTTTGTTATTCTGATGACTTATTATTTGCTTTCTTGTCAGTTTATCCTTCTTTGACTACTTCAAATGTGTATTCTTCATTCTATTTACTTAACCATTTGTCTTAGTTAGGGTTTTACTGCTGTGAACAGACTCCATGACCAAGGCAACTCTTATAAGGACTACATTTAATTGGGGCTGCCTTACAGGCTCAGAGGTTTAATTCATTATCATCAAGGCGGGAACATGACAGCATCCAGGCAGGCTTGGTGCCGGAGGAGCTGAGAGTTCTGCATCTTCATCTGAAGGCTGCTAGCAGAATACTGGCTTCCAGACAGAAAGGAGTAGGGTCTTAAATCCCATGCCCACAGTGACATTTAATTCAACAAGGCCACACCTACTCCAACAAGAACACCCCTCCAAATAGCATCAGTTCCTGGGCCAGGCAAATACAAATCATCACACATCACACGTTTCTACCAGTTTTCCTTCCTCCAACATTTGTTGTCCTTTCTCTCTCCCTGCAGGTGCCTTCCTACATTCACCCCTTTCCTCTTTGCTTTCTGACCAACTGGTTTAGGCCAGGACCATCTGTGTAGCCGTAAATTTGGAATCATCCACTGAAGATTCTAGGTAGCAGTGGAGACAAAACTATTGAAAATTATTTTCCCCCTCATAATTCATCGACTGCTAATGGTAGCTAAATGAAGTAGGACACCGTGAACCACTGCATGATTCATGATTGACTGCTCTGCTTAGGCAAATAAATTCCACAAGGCTTAGTCTTCTATATTTCCAATGAAGGCAAGCAAAGCTGTTATGAGTTATACCATGTATGCAATAACTATTTTACTTGATGAAATTATCTTTCCCATATTCTTCTTTATATCTTCTTCCCATTGCATTCAATCCCTCCTTCTTCACCATGTTTCCTGGACTTTATATGGGATACAGTGAATTTCTTTTTAATACATAAGCACCAAACTGTCATTTATTTAGACCACAGTAAATAGTTGTGAATCACTCAATTCACAATCCTCATGCAATGCAAAGCTAAGTATCTATGACTGAGCACAAACTTTATGGGTATAAACATAAATATTTATAAAGAAATTTAGCCTCATGCCAATTCAGTCAAATGACAGTCATAAGTACACCTCTAGGACTGATGATCTCTGCCACATTAATTTGTTTTGATAAGATTAGTAAGCTAGGAAGGTCTTATTGCCCATTGAGAGGGTCACAGAGATCCAATACAAGAGTTGATAGTTAACCCATAACATTTGTGCCACCACTGAACCAGTGAGAACATTTTTGAAATTTAACACCACTGATGGTGTCAGTATTATATGTTTCTTTTTCTTTATTATTTTATTTATTTACATATATATATGACACATTGATGCCAAGGAAAACACACACACAGACAAGCACAAACATGCCTGTGTGCATACACACACACACACACACACACACAAATGAGGCAACTGTCTCATTTGTGTAATCAATAACTCTATTTTGTTCATCTTTGAGTGAACTTAATATGGAAAAAATTAATAAATTGATTTGTATTTTACTTGCTACAAGAGAAAATATGTGTTTAAATTCTAGAACATAAAAGCAGAAATTTCATGTGTACTTCCATAAAATATTATATATAAATATTCTTATGCATTGTTTTATGTTTGACTATTAAAAATGAAAAATATATATTTCCATTGCTTTGATAAGACACCATGACCAAGGCAAGTTAAAGAAAAAAAAAAACAACATTTATTTGGAGCTCTCAGTTTCAGAGGATGAGTCCATACAATCAAGGTGTGAGCATGGGAGCAGGCAGGTAGCTTCAATGAAAACTCACATCTGATCCACAACCCTGAAACAGAGAAAGCTAACTGGGAATGGTATGAGCTTTGCAATCCTCAAAGCCTCCAACAATGCCAAACATACTATTCCTTTCCAAGTAGTTCCACCATCTCAGAATCAAGATTTAAATATTCGTGTCCATGGAGGGGGCATTCGCTTTCAAATCACTACAAGGAGAAACATCAAGATTTATATAAAAATTTATATCAAGATTTATTTATTTATAATCAAGATTAAATAAAAATTTTCCTAATAAAACTCCATATGTGCACTTTATATATTTATTACAAATAAATAGAAGAAGAATTTATCTTGTTTGATGATGTTCTGATTCTAATGTACTCACTGGTTTCTGGAGAGAAAACTTTCACAAGGAAAGCTGATAGCCAAGCAATAAATGCTGAACTATTATTAAACATGCATTGAACATCAACTGTGTAACGTGAGAGTGAGTCACTGGAGGCCAAAAAATAATTTACCTATTAGGCAGATAAAATAACAGGTAATTGAAAAAATAATGTACTCTAGGTGGTTTTACATCCTTTCTAGAAAGAATACTATATTTCTTCAATTTAAATGCCTTCTGTAGTAACAGCCAATTAAAATTATGGTTTTGTTTTGTTTTGTTTTGTTTTAAGCACTGCTTTATACACTGAGTTACTTGAACAAACTGGCTGTCAATTCCCCACCCTTCTCTTATGTGGTATACTCTGCAATTTCTGATATGAGGAAAGGCTTCTAGAGAGCAGAGACATGACAGCTGTCAGGTTCTTTGTCCAAATTTAATCAGGAATCAACCATAGAGAAATGTCCTAATCCATCAACACCTGCTTGGGATAAGCAGTCAACCCACCAGAGACAGAGCCAAATATAGTGATTTAATTAATTGAAAGGTTTTGGCAGATCATCAGTGTGTAGTGTGTCAGTGCCAGCCCTGGCTGTAACCGACATAGAGCAAAATCTTTACTATAGCATATTCACACTCTATTCTATTTGATGTTTACTTTATTTTTTTGTCTACTTTATTCATGCAAGACAATTAGAAAATACTTGAGAGGATGAAATATTATATAAAGCAACACATCGCTTTTTCTATCAAAGTGGCATTTACCATTTCTTATAAATTTTAAATACTGAAAATTAATAAATATCCACTCATTTTTGTCATGTTTTGACTTCAATCCACTCACTTACTAATTTATTTTTGTTTTTATATCCCTGATACTTATAGTATTGATCTTCATCTGGTACAATTTTGACATGGAATGTAATATATTAAAGATCTATATTTAAAATTAGTATCAACACCCTGATAAAAATCAGTATTTATAAAAAGCTATTAAAAGAAACACCTATAAACCAAAGGATATAAACTATCTTTAGAAGCATAAGTAAAGTATCAAAATGCTCTGAGCCATTTTACTTGGGTAAAGGCACTGGCTGCCATTTCAAACATCACATAAAAACAGAGTTTCACTTTTCTTTATTGCTGTGTCCCTGTTAGAACACCTGCTAAGTTCAGCTTCAAAGGCAGATCGAGTGAATATTATGGTGCAGTTCACCTGGAAATTGGTACCTCTCTTCCTGGGTTTACTCCTTGATCTTTAGTCTTCAAGACTTGCCTAAAGAATAAATATAATTCTACAGAATATTGCAGAGAGCTAGGTTGAATGCTATGAAGGTGTGTATTAAAAACATGGAATAGGTATGTGATGACATTTTACTTTCTGAGAAAGGATAACATTTTCAACCACTAAGTTATTTCAAATATTAAAATTAACCACATTGTATTATTTTTTAATTTTTTTAAAAAAAATTTTAAACATTTTTTTTTTGGTTTTTCAAGACATGGTTTCTCTGTGTAGCCTTGGCTGTCCTGGAACTCACTCTGTAGACCAGGCTGGCCTTGAACTCAGAAATCTGCCTGCCTCTGCCTCCTGAGTGCTGGGATTAAAGACATGCACCACCACTGCCCGGCGTTGATTTTTTTTTTTCTTATAATACATAGTGAATGAATAAATCTTAGCACTCCATGCAGAGATATAACATATTTTCATTCTACATAACAAACGTAGCTTAGTACATATAGTTGACTCCAGATTCACAATGATTGACTATTTACTAAGAGAATAGATTACATAAATAAGTAAAAAGGTAACTCTTGAATCTTGATTATATTTTTTATTATTTTAAAAATAAAAACTGATTTCTCCCTCATTTAATACATCACAGTTTCCCTTTACTCCACCCCATCTCCTCTCTTCTTCAGATATATTCCTCCTTAGTTTCTCTTCAGAAAAAGCAGGCGTCCAAGAGACTACATCCAAACAGGACAAAACAAGATGCAATAAGACAAGGCAAAAAGCCCTTTAGTTGTACAGCCCTAACTAAGACAGACTCTAACTAAAACAGTGGTCTTTCTTGGTTTTGCATTTCTATTTCCCTTTCCTTAGTAATACCCCAAGCTCTTTTCTTCAAGTGTCAAGGACAGCAGTGTGATTCTATTCATCATTCTTTCTGAGTGGTGTGTCAACTCTATAATTCCAAGTAGAGTTTATTCTGCATGGACTGTGATCACACAGCTTTTCTATGAAGCAATCTGGCTCAAAACATTGATAAGGGGATATTGATGTGGCTCAGTGAAGAGGGAGGAAACAATTTATGGAAATATTTATAGGCAAATTTTTGTTGCTGTTGAGTGGGCATGAAATCACACAGAAAGGAAAAGACCTGCCATTACTCTGAACTTCCTATAGTCTACAGTTATGGATATATTGGCTTGCTCATCCTAAGGTAAAAGACAAAATGTTGTTTATAGTATTTCTAATCCTAAAAAAGACATGGGTATTATTATAGAATTAATATTCTACCAAATACTTTGCAACTGTTTTAAGATCTAATGGTTGTGGAAATATAAGCCACAGTTTTATATTTCCAAAGTCTGTATTTTCTATATGTAAGTCTATCATCTCAATCATAGTGCAGGCACATAGAATTTTTGACAAAAATTGTACTATTCATTTAAGAACTACTTTATAAAATGAAAGAGGCTGTGACAGGATTTCTTGGCTAGAGTTTACAGAAAATGTCGAGCAGCAGCATCATGAACAGATTCTACAAATTTAAATTGTATATGCATCGAAACAATGCAATATTACTAAATGAATGTGATATAATGTGAATTAGTTTAGTCTTGAAGGTATAAGAACTTTGCAAAATGAAACAGGATACATGTTCCTGCTAAATTATCTTTCCTCATATGGCCAAAATTTGTATTCTAGTTACATAGTCCCTATAATCAGCTAATACAGAAGAGAAAAAATCAGCCTGGTATAATAATGGTAAGTTTATGATGATTCAGGAAATCCTTGTGACCAATGGGTATAGTTTTGCAGCATCTTTGTGGAACACCCCACCCACACACTTAAAGGAAGTCCTGCTAGTGAACAGACTACTTGAGAAAATTGTATATGGTTCATATCTCCTGTAATGTCTGTCAGCTATAATCATACAAATAAGATGATACCATATGTACATTGTGTGAAGTAACTAGATATGCAAATATGTACATCAAAGTACTTAAATTAATGCTTGTTACTTTCCAAACATGTAGAGTAAGGTTGTCACTATTATCTACTATGTTTATGGTTCTTTTAATTTGTATTAAGTATGGAACATGTTTGAGTATTCAAAAGTTAAAATCATAAGCAATGCCATACTGCTTCAGAATAGTCTTTCTACCTGTAGTAGTAATCTTGAGTCAGATACACTGGTTTGAGGACAGGGCAAATACTTGTGGGTTCCTTGAACAAGATATGTGATTTAGTTTTATTTCTGATATGAACAAAAGTGATTTTATTAAAACAGTTATACATGAATTGTCTGCTCACTTTTCACACTAGAAAAAAGATGTACATGATACTTAAATATTAGCATTGTCATATGATTTATAATTTATAAATAAACAATGACAACATTTTGCAAGTTCGCTTAAGTAGGTTTAATATGCATAGCCAGATTTCCAGCATGGAGTGCTTTTAAGAATAAGGAATGAATCAATTTTGTACCATTTTTCTGTCTTAGGTTCACAAAATGTATTATCCACAGTCTCATAAAGTATCAAAAAGAAGGAAAAAAAAACAAATACAGAAAGAAAAGTGCCATGCATTTTGAATTAAACTAACAAAGGATAACTAAAAACTGTCATCCTTAAAAAACCCCATTATGAAACAAGAATTCACAACAGGAGCTAGAAATGTCAGCTGCAAAGAATGAATTTCTTTGCTCTTGTCAATGTAACAAAAGACTAAAGTATTGTTTTGAGTACATTCAATCTTTTCATATTTAAAAATATCTCAATGGCTGAAAAATTACTATTATCCTAATTTAAAAGCATATTAAACACACACCTTTTGTGCTCTCATTTTATTGATAACCCACAGGCATTTCACATATCTTTGGATTTTTGACAGGCATTGTTAATAGTAAAAATAACCTGTTGGTTTTTAAGAGGCTTCAAAAACACTTCCCTTTTTTTTCTGAATAAAAGATGTGATTCTGGAACATATTCTTTTCTGTCGTGATTTCAGATTTTCTGATATATATAATAAACCATTGAGATGGCTTTCACCCTTTTATAAACATGAGAGGATGCATTTGCACAGAAACATGCTGAGGAAAACAGCAAAGAGGAAAGCAGGGACAGTCTGCTTGGAGGGACACTAACACTATCTTTCCATGACATGGCTACTTTATCTAATTAGTTTAAATTATCATTCATTGCCAATAAGTCTCTTAATGGAAATAAATTCACTTCAAAGATATCTGTGGGTTTCATTTTGTTACTTGGCCAGAAATATCCTGACAGATACTCCAAATGCATGTGGATGTCACGCCTGTTCTAGGTCTCTAAGCTTCTATTGCTGTTGCGGTGTGCAGTTCTTGGCCAACCATAGACACCAGCCTGATGATCCAGGTGCCTTATGATCTACACATATATACGGATAATTCTCATGACCTTCACCAGTAGGCACAGGAGTGTTTGCTAAAGAAAGAAGATAATAATTTTGTGTGTGTATAAATACTACTAGATTATATTCCATAGGGTAAGCTTTACTTTTAGCGATCACTACAATTTAATTTCAGAAATATTTTAGTTGAAACCAATGTAGCAAAACTGAATTACTACTTATTTAAGAAATACTGTGCCTTAGAAGGAAGTTTATCATGGTTGCGAAGACAGGCTTTGTTAGTTAAGACACCCTGTTACAGAAACTCTGAGCAGACATGTATACTGATGAATATAAAAACCATTTTTTTAAGTATTTTTTATTCTTTAATCTTCTTTTATAATCTAGTCTTAAGAGTAGAGTTCAAAGATGGACAAAGAAACTTCATATATATGGACTTTTGATTTCTTAGGTCACATGCTGTTTAATTTTTAGAATGTTTAATTTAGAATGTTTATTTTTTAGGTTAGGTTGTACTATGGTATCAAATGTAATTCTGAGGAACATCAAATAACTTTATAACTGATTGTCTTTTCCAGTATAAATATTAACTTATATAAGTAACACATACTGACATTTATTAATTTATTAATACATTGAAGACAATTTTGTAGAGTACGTCAAGATGGCTCCCAAGTTAAGGCACATTCATGTAAGGTACCTTCCAGACTGATTATCTGAGTTCATTCCATAATACACACATGGTAGAAAAAGAGTAAAAATTTCATAAGTTGGGCCTTGCCTCATAGACAAAAGCATGCACATATACATGATATTAAAAGGGGCACAATTTTTTCTAAAAGATGTAACATGAGCTTGGTACTGTTTACAAATCTATCCCCTATCTTGTTGAATTTAACTAAATGCCAGGTTTCTGTATTATTTTTTGTGCTGATTTGCTTAATGAAATTCTTTTATTAAACACAATAAATAGAACAACTCCTAGTCCTTGCCACAATTATGGTTTGTTGGCTGACATGTTTTTAGGACTAAATGAAATTAGAAATGATTCTCTCCAATCCTATCTCTGAGTTCCAGTATGCACCCATGGTTCTTCCAAAATACTTTTGGTGTTTCATTCCCTTTTCTTGGAATCCTGAAGCTATTTTGAGTTCTCTTTCTGTTTTTTCTGAATATGTTTCATCACAGTATTCAGTTCATGTATCCAGTTAATGGCTTTATAAAAAATTACGCAAATTCTTTATTTGATTTTAAGGTTGGCTGACTTGCTTTCTTGGTTTATTCACCTTTAAGAATAGTCAGCTGCATCTGGAATTTTATGATCTTTGCCATATATATATATATATATATATATATATATATATATATATATATATATATATATACACACACACACACACACACACATATACATATGTATATGTATATGTATATGTATATATATATATATTTTTTTTGCTATAATTTAAAGTGTTTATGCTGTGATGGACTAACTACATTGGTCCATATTATTTTGCCTCTACTGAGTTTGCGAAAATATACTTTCAATTCATACATACTTATGTCACCTTTCTCTCCCCCCATCTTTTTCTATGCCTCTGCCTCATTCTCAAGTATAAAGTTGCTTTTTCTTTCAGTATTACTGTTGTACAAATATAGACACATGTACAAACACATACCACATACACATGCAGAAACATGTAAATACAACAAGCTTGGTGCATTTTTGCTTTGAGTGCAAATATGGCTGCATAGTTTTAGGGCTAAGCATTAAGCAATCAATACGGAGTGGGAGGGCTCATCTCTGGGAGGTGGTAATTCTCTCAGCAATTTTTATTACCTATTGTCTTATTCGTTCATTCCAATATGTCAAAACTTCATCAAACCAGCTAAAAGTAATCAAACCTTTCAGCACCACTCCCCTTGAATGCTGATTCCTGTTAAAAATTAAAAGTCATGTCAGGGGAATAGATTTATTGATTATTGGTTATTAGTACTGGTTGTTCTTTCAGAGACTTGGGTTTGGTTCCCAGCACCATCACAGTAGCTTTCTGTCCATCTAGGCCTGTGGGACCATTGGCCTCCTGTGACCTCTACAGCACTAGGTATGCACATGCTGTACAGACATGAATGCAGCAAAACTATTGCATGCATAAAATAAAATGAAAAAATCTAAAATCTCCAATTCTTTAAATGTCTTATAAAGTTAACTTCACACATCTCTTTTCTATAAATCTTATAGATGTAGTTTATATGATGACAGGATGGTGTATTACTAACTGCTAAGTAAAAGAATATTTGTTTTTGTTTTGTGGAAGAGTTAATAACATTGAAGACACTTCAATTGAAGAGGGCATCAGATCCCATTACAGATGGTTGTGAGCCACTATGTGGTTGCTGGTAATTGAACTCAGGACCTCTGGAAGAGCAGCCAGCACTCTTAGCCGCTGAGCCACCTCTCCAGCCCCATAAAGAGCTTTTAAAAACTCATTATGTTTGGGGGTCTGTGTTTCACCTCGCCACTGGGATGTTAGAATGCTGCTTGCTGAGGCAAAGCACCGAGGCACTAGGCTATGTTCCTTCCTTGCTGCCATCAAGGTGCCAGACTGGTGGGACATGCTGACATTAGCCTAAGATGGGGCCACAGCCTGAAGTATTTCTTCAGGTGAGAAAGAGTATGGACTGGAGTAGAGGCTGGTTCTCAAACTCTTGGGCAGCAAGAAGAGGTTGGGAACCATGAGAAGTTAAGAAATGGGAGCAGGGGAGTCCATGGGGAAGAGAGTGGGGGGGAGAGGTCTGCTATGAGCCAGGGCAGAGGAAATCCAGCTTAGCTCAGGAAGAGTGTAGGAGGGCAGAGGGGCCTTCTACAGGAATCTTGAGCACAGCTTGATATGTCCAAGTCTCCTCCTGCCCTCACAGGAGGAAGTTCCTGAGGAGAGGAGGATCAGTCCTTGCTTGTTCAATCTATTTATTCATGATGGAAAATGTGCAAAAGTCTTTTGAGGGCAAACCAGAGATTAAATACATTTTGCAGGAAGGAATGTCCTGGAGGGGAAGCTTATTGACTACCCCTTCCGGGCCCATCTAGGTAACTCGTTAGCATGGAGAACTCTGGGCTCTATGCTATGTAACCACTTGTCATGATCTTCTTAGTGAAGTGTTGTGAACACATGCTCCAGGACAGGAATCAGATTCAAATGCCTACTGTTCTCAGGTCTCAGTTATGAAAATTGCTGGGTTCCTGAATCTGCTCAATGTTACTAGTTTTCTGTCTGGTGACAGTGGTCCACTTGCCCTACATATGTTTTCAATAGCTATCAAGATAACACTGGTGATATTGAAAACAACAGAATCATAAATACTGCTGCAATACTGCTGCAATCTGATTGCTACAATCATTATGGAGAACAGAATAGAATTTATTCAAAAATATAAAAATAGACCTTGCATGTGGTTCAGCATATCTATACTTGGAAATTTGTTTGCAAGAAATGAAATATTGTGAAGAGAATTCTACATCTCTATGTTCATTGCATTAATAGTCATAAGAATCAAGATATAAAGTTCATATATATCAACTGATGAGTGATTAAAGTGAATACTCCCTATATATACATGAATTATTTTTCATTCATAATGAATAACAAAATCGTGCTACTGTAGTAAAATGGATAAAATGGATAACGTTGCACTGGGTGAAGCAAAACTAAAGTAAGGACAGTAATTCCTGTTTTATTTCATTTCGTATGTGCAATCAAAGAAGAAACCTAGTGTGGTGACTATGTCGCTGTTAATTGCTAGGACATAGAAAGAAGAGGGAAGGTCTAAGTGTGGAGTGTCCTTGTTGTGATACTATATGTGTGTTTTTAGAAGCATTGAATACCATTAGTCTGTATAACTCATGTCTTTTGATGTAAGTCAGGTCCATTTTATTTATCTATGCATATATTTATGAGTCTAATATGTGTTGCCTACATATTATTGAACATATGATCATCCAGTACTTGGTTACATTACCAGATACCATAATCTTAGATCAAATTGACTTTCCTTCACTAGTAGCTATTATTTGCCAATAGTGGTGTGACTCAATACCTACCTCACCTGGTCACACTGTTGTTTGTTCTTTGTTGAACAGGTATTATGTATTATGCCATAGCTGTCTTGAGCTCATATGAAAAGTCTCCCTGGTGTGTGAAGAAAACAGTTTCCTACAGTCATCTACTGCCTTTGTCTCTTTTCCTCTCTTGCAAAACAATCCTTGAGCCATGGTGTGTGCTACTGATGTCCGCAGTGCCACCCTCTATATCCATGCTGGGATCTCCTAGATTGATCTTGTGTATCTTGTAACCAAAGCTTGTGTAAGTTAAGAAGAACAACTATATCATGTCCAGAAGATAGCACTTTGTAGAAATCCTCCCATACCCTTTGACTTTCTCAGCTACTTTTCTTATACAGCCCAGATGTGACAGCATAAGTATGATGCCACCCACAGTGGGCTGAACCTCAATTAGAAATTATGAAAATGCCTCACAGACACGACCACAGGCCAGTCTAATCAAGTAGTACCTCAATTAAAATTCTCTCTTTCCAAGTATATCTAGATTTTGTCAAGTTGGCAAAAAGAAAGCTGTACATTTACCTTATCTATAACTATTGATGCCACTGTTCTGTTCCTCTTTTACCTACGGTTATTCCTTTATTACATCTAAAATATGATATGTAGTAATTCTGTTAGAACCTTTGCACTGGGTGTTATTTCTCCCTAGATCTGGCTAGCTAGATTATTTGATTTTAATTATTATATTGGAGCATATTTTGTCCACTGAAGTCACCATCTACCTCCTCCTCTCTCATTATTCATGCATTTCTCTACAATAATCGCAGATACTATGTTTTGTTGACACTACACTTACTTTTAATGAAGTATTATGTGTTTATAACTTATAGACAGGATTTACTATGATAAAGATGATTGGTACCTATAAGTATAAAGAATGCCATAAAGAAGTTTGCTAAGGAAGAAGGTGCAGCAAGGCTCATGGCAGATCCTGCCCAATGGTATCAGTGTGTCTAGTCTGGACTGCCATGAGACCTTCAACCTGCTGTCACCTAAATGGAGCCTCTATGCCCATCACCTTTCTAAAACTGCTTGGTACAGAGGCCTGGATGTGCTGCTCCGGACATCCCCTGAATCCCAGTACATCTATACCCTGCTTAGCTGCACTTCGGTACCCAGGACCCTGAACAACTATGCCAATATGCCTTGGCTGGGAGCCTTACTGAAGAAATGTATCAGGCATTCTTGGTCTATACTTCCGGGTTCTACTCCAACATGGGACTTTGAAGGTTTAGTGGCCATGTTGAACAAAGCCATGAGTGTGAAGTTCCAGGGGTGATGACAAGTGCTGAGCAGCTGCTGAAGGAGCTGCCTTGATGTATTGCCTCTCAGTAGGACAAGTTCTTCACCCATGACTTCACATCTCTTGATGTTCTTACTTTTGCTGGCTCTGGCATCCCTGTGGGCATCAAAATTCCCCACTATGGTGACCTGAGACAGACAGAAGGCTTTCAGAATGTGTCTCTCAGGAATGTCTACATTTTTGAATTTCTTCCTGTTGTCCATTCAGCACAATCAATCACAATTCCTAGAACAACTTACAGAAGGTTACTTTTTAAATGAAGATAGTGGAGGTTCCTTTTTTCATAAAGATTGTAAAGGAGAATATAATATCAGAGATTTGGGTCACTATGTTAGGCATCAGTGAGAGAATGAAGCAAACATTATTTTTTCATATACAAACCAAAGCTAATGATCTATCTCACTCTGGTACATAACATCATAAGACTTCCCAGGCATAGTCCCTAGCCTTATGGCTTTCTTTGTTAACTTGACAAAATTTAGAATCACATGTGAAGAAAATTTCACAGAGTGATTGTCGACATTCCTGGGGCATGTCAATGGGGACAATCTTAATTTTGTTGAAATGGACACTGTGAAGAGCCCCATTCCCTACAGAGGGTTTTCTGAACTGTATGAGAATAGAGAAATTAAGTTGAACTCCAACAAACAAGTTACCATGCATTCATTCTCTCTGCTTCTGATAGCATATGTGATGTGACCAGCACAGTGACTTTACTACAGTAAAAATATATAGCCTTGATTCTTGAATACAAACAAATCTCCACTTCTCCCAACACAACTATTGGTTAGTTAGAATATTTTATCCAGTAACAGAAATAAACAGCATTACCATTAAAATTATTAGTCCCAAAACAACGACAACAAAATGTACACTAAGGACTTTCTTTTTGCAAGAAGTCATGACAATATGCACAGAAGCTCTTGATATTAATAGTACTTTGGAAATTATCAGAAAATATGTACAGTATAACATTTTAATCCTATTATGAAATGCAAAAATCAAATTAAATAATAAACATGACACAATGATAGAAAAGGGAGATATGCCTGAGAGGTTGCAACACACAACTGAAATAATTAAGAATGCCAGACATATGAAGAATAGGAGACAGAGAGAAGATCAATGAAACAAATTCAATGTAGGAATATAGACTATTCTCTCAGAGAAGAGAGAATGGCAACACCTGGGTTAAGATGATGCCAATATATTAAACTTAAAAACAACAAAATGAGTACATTGAGTCTCTGAATAGAACAAATAGCAAGACAAGATGGATTCCTGCTTTTCCTGTGTCAGTGAGTGAACAGCTCATCCAATCCCATCATTGCGACCCTTGAACTGAGATTTAAATTAATACTTCCTGGTATCCAGGCCTTGGTTTGAAGTTCATTAATCACTGGTTTCTTGATTTCTCCATTTGAAAATAGGGGGTTATGGAACAAATTAAATTCTGCTACTGTAGACCCAATGTCAGTAGTGAATCTTTTGCGTACCTCTGCATTTACTTGTCCTAAAACATGAGCTAAAGTGATAAATCAGGTAGAAAGAAACCACAAATCTACCATGTAAACAAGTGATTCCAAGTTTATAAAATGAAAAAAAAATCTCAACAACATGAACTGTGAATTATATATGGAAACAAGACAAAGAGGCTTGGTAAAACAAGTCAATATCCCTTAGCAAACACATTTCCAAATAAGTATAATATCAACATTTTATATTGACCTTTACAGTATAGCAAGATTTTCTAAAGAATTATAATATAAATGTACTTATAAAAGCTGAGGCTGTTTGGGGATCAGAAATGACGAGATAAATTCTCAGATTTTGTGGTGGAAGTCAATAGACAGTGCCTGAAGGATCAATTTAACTTATCCTTAAAGCTCCAGGCTGTTTATCATTTCTGAGAAAAGATTTGCCCTGAGCCATCAAAGTAACCATTATGGGGATACTATTGATAATAAAAGACTAATAAAATAAACATCAGCCTGCATTCATAAGTGTAAGGAAAAATGATTATGCAATGAAAAATTCACTTGATAAGTCACAGAAAACTGAACGGACATACATGTGAGTTCTTGATGATGCATGGATTTTGTATTTGGCTCAAAGTACTGCTAATGAGACCAGTGGAGAGATGTGGTCTGGAGTTTGCTCTTAGGTTTCAAGTGAATTTTTATTTAATCTCTTCATTCAGGCAATTCTTTACTTTATACTTGTAAAAGAAAAACCATACCATTTTGTCTCAAATAATACTTAAAGAATTTTTATAACCTGAAAGTTTATTTAGAAAAATCCTGTTTTTCTTGCCTTTTTAATGTAATACAATATTATTTTATTTTTAAACAAATCTAATAGGTTCCAAAGTACTATGAAAGTCAAAAATTAATTAGAAACTTAAGTTATTAAAGCTGTTAAAATGCTTGCTTAGATGTAAAATTAGTCAATCCTTCAGAGAAATGCTCTTTGGAGGATTATTGTGTTCATCATAAATAAATCATCAGAAACAGTACAAGAAAAATAACATACAAATAGGTAGCAAAATCTGGGGAAAAGTTATTTACATTCTTGATCAGTCATCTCAGTATACCTATTAATTGCATTGCAGAGATTTTCAAACTGTTCATTAAAATGCATTTAATATGCATAATGACAACATGAGGCATAAATATATCTCATTAAATTCCTAAGATAATAAGTTCAGCTTAACAATACTTTAATTTGATTTTAATGTCATTAGTTATGTTATTGAAATCTGTGAGGTATCTTCCAATTAATAGAGTCCCACTTGTACACCTGAATTTGAAGTAATTGAAAGTGAAAATGAATAGCAGATGGTAGCTTGAACATCAGAATTTGGAGAACATCCTTAACGTGGAAAAATGATGAATTTGCCAAGCATAATTTAGAAATATAAGATGCACCCTTCCTAAATGCAACTGTACTGAGACTATGTCCTCATGTTCACAACCACCAAGAGAATGAGAAGCTGGAGAAAAGCTACCATGACCATTTACAAACCTACAAAACTTACATATTTCTATGGACATCAGAATAGGTGTTTCATATTGCCATTAATAAAATTTTGCTGCTCTGTAAAATAGGAGCTTGGAATATGTGGATATGTTTTTGTGTAGCAAATTTCATGGTACTATTGATCATTATCTTCCTGATTCATTCATGACCAATGTTGGTAAGAAGTATAAACAAAACCAAAGGTGGTTTAAAAATTAAAGGTAGGGCCCTTAAGAAATTGTTCAGTAGTTGAGAGTGTGTAATTTACTTGTTGATGATGTGTGTTCTACAGATCAAGATGCTCATGACTTCCAGTAACTGTAGCTTCACCAGATCTGGCATTATTTTCTGGATTGTGAGGCCCAGTTCTAGAATGGCCAAGCACACAAATATGTGAAGAACAATTGAAAGTTCAATAGAATAAAAACATTACACATTATTTAGGATTGTACAATGCTAAAAATGGTGTTCACAAAACAAGAAAAGGTACCATAAGGATAAAATCATGATATTTTTATTGATACTGTCTTTTATCATGAAAATAATTTTTCTCACGTGTTTAACTTTTTTGCATTTAAAATAGAATTCTGTAATTATATCGCTTTGCTCCTCTTCTTTCATTCTACCAACCTTCCCTTTCACCGTTTCAAGACTCCTAAAAGAGGTATAACATTGAAGACAACAGTTAATAAAATAACTATCTCAGTCAATATTCAACAAAACTGCTCGTGTTCATACACTTTACTTGAGGTGAATCAAAAGCTGTATGTATGATCGTTGGAGAGTGGGGAAGGGTTCTTCTTGGGGTGAAGTTTCCTTGGTTGAGGTTTATGTTTCTGGGAATGCCTCATAGGCATTCCAAGAAGTTGAATCTGTAATTTTGCCAAGGATTATTTGACATTCCTCAGGTAGAAGACTGGGGTTGGGCTCCCCAGATCAGGAGAAGGAGAAAAAGCCCCACTAAGAAAAGGGAGCCCCTTATTTTGCACTGAGCTCAGGAAAGCTATCCAGAAATGGTAGACCATAATGTTATCAGTAGTGAGGTACAACAGGCATCTTTTTGTTGTTTTGTTTTGTTGTTTTTCCTGTTACAGTGAAAGATAATAAGCCCTGAAAATATTCTTGAATCTAAGTCCTTCAAGTTATTAGATAATTGTTTGATATTTGGGTGCTTGATCTAAACTTTTGTCCCCAATGATTGCAAAGAACGTGTGCTTAACCAAAAACCATCTCTTCCAAATATGAACACACATATATTTGATAATACAAGGGCTCATGATAAACAGTTGTAAATGTCACTTTTATTTGCTTGATGTAATTGTTGTTTTGGAGGCTTATTGATAAACAAGCTCACCTGTTCTAGTTGTTTCTGATCTCTTTCTCATTGTTTCAACTCAGCAGATCTAATATGCTGACTGATTCAAATTGACTATTCTCTTCTCACCGAATTGCTCTGGTTGGTCTGAAACAGAGAAGCCAAAGCTTTTAAGTTCAGACTCAAATTTTAGAGAACCTGACCTAAGTTTGAACTCAGATAAACTAACAGGCTGGTACCTAGCATTAATTTCCAAGTTGCCCTCAACAAAACCTGAGCCTAGCTCCAGTTTCTAGGCTAATCCCCAACAAGACCAGAGTTTTCAAGTTACACCCTCAAGACCAGTGTCTCCAGGTTATTTCCCAACAAACCTGCACCCCAGGTTACAAGCCCACCCCCTGCCTAATGACCACCAATGCAGAGGAGAGCAGAAGTTAAGTTTATGATATGACTCCCAGCTGTAACCAATTATGTTAAAGGCCATAACAGCTCTCTAATTAGATGCTTGCACATGTACTCCCTGCTTGCTATAAAGCCTTGCTCCAGTAGACATTTGGGGATCCCCACCACCAAAACCATCCGGTGTGACAGTGGTGCATTGGTGGTGCGGGTGGGGCAATAGAATAAAGACTGCTGTGAGTTGCATCAGATGGGCTCTCGTGTGTGTTTTGGGGGATCATTAACTTTTCCCTGGCACAACAAAACTAACTCTGGCAATTTGTTCTAATTTTCTGGCTCCTTCTTAGTCTCTGTCTCCAACTACTTCTGCTGACCTGCACTAAAATGCATGAACTCAACTCCGATGCACAGATTCATTGAACTTAACTCAACTGCCTCAACTGACTGGACTGAACTCAACTGACTAAACAGAACTAACTGACTAGATTCCCTCTCTGTACTCCTCTTAAATACCTACCTTCTCTTTCCTTTGCTGTTCTCATTACAGTTGGGTGCATCCTATCCCATCAAAGCTTACTCTTCTTTGTCACTCTGTTTGTCCCTCAATTAGACCTCATTGTTTGGTATAAATGTGTATACTAAATGTGTGTCTGTATTCACACAGACCTAGAAGGTTTTTGGATGATATCAGAGAAGCCAGGATGTTAACTTAAATTCCTCTACATATAATGGTCAATAAACCCAGACTTTAAATGCATTTTATTGTCAGAATTCATATATAGATGCAAAATGTTTACCATAAGACTATAGTTTAAGTAGGTTGTAAGTTCTTAAGTTCTTGCTATTTTGTCATAATTTATTATCAAGATTTTGAGCAAGGATGTTATTTACATGCTACTGGGTAGATTTATATTCCGAGGGATTAGAAATTTGACTTCTACCATTCTTTGTGTTACCTCCAATAAGTCTGTCCATTTTGCAGTTACAGAGTTCTGTCAACTGTCCATATTCTTCTCAAAGCTTCAAAGCTTAGAATTTTGATTTCTGCTTCATCCCATTTTCAAAACCCTTAATAAAGAAGCTACACTGATGTTTTTATTTTCACTTAGTTTTACATATATATATATATATATATATATATATAAACTTTATTAATGCTTTCTGCTTTATTAGGTTTACTTTTCCTTTATTTTTTGAAATAATTAATTTTATTAATTTTAATTGCATGTATTCACATGAAAGGAAATGCAGGAGAGTACAGTGCATTTGGTAGTGAAAGGTATAGGATCTCTGAAAGCTGAACTCATAGAAAGGTATGAGTTGTCAAATATGAGTGCTGGAACTAAATTTCAGATTTCAGTCTTTTACGGAAGAGGTATATGTTCCTAACTTCTGAAACACTTCTCTCTCCCAAATTTATTTTTCCAAATATTTAACCTTCATATTGTAATTAACATTTTATATTCTTAATACCAGTAACAATGAAGGTATGCCATTTTCTAGGAAAGTGTTACTACTTTTTATTTTTATAAAATATATTATTAAATATACAATGTGGAGTTTATTTGAACCTCCTCATGCATGCTAGTGTATGCTTTAATGCTCATCGAATCACAATGAACTGGAAGAGCAGATGAGTGCTAGGAGAGAGGGTGGGGGCGGGGGACAAGGAAAATTGCTACCTGATTTGCTGAAGATTTTTCCTCTGGCTTTGTACTTGGAGGTTCCGAGAAACCTCCTGCAGAACTTCACACATGACTCTTCAAGCCACACCCACCTGAAATCAAACCAAAAGAGTGTGTGACTCCTCTTGGCCGGCTACCCCTTACCCTAATCTATTGGAGATTGCACTAATTTACATCCCAGTGAGAATCAACACTATCAGTCCACAGACCTGAGCTGCAGTCACTTCCTCTAGAAGCCAGGCCCTGCATTATCAGTTCATTCCTGTTACCCAGAGATTGTTCCAGCCTCATGCTCCCCACCAGTGATTGATCAGAAGGCTCAGTTCCGGGTTAGCCTGGTCTGAGGGGCTGAAGCCTGGTTATTTGTACCTTGTTTGTGCCAAAGAGGAGAAAGAGATCAGGGAGGGTACAGTGCAGGGAAGTGTGACGCGGTTTGGGTCCAGCGCTGGGGACCTGCCACCCAGGCACTTCTACAAGTGTGTGTTCCGGGGGGCATCCGCTGTGGATGATGGCACTGGGTCCTCCCTAGAGAGGGTAGACATAGGTCCAGCAGTCTGAAAACATGGCACTGGTGTGAGGATACTCTGATACAGGCTACATTGGGAGGTGCAAGTGAATCCTGAAGGCAAAGACACAGCAACCCCAGGGCCAGGCCCTGATCCTTAGATGAAAAGCTACTCCTGATGGGGAATTGGACTGCTGAGGTCTGAAGGATTCACAGGTTAATTCTTTTTATTTGTTTTAGAAGCCCTGTCCCAAACGCAAAGGGAAGAGTTCACATTGAATAAGCTCTTTGGAGGAAGGCATCAGTCTGAAAGAGCAAGGCATAAGTAAGAACTTGCCAAGGGTGGCCATGGACCCCTATGGAGCCTGCTCTTTCTGGGGTGCTGCCAAGGAGTCCTGCTTCACCCACTGGAGGGGAGAGAAGGCCCTCCTAGGAGGCAAGGGGCTGCTGCCCAGATATTAAATGCTTTTGGAATCTCTTTAGATGTGCAAATATTTTTTTCAAACATGAATATGGAGCTGGTAGAATTTTAATGGACATATAATCCATGTGAAATATATTTTAGTTAATATTTTGTAAAATGCACTTTGTGTGTGTGTGTCGATCATGGTTTCCCAGATCTGTATTTAAGTGTTTAAAGGAAAGGGGTACCTTTTCTACCTCCATTTTGACAGAGATTAGTACTCCTTTAAGATAAGTAAATAAATTTGAAAAGTTGAAAAAAATAAAAAAAAAAATCCTTCCTGAAATCTATTTCCATTTCATAATGAACGTGAATTGACCAGTTAAAAAATGTCAACAGAGAGCAGTCCTGTGTTCTATGACCCATCTTTTTAATAGCAACTTGGTAGCAAAAAGAGAACATCATTTTAAAAACAATACCTTCTTATGCCTGTTTATTACAGCACCATTGATGGTGTAGGTGCATCCTACGAACCGCATGTCAAGAGATGAATGAAGAATATGGTACATGAAACCACAGTACCTCAAACCACAAGGAACACTTCTGTTTTCTGGTCACTTTAACTTTTTTTCTATCTTTTAGTTTCGCTAGTTTTCACACACGAAAACAAAGAAATGATGAATGCCTTTATTGTCCCTGTTATATTGTTAACCGTCATGTCCTTCATTTTTTTCTGCCCATGTTGTGGATTCTTTCTTCCTTATGTCTGAGAGCATCACACTTAAAATGACTTCTCTGGCTTAAGTCAAGTTACGCATCTGATGCTAAATGTCGTGACTAGCTTCACTGACACTATTCTTACTCAGGACCCACTGAGTACCCTAAATCCCAAATCATATCCAATATGGTAAGAATATGACGTTTTCCAGTGAGCCTCTGTATATCAGCAAAAGAAAACACTGTCTCTATAACAGTGCCTAAATAAGCATGAAGCAGTACACCTCATGACTATTATCGCATTTCCATTTTTAATATTTTCTGAGACATTCATCTTTAAAACAAAAAATTAAGGTGACATAGGCAAACATGAAAATATATATTTATCATTTATTAATTCACAGAAACTTCTTAAAAACAAGAGGAATTATTAACTTTACTATGGAATTACATGCAATAAATAGATATTTGTTTCTTATACAGATTTACTGCTAGATACAGTTTTTCTTCATATTATTTCTTCAAACTTTTTGAACTATGTACTTTGAAAGTACTTTGAATAATATTAAATATATCAGAGATACTCTTGTGAATTAAGGGTTAATATTATTAATTTAAACATTTTTTATTTTCATAGAATCATTTTATTTTCCTATGAATTATTTTGAGCTATTATAAATATTTGGATGGAAAATAATGTATTATTTGATGCTTTATTGGGAGCTGAATTTTATAATTACTTAATGTTTCCTGTGCTAAACATTTATTACCATTTAACAATGCAGTTCCCAGTTTTCATCGTTTTATCTAGTGACATAAACCACAGCATAATCCTCTATCAAATAGAACAGTTGATGCTTGCAACTACAAAAGCCATGCCCTGAAATCTGTAGTACTCATTTAAACGATAAATTGGCCACACTGCAAAAATAATTATTCTTTTATTTCTGTACACATTCTCAATGCTGAAAATAATTAATTTTCTTAGTTGTAATTTCCGGCTGTTTCTAGACTTACTAACATGTGATCTTGGAACATATTAACAGGGATCGTTTGAGCTATTTCTGTCCAGTGGCAACAAATGATTTAACACTGCAAAATACCCAATTTGTGAAAGTTCATTGTTGAGGAACCAACACTTCTCCTCCTAGGTAATTGACGGTGTTGGCATTAATTTGGACTAATCATTGCTAACATTCACACTAGAATCTCTTTCCTCAAGCTGGAATAAGTCATTAAAATGGCAAGACAATCTTCTCCACAGGTGTTGAAAACCAGATCCTTGCCTGTGGCAAACTTAATTAAGGTAACAGCTGGATACTTAAGCTCAAAAAGGAAAATTCAAGAGATGATAATAGTTCTGAAATACTCAAAGTGCAAAAAATGGTAAAAGGAAGTGTATTTAATTCTATGATTCCTAATATTCCTAATAGATATATGTTTTCTGGATGTTTGTAAAATTATAAGCAAGATATGGCTAAACAAAGTTTGAAACATTAAACTATAATGTGTGTGTGTGGACACACAAACACATATTACATGAAATCATGGAAATTTGGAGCTTATAGTATTGTTTGTAGCTCCTCAATAGTAAGAATATACATTTGTTATTGGTGTTGAGTTTCTCAAAAAATAATATACTGTTCTAAAAAGTGGTGTAATAGTTTTCAAGATAAAGCTTTCTAGAATTCCTCTCAAAAGGAGAGACAGAATAAAGATGTCTGTGGAAGCCTTCTTTCTACATTGGGACAGTGGAACTTTCAGGAAAATAATACTTTGGTGAGCGTACCTTTCCAGGAAGTCATCTACCTTGATCACCAAGCAATCTCAGAGATTTAAAAGCATAAAATATAATAAATCTGATCCATCATAAATCATTTTTTCCAGAATTTGCTTCTAAATTAACCTTTTGAGAAGATACGTTAAAATATATAATTATAAAGAAGTTACTGAAACTGTTTCCCTATGGAAGCAATCCTTTTTTCTGTCACAAAATATAGTACCACTAGTTAATATTGTGACAGGAACAAAACAGTTAAAATTTAAATTATTAAATAGCGAGGTAAGAAGCCTTAGACTGTATTTGGATGAACTTGGTTAAATTCACTTTGATCGGAGATTGCCGTTTTTTGTTGAAAAGCACCCGTTCCATAGACCTACTGCCTGATATTGGGTTTTTGTTTTGTTTTGTTTTGTTTTGTTTTGTTCATTTGTTTTTCCTGTATGGGTATTTCAAAAGTCTCCAGGCTTTTGCCATTTAATTAGCTTCCTGATATGACTTAAAGGGACCAAATCTACAAAGTACCTTTTACCTGGTCCAGCTAAAGAAGGAGAAAGGGGCTTACTTATGTTCCACATGCTACCAAGATGTGTACATGCCCACACGTCTTTGACCTCTGACTCAGGGATGTGAATGGTGTTCTAGCTCTGAACACCCCTCCCCAGCAGGAAAGCACCTCTCAGGGCATCAGTGACTATATATTTCTTTCCCTTCATTCAATTATGGCTTGGTGCTGTGGACTGTGACCTGTTTATGTTGTAATCATTTACTTGATAGAGAAACAGAATCCTAAAATAATCACTAGCAATCAAAAGTATAATTATTTAAAGATTTCTTATACTTACAACTTTTTCTTCTGTATCATTTACATTCATTTTTTTTCTCAAAAAGATTTCTGAGTGGTCATACATTTTTACTTTGTCACTGATATTTAGCATCTGAATAAATTTATCTAAATTGAATCTTCAAAAATAACAAATAAATTGCATCTTCAATTTCTTACATTTGATTAGAAGAAAGTTGACATAAATATATTGCATTCCCTAATGAATTTCTTCAAAAATTCTTTTCTGATTAGATCAACAGGCTATTTCCTGACATGTCCTAGGCTTGTTGCTATTGGTAATTTTAATCAGTTACACACTAGGCACAGATAATCTCTTCTGACAGACAACAGGGATAAAGGAGCAATTAAATCAACCTTAGAATATTGAATATGCATGAACAGAACTTTTCAAAGATGGACTAGAAATACTGTCTCAGAGTTCTAAATGTATTGATAGAACAAATGAGGAATGACAGTGGAAATAGCTACTTTAGCCCCAAATCCAAATACACAGGAGCAAGTTTCACGGAAATGGATTAGAATTCAATACTAAACACATGTACTTTAAAATCTTATTTTGTTATTTTCCTATTTGCTTCATTTTGTAAATTATATTTATACCTACTAATATTGTTATAACATGAATGATTAATGGAAACCAATGATTTGAATCTCTTTACCGCCAACTTACACACCCATGCAGATTACCATTTTAAAAAAAGAAATCTTGAAACACCCTCATCCTCCCTTGTCTTGTACAGCGTTGGACATACTTGCCTTAGCTTTTAAAGTACCTTGGAGATATAACGGACTTCTGCTATATTTATCTCTAGAATTCAAATTTAGAAGTATTGTAAATGTTAAAATATGAACTCTACATGAGCTACGCCCTGAGTTGATTGTCTATGTAGGATACAAGGTAATTAATTACTTAACATTCATCTTAATATCATATTATAGAAATGTGAAGTAATCATATTTTAATATCTATAACATCATTTTTCATATTATTTGTACAATAAATTCCAAGCTTATAAAGACATCCATAATGGAAATTAAATTAATTTTAGGTTCCCAGTAGTCATAGATCATGGGTGGTTTTTCCAGAGTTGGTTTGGATGAGAAGTAACCTATGATATTTTATTTACTCATCTTCATTAACATGTCAATGTATCCATACCTCTGGCCCATCTAGCAGCTGGAATACAAATTAAGAAAAGAAATACAGAAACTGAAAGATAATTATTAATATAGCAAGTGATGATGCAAAGAAGTTGAACATCACTTGTTCCTATATGTACTGGCTGGTTTTGTGTCCACTTGATGCAAGCTGGAGTTATCACAGAGAAAGGAGTTTCAATTGAGAAAATACCTCTATGAGATACAACTGTAAGGCATTTTCTCAATTAGTGATCAAGTGGGGAGGGCCCCTTGTGGGCGGTACCCTCTGTAGGCTGGTAGTCTTGGGCTCTATAAGAAAGCCAGTTGAGCAAGCCAGGGCAAGCAAGCCAGTAAGAAACATCCCTCCATGGCCTCTGCATCAGATCCTGCATCCTGACCTGCTTGAGTTCCAGTCCTGACTTCTTTTAGTGATGAATAGCATGATGGAAGAGTAAGCTGGATAAACCCTTTCCTCCCCAACTTGCTTTTTGGTCATGATGTTTTGTGTAGGAATAGAAATCCTGACTAAGACACTATATGATAATCATTTAATAAATTCATTTATTTTATATATTTATACTTTTAATAAATATTCTAAGTGCTATTTCCCCCAACTCCATATGTTCCCTGCTCACCATACTTAACTTTTATTGTACAACAGTGTTTTCCTTTGTGTATCATTTTGTTTTTGTTGCTTGTGCTTTTAGGTGTAACCTCAAAATCGTCACTCAGCATAATGTCATGAACCATGCCATATTATATTTCCACAGTCATAGGTCACCTACTGTGATTTTCAGTCTTTTCTGAGTTGAAATTTGAAGAGTGAGAGAAAGAGATTAACTTTTATTCTTCTGAATGTGGGCCTCTCGTTGTCATAGCACTGTTTATTAAAATGACTCTTTTCTTAGCACCATGAAAACCAGTACATCAGAAGCATTTTATTTTGGGGTCTCTATTCTGTCCTGTTGAGCAGGTTCTGTTTTCTATCAGGACCACATTGCCTTTAGTTACTATGGTTTGCTGTGATACTTCTGAAAGTCAGATAATGTGATTTTTCCAGCATCTCTTTTCACTGCCAACTGCAATGCTTTCTTATGTGCTCTGAAGTTTCATACTTATCTGAATAATATTTAATATTTTATATATGTAAGTGAAGAACACCTTTGGTATAGATTTAGTGGTACTTTCATGTGTTTGTCTTACTTTTTGTTCAGTCATATAATGCTATTGTAAAATGGAACCAAAATATGCATATGAGAGTTAAATCCTTTATCACTTTAGCTCTACCTACCCCTTTAGACTTCGAAGCTTGTAATGTGCTGGCAATTCCATGGTGATTCTCTTGCAATACTTTTCTATTTCAAAAACAGCAGTGTAAAATTTTACCAAAGAAATCGGAAAAGAAAAGAAGTAAAAACATAAAATCAGTAATACTGATGATTTATTACTATTCTTAATAATGAAGTATATTACTAAATAACTATTTAATTCAAACATATACATACATGAGGATACACATAAATATTTATAGGGATATTTCATAACCTCGATCACTTAAATTATTAAAAACAAAAATTTACAAATGAATACAAATCTTATTTTTATTAATTTACATTTGTGAAATATATCTTACCTGTGTTGTGATTTTTATCAATTGTAGAACATGTAGTTAGTATGGGAAGGGATCAGAGTATAATTTTCAGTACACATTTAACAGGTAAACACTAGGAATTCAACTCAGACTCTCAGTTGTTGATAGGAGGTTGTTATGTTTTCAACTGAGCTGTGTCCTCATTTGGATAATGAGAATTTAAGATGTATATTGAACATAACACTTTATGCTTGACTATCATGGTAAGAATAGTAAAAATGTCTATATTTTCTTTTACAAGTAATCATAAATACCTAGGTAAACTGAGGGGTCATTTATATTGATACTTGTGACATCACTCAAGTTCACTTCAATACCTAGCATAGAATAACAAAATAGGCAATGAGTTAGGGTTGTGCTCTTGTCTAATACACACACACACACACACACACACACACACACACACACACACACACAGTCGCGCGCGAAGAGAGAAAATATATATATTGTATATTGTGATGTTGCAGAAATCAATGAACATTTACAATTTTAGAACTGTTAGGGATTAAGGGAATCTTGAAGTTACAGCAAATACATTATGAATCTTAACGTGAACATCAGCCCACAGATGCTAAGGTAACATGCTCTCCTGTTGGAATCCAAATATAGCCTACAAATTGACATTTTAAGTGCCTGCTTCAAAGCTGGTGGTATTACGTTGGGGCATTCTATAGACTCCTGGCCCAGCTAGGAGAAGATAACTGCTTGGAAAAACCTGAAGATTTTTATTTCCTTATGTTTCTGGGCCATATCCTCTGTTTTCTTCTCTAACAAGACACAGACACAGACTCAGACACACACACACACACACACACAGACACACACAACTCTACCATATACTCCTACTGCAATTATCATAGCCTTCTCAAGAACTCTACAAGATTCTGATGCCATAATCACAGTCATTGTCCCACCTTCAATCCATTTCTCACTAATTGACTTATGTACCTCTAAGCTGGAAGCCCTCATACAACCCTGCACAAAAACATCAGAAACAAACAAAAGAAAAGTAAAATAAGGTTTTAAGTTAGTTTTTTTACATCAATAAGAAATGAAATAATACAGTGAGAGTACAAATTAGACAAGCCACTATATAGAATATAGCAGTGTGGATAACCTCAAATAAATATGTATATCTATATTTATATCAATATCTGCATACATTTATCACTGTACTGTTCACAAATTATATATATATATATAATACATATACATGTATATGTATTTTACATATATACATATATATAATATATATATACATATATATTTTATATATATATATATTATAATATACTCTTTGTACCAAGAAAGAAGGGAAGATAATTCTAGAGATCAACACTTCTCTTTTTTGTCCTGTTCAACCCTGATTATCCTAAGTAAATTTTCTGCAGCATATCTTCTTTCCTTTAATCTTCTCTGAAAATACTTCCTCAAATACACTCAGAGATAAACCTCACTACTCACTTGAGTTTGTCATCTATTCAACCTGACTATATAATAACAATCATTGGTCAACCCCTTGACAATTCTCCATTCAAACATAGCACTGTTAAACTAAAACTTGACCAGGACAACTTTTAAAATAAAAACATTTACTTTGGTTATCTGGTTCCAGAAATTTAGTCTGTGACCCTCATGGTAGGGAGAATGCCAATGGGAAGGCAGGCATGGTGCTGCAATGGGAGACGGAAGCTTAGATCTGATCCACAAGTATTAGGCAGAGAGAGCTAACTGAAAAGAGCATGAACTTTTGAGCCCATCCCAGTAATACCTCCTTCTGTAAAGACAAACCTAATCCTTCCCAAACAGTTTCACCAACTGGGGACTGAGCATTCAATATAAGAACCTATTGCGGCCATTCTCATTCAAACACTACATGGAAAGCATACTGTTTGGGAGCTTTCCTTCAGAATATCTTTCCTAAGGTCTTATTGCAACAATAGGTTTCCCATTAATGTCACCAGTCTTAAGAGCTATAGCTCTCCTCTCTGCAAATACTGTGACTTACCAACAACTTTAACACTCACAATACTTTTCTGGCAAAACTGTATATTTTTAAAAACTTCCTGTCCTCAATTTTTATATACCTCAACAAATACAGTAATGAATAACAATATTATATTCTGAATGCCATGCTATTTTGAGATTTTTTCCACAGATCATATTTGGATTAACTGTCAACTGGACTATCAGGTCATAGACCTGATATATCATATACTGTAATATCAGAATGTTTAGCCAAAGGTCCCTTGAATGACGTTCAGTTTTATTATCAACGGAATGGTTGTTCCGTGAAACCACAGTAGCCCATTCTTTACCATGCTAATTTCTATTGAATTAATTTCTATTAGTTTCTATTTTGGTCTTTTAAAACACCACCCAAAGGCTCAATGAAATCTGCATAATTTTTTTTTCTCTAACCTAAGTTTGGAGGTCATAAACTTCTGAGAAAAGCTCTTAAGTTTCTTAGGCTAGTGATCTAAAGAAAAATTAATCTCAGCATCAGCCCTGACTCTACACATTAGTTTTTTTGTTTGTTTGTTTGTTTTGTTTGTTGTTTGTTTGTTTGTATTTGTTACTTTTCTAGCTGTCATGACTGGTAGGGCAGCATAGCAGATGGAAGAGTTGTTTGGGTTCACGCTGTAGTATATAGTCTATCCTTCTGATAAAGGCTTGTTGGGAAAGTCCCAGATCCCTAAAGTTTTACTCTTTGTAGGCTTTCACAGACATGCTTAAAAGTGTAGTCCTTTCATGATCTGCTCATGTTTAAAATGAAAACTAGAAGTTAGCTGTGCCATTTGCCGGAAAGCAGAAAGACGGGAGGATAATTATGTTTATTAAATAAACCAAAGTCACGCAACTCTTGCAGTCTTCATTCTGATCAAAGTAAGCACTGGCTATAAAAGTGAACCTGGGCCTCTCGGTCCTTATGGAAATCTATAAGGGAGTGGTACCCCAAGGGAGAAAAATATAGCATGAAATTCAATTACAACTTTCTATATGGAGACCTGAAAATATTACAATGAAACTAAGTATTTTGAGCAATAAATAAACTAATCATTAACATAATATATAATCTGTTAGCATACATTTTATCATGCATACATGAACTTGAATTTGGCCAGTTTTGCTTAGTTTTCATAGTTCTGAAATTATTCACATTCCAGATATTCTTCAATAATATGTCACTACAAAACATAGAATTTAAAGATCAGATATTAAAGGAAAAGAAGAGATGGGACACAGCATGTAAAATATCTGCAACACAGAGAATGGTAGCCTATAAAGTAGCATTTATCTTGAAGAAATATAGGACCCTTTGAAACTATGATATGAAAATGCATAATATCTTCTCATTTTATAAATTGTTTTATTTTTATTTGGACCATAATAATGTAGTTAGCTATCTATCATCTATCAATAGTCAATATCCCTTTTTAACCAATTATTAAGTAAATAAAAAATGTCTTCCATTGAATCACTATTTTTGCTTTCTTAGACAATCTCACTAATAATGATTTTTATCTCATAAATCCTTTGTGTGCCAGTGTACATAATGTGCTTATAAAAAGAGATATATTTATATTTGAATGTCTGTATAAATAACATTTAAAAAAACATTAATGTGTATTTACTATTTTACTAGCATGTGTTGCTATGATAACAACTCCTAAAATCTAGTTTCTGTCTCTGTATTGTTTCCACAAAAGGCTCAATTCTTCATGACAAATTCATAAATGGTTCTTTGTATATAGGATGGTGCATTTTTTGTTGTTTCTTATGTCTCTTGTTTCATTTAACTACTGCTTATTTCCTTCCTCAAGCCTTATGATATATTTATTTTTGTGATTAATACATTCCACTTACAATAAACTTTACTATTTGTGTTTGTGTGAAAAGGAATTATATGTAGTAATGATTCTAATTGTCTTGAAACTTTATTCCCTCTTACATAAGATATAAGCCAGTACTCCACAAGGACTGAACTCGGAGATGTTTTCAAAAGTATCTCTGATCTCCACTCATCTTGCATTCTTTCCAACAGAAACCCAAACATCACTTTCTTTACAAAATTCTGATTGAAGTCATATCTATCTTAGAAGGTTTAATATCTTAAAATATGCTAAGAGTCTGGGAACTTCTGATCAAAGTAGCTATCAAAATACAAAATATGCCTGGCATTGTTCTCAAAGGGTAAACAGCAATTATTTGGGAGCTTTGTACCATCCCTCCGGTCTCCATGATCTGATCTGCTGCATGAAGCTAGTTCACCGTTGATTAAATGCTCTTATCTGCACCACCACACTAATCTTTCGTGGCATCCAAGCTTTTATTTTTATCTTCTTTACACAGTCTCCTTCAGGCTCTACAGATGTGAGTAAACTATAAAGCAATTGCAAACCAGCAGTCACAGTTTCCTATTCCACAAGTCGGTTTTCATAAAGCTCTCTGTAGGTCACTACATTCTCTGGCAATATACAGTCCATTTCTTCAAATCCTTAAAAGTATCTGAAAGTATTGAAAACTTGGCTCTCCTTTCAACTTTTATTCAAATAGCAAAATGTTTTCTCCAGCACGTGATTTCTTAATTAAAATTCATATAAGAAAATTCTGTTGTACTGCATTCATTAATTTTTCAAATACTAATATTACTTGAAAGTATAATGGAGATATTATCTTGTATTTATCTCCCTGAGTTATCATCATCATAATGACATAGAAGGAGATGACTTAGGCCTACTTCTTTTGAGATACTTTTGTATCTCATGATTGTGAAAATTGTAAAAATAATGAGAAAATTTAATTAAATTACCTATATTTTGTGAAAGTTGTAAAATTGTGATTATCAACTAAGAAGTATTAGCATATGACATGTACAAAATTCAAATGCAAAATGAGAGATATTTAAATGAATAAACTTTCACATTTAGAGATAGCCTTTTTTAAATATTCTTTCAATTATAAATACAATGTTCACAATATATAAATAATATAAAATATTTAACTATGGTAAAAATAAGAGTTGTTAAAAATAAGGAAGAGGCAGCAGAGCATCTCAGTAAAGAAGTTGTACAACAAGGATGAGTGTCTGAGTTTGATGCCCAGAACACAATACAGTTGTTGGCTAAGAGCCTGAGCTCAGAACTGAAGAAGAGACAACAGATAATGTCCTTGTAGTTCACTGACCAGAAACTTGACCTTAATTGTGAACTATTAACTTTAATGCAATGAGGGACTTGTCACAAATGACATTTACAAAGTTTCTGAAAATGACACAGGAGGTTGTCCCTTGATTTTCAGACATTCCTACACACTTAAATGTGCATTAACACACAAAAATGAAGATTATTTTATCTCTCTTTATCTCCCTTTCTTCTCCTTCTTCTTCTCCTTCTTCTCCTCCTCCTCCTCCTCCTCCTCCTCCTCCTCCTCCTCCTCCTCCTCCTCCTCCTCCTTCTTCTTCTTCTTCTCTGAAAAGCAAATATTGAATTTAAAAAGAACAATAGGAATAAATTCATTACAATCAGGACATTTTATTCTATTGTGCAGATCATGTCTAGTTAATATGCAGAAATGGAAATTTAGCAATAAATTATCAATATAAGGAACAGAAACGTTGTGGGAAATATTAAAAAATGAACCACCAACTCCCTGCGCTCCTGCTTCTCTCAACCTGCCAACTCCCCAGTGGAGCCTGACTGCACTCCTGCTCTCCTGCCACAGGCTACTCTTTCTAGCTACACCCCTCCCTGTAGCCTCTGACTGAGATGCTAGTTCCCTCTCTGCCATTGGCTGCCACATCCCAGTAACCAAGTAAATCAAAACTCTTGAACCTTAATAACCAATCAGATTTATGTATCAATAAATTCTCAACTTACAAGGTGCCAATGCAATGATTTCGGAAACAATTGATAATGATAAAAAAAATTATCCTACTTATTCTAACTTTTCAATATCATAACTATCTGCGGCTGGTTATAGCCACGATGGTTCACTCCCGCCACCATCTTCCCTTCTTCCTCCCTTCCCTGAACAAAGCTTTTAGTTTCTGGAACTCTCAGCTCCACCTCCTTTTCTTTGTCCAATCACAGGCCTCCAGCTTTCCTACTGTAATTGAACAAGGACAATCCTGCAACACAGAAAAATAATTTTTAAAATTAAATTATTTTATTTATTTACATTCCAAATGTTGATCCCCTTCCTGAGTTATTCAACCCATCTCCCCTTCACTTTGCCTCTGAGAGGGTGCTCCCCTTACCCCACCTCCATTTTATCCCCCCTCCACATCTCCTTCCCTGAGGTATCAAGTCTCTACAGGGTTAGGCACACCCTCTCTAACTGAGGCCAGACAAGGCAGACCTCTGCTACATATGTATGGTGGTCACAGGTCAGCTCATGTAAACTCTTTGGTTAGTGGCTTAGTCTCTGGGAGTTCCAAGGGGCCATGGTTAGTTAATACTGTTATTCTTTGTATGGAGTTTCAACCCCCTTCAGCTCCTTCAATCTTTCCCCTAACTCTTCCATAATGGTCCCTAACTTTAGTCTAATGGTTGGCTGTAAGTATCTCCTGTCCCTTCTAATACCTGACCCCTGTTTCCCTCTCCCTCCTTTCTTTCTCTCAGGTCTGTCCCTTGCTCTACCTCTTGTGATTATTTTATTCCCCCTTCTATGTAAGACTTAAGCACCCACACTTGGTCTTCTTCCTTCTTAAGCCTCATTCATATGGTCTGTGAGTTATATGGTGGATATTATGACCTTTTGCACTAATATCCACTTATCAGCAAGTGCATACCATGTGGGTTCTTTTGAGCCTGAGTAATCTCTCAGGATGATATTTTCTAGTTCCATCCACTTGCCTGCACATTTCATGAAGCCATTTTTTTTAAGAGCTGAGTTGCACTCCACTGAACAAATATACCCCGTTTTCTGCATCCATCCCTCTGTTGAGGGACATCTGGGTTGTTTCCAGCTTCTGGCTATTATAAATAATGCCACTATGAACATAGAGGAGCATGTGTCCTTGTTTTATATTGCAGCATCTTTTGGGTATATGCCCAGGAGTTGTATAGCTGGATCTTCAGGTAGAATTATTTCAAATTTTCTGAGTGTCTTAGTTAGGGTTTTACCTCTGTGAACAGACACCATGACCAAGGCAACATTATAAGGACAATATTTAATTCAGGCTGGCTTATACGTTCAGAGGATCAGTCCATTATCATGAAGGCTTCTAGCAGAGTACTGACTTTTAGGTAGCTAGGATGAGGGTCTGAAGCCCATACCTACAATGACAAACCTACTCCAACAAGGCCACCTCTCCTAATAGTGCCACTCCCAGGGCCAAGCATATACAAAACATCACATTCCACTCCCTGGCCCTCATAGGCTTGTTCAAACATATGAATCTACGGGGACCATACCTAACCTAGCATAATGCAATATACATTTAGCCCAACTTCCAAAGTCACCAAAGTCTATAGAAATCTCAACAATGTTAAAAGTCCAAAGTTCAAGGTCTCTTCTGAGATTCATCCAATTACTTAACTGCAATTCCCAAAGACAGGAAACCAGCTGGGGAAACTCCAACCTCGGCATCTCCATGTCTGAGGTCAAAGTGGTCTTCAGATTTCCACTCCTTTTACATCTTTGTTGACTGCAACAAATATCTCTCTCCTGGGCTGGTTCCACCATTAGCAGCTTTCCTTGGTGGGTCTCCCATGGCTCTGACATCATTAACATCATTGGGTCTCCAAGGCACCTTCAATTTCATAGCTTCTTGTTCCAATATCTGGGATCTAAACATGACCTCCTGGGCTCCACCAAAGGGTTGGCATCACTTCTCCAGCTCTGCCCTCTGTAGCACTCTAAGCTCAGGTTGATCCACTGTCACTGCTGTTCGTGTTCACTGGTGATCATCTCCATGGTCCCGGCATCTCCAATACACTGAGGTCTTACAGTACAACTAGACTTCACCAATAGCCTCTCATAGACTCTCTTCATGGTGCCAAGCCTCAACTCCTTTACATGACCCCTTTAGTCCTGGGCTGTGAACTACAACTGAGGCTCTACCTCCACCAAAGGCCTTCCATGGCCTCTCACAGTGCCAAGTCTCAGCTGCTCCTCATGACTCCTTCATGACTTCAAAACCAGTACCACCTGGGTGATTCTTACACACTACCAAGTACAGCTGCAGTATGAGGTACAACCTTGGCTATCTCTGGGACAAAGCTTCTTTATGCTCTCAGAATCAGAAGACTTCACCTCAATAATGCTGGTCTATTCTTAATCACCACTAATTTCTTAACTCCAGTTAACCAGCATCAATTGTCCCAGAAGTCTCCTTCTCCTCTTGAATATAAAGCCAGAGACACATGACAGAACCTCCTGAGTTCTGTTGCTTGCAGGTGCTGGAACATGGCCCCCATTTTCTATTACATTATCACTAACTCCCTCTTTTCCATTTCCTTTATTACTTAAGCTTGTCTATCCTAAAACTTTCTCTGTAGATGGACCTTGACCTCAAAGATCTGCATACAGGTCTTCTGAAATTAAAGGTGTGTACCACCATGTCTGGATTTAAGCTTCTCTTCACCTAGAATTTGCTCTGTCTTAGGCTGGTCTTGAACTCATCGACCTGCTTGGCTTTATCTTCTGGGATTAAAGGTATTCACCAACATGCCTGGATCTAAAATTAGCTGGGTAAGATCTTGTCGCAAAGCCCCACTCCCTTCATTCAATTTAATATTCTTGAACACAGGATTCAGCTGCATTTCACTTCCTGGTGTCACTTAAATATTGAACCATATAGTTTATATTTTCCCTGTCTCAGCTTGCTATGCTTGTTTACAATGCTCTTCATGAGATTTAACCAGTGAACAAAGTTCATGATGGGTGTTTCTGAGACTTCCTTTGTCAGTGTAATTAATGTGAGTCTCTTCACCTTAGCCTCAGGCAGACTCTTTAGACAAGGGCAAAATGTAGCCACAGCCTTCACCAAAGTACCACAAAAACTGTCTTTTGGCCACATACCGAAATTCTCCTCTGAAACCTCTTGGGCCAGGTCCACACAGTTCAAATCACTCACAGCAACAATGTCTTCCATATTCATTTTAGGATATCCCATTATGCCCCCACTTAAAGCATTCCACTGCTTCTCAAATCCAAAGTCCCACAATCCATATTCTTCCAAACACAACCATGATCAAGGCTATCAGCAGTACCCCAGTCCCTGGTACCAACTCTGTCTTAGGGTTTAATGCTGTGAACAGACACCATCATCAAGACAACATTATAAGGACAATATTTAATTCAGGCTGGTTTACAGGTTCAGAGGTTCAGTCCATTAGCATCAAGGTGGGAACATGACAGCATCCAGGCAGGCATGGTACAGGAGGAGCTGAGAGTTCTACATCTTCATCTGAAGGCTGCTAGCAGAATACTGACTTTTAGGTAGCTAAGGTGAGTGTCTTTAGCCCATGCCTACAATGACCCATCTACTCAAACAAGGCCACCCCTCCCAATAGTGCCACTCCCAGGGTCAAGCATATACAAACCATCAAACTGAGGAACTGTCAGATTGTTTTCCAGAGTGGTTGTACCAGCTTGTAGTCACACCAGCAATGTAGAAGTGTTCCTCTTTCTCCCTATCCTTACCAGTATCTGCTGTCACCTGAGTTTTGATCTTAGCCATTCTGACTGGTGTGAGGTGGAATCTTGGGGTTGATTTTATTTGCATTTCTCTGATGACTTAGGATGTTGAACATTTTGTTAGTTCCTTCCTGGCCATTCGAGATTCCTCAGTTGAGAATTCTTCGTTTAGCTCTGTATCCCATTTTTAATAGGATTATTTGATTTTCCGGAGTCTAACTTCTTGAGTACTTTGTATATACTGGATATTAGCCCTCTATCAGACATTAGAATTCTTTTGTAATGAGTTCAATTCATAGCCCTATTTTACACTTTAATTATTAGATTTTAGGGCATTCATTCTTTCTCTAAGAAGATGGTAATTGAAGCATTATATGTTTTTATCATCAATGAAAGCTATAACTCCAAATATTTGTATAAAAAAACCTTTGAAAATACAGATGTAATGACACATGTCTTTTATTCTATCATCAGGGTATGTGTTTGGATAACATGTGAGTTCAAGGTTAGCTTGGTCTATATACCAAATTCCAGGTTAGCAAATGCTACTGCATGAGACCCAATCAAGAAAAGTATTTCACTGTGGAAGAGAATTGGTTTCTTTTTTTTTTTTTTTTTTTTATTTATTTATTTTTTGATATTTTATTTACATTTCCGATGATTCCCCTTTTCTTTAGAAACCCCGTGTCCCC
>CM052716.1:21172276-21232492 GCA_028551405.1 Uromys caudimaculatus | reverse complement strand
GTGTTTCTCAGCCCTGCGAATTTCCTCAGTTGAGAATTCTCTGCTTAGCTCTGTTCCACATTTTTTGATAGGGTTATTTGGTTTTCTGGAGTCTAACTTCTTGAGTTCTTTGTAAATATTGGATATTAGCCCTCTATCAGACATTGGTTTCTTGATGGGCAAAGGAATCACCTCTTCTTGCCAAACACACAATCACATGCAAAAGTCACCACATATAAACAATTAAAAAGTAAAGTAAATATTTTTAAAAGAAGTGACTGGACAGCACAATAACAGAAATAAGACTTATAAAGTCTTAGAAAGCATGAGAAATACATCCTTGCTCTTACCACCTGCAAGTTACCACATTATGAAGACTAATGTCAAGAGAAGCTGCTTAAACAATGTAAACTCTATGATACTCTATACTTTTTGCATTAAATAATAATAACTTATTTGGGAACATAATGTTTGTGATGGAGAGTACTGTAGAACTGACCAGAAAATTTGAAATAATTTTAGTCAGTTTTGTTTTCCCAAAAATCTTGATCAAGTGTATTTGTATGTGGATATTTTTGTGGGTGCAGGGACTTTTTCATCTAGGTTGACAGCGTGTCTCAGAAAAGACTTGAGTTTCAAAATGAACAACTGCTGATATTAAGACCATATGACATTGAATTCTCAAAAACTGTAAGACACCATGGACATGCTTCAGATGATGTGATAGTTTGAAAAATATGATCCCCACAGGCTCATACACTTGAATGTATGGTGTCCAGTTGGAAGAATTTTTAGGGAACAATTGGGAGCTATGACATTGTTGGAGTAGGTGTGACCTCGTAGGAGTAGATGTGTCAACAGGAATGGGATGTGATGTTTCAAAAGCCCATGGTGGCCCAGTTTTTCTGTCTTCCTCTCATTTCCACCCTCTCCCCTTCTTGGATGCAGAAAGCTGTAGCCCTCAGCTCCCTTTAGATACTCCCCCTGAAGTACAAGCGCCCGTGCTCCCTATAATAATGATAATGTCCCAACTCTCTGAAACTGTAATCAAGACAACAACTAATTGCTATCTTTTATAAGAAGGTTATTTTTTTTTGTCATGGTGTCTCTTCACAGCAATAGAACATGGACTGAGATAAAGGGTCAAGGCACTTGCTTTCAGGCCTTTCTTCATGAGTTGGAGGCCTATAATCCACACATGTGCTGGAAGGAAACAATGAAATAAGTACTCATTGTAAGATGGAAAATTGTGACAAACATCTTAAATAGCTTAAATAATAGTTCGTACAAGGATGGAGAGTGCACATTTTAGTATCTCTCCTGAAATATAAAAAAAAGATAAGTATGGTTTCTAAAATGTTGATATTCTTTTCAAAGTATTTCATAATTTTATTCACAAATATTTGAATCAAAGAAATGCAAGCATTGTTTCTATATTATGCCTATACTTATTAATTCACATTGTTAAATAAAAGTGACTTTCAGTAAGGAACAGCTATGTGTGTTTATGCAGTAATTAAACTGATTTATCGTTGTAGGGGATAAGAGAAAAGTGATCATTGACATTAATACTTTGAATGCATTTTCTTTCATTTAAAAGTATCAACATTTCGACTTAATTATATGCTTTCATTAGAGTTGAGATAATTATAGTTTTAAAAGATGATAAGATACAAAATAGAACTTTAGAGATTCTTTTTGTTTTTCTACTTTACTCTAAATATATAACTCATTAAAATCTTAATAATAAGCAATGTCAAACACTTTCTTTTTTATGTGAACTGTACTTATTTGAAGAAAATATTAGTTATTAGAGTTCAAGTAAGTTCACATTGATCACTAATTTAGAGTGTACCTAAAAAATTAAATATGCACACAAGTAGCTGGTCTTAATTTTTAAATATTTTAAAATATATTTGTTAAATTGAAAACACCATTTCTGAGAGAGCTCTAAATCTAAGGTACCTATACAGTGCTATAACAATATTAATCTTACTTCCATTTGCAGCAAACTTTAAATCTGACTACTATGTTTTGAGGGAGGATATTTGCATCTGTAGAGGTTAATCCAAATATCTGCGTTAAGTCTGCATGCAATTTACTGTCTCACAATTCATGTATTCAGTAATATTAATTTTCCTTTTCTTTTTTAAAAGAAAATTTTGATCATTGAACATATTCTTCAAATAATCATGGTTGAAATCAAACAAAAACTGTATAATGAATTCCTGTCACCAACTTCCTTGAATGCAATTTTTTTCATTCATTTCTATCCTTGCTATAAAAATCTTCCTTCAGTCTAATACAAACACACACACACACACACACACACACACACACAGAATTTTAAAAGAATGGACATAGAGAGCCATAGCATGCCCACGTTCCTCTATGAGACCTGGAAAGGGGAAAAAATTTTGAAATGTAAATAAAGTAAATATCCAAAATAAAAAATAAAATAATATAAAAAAAAGAAAGATAATTCACCCTAAGATCTGAATTATAATGATATTGATACAATTTTCTCCAATCTTTCCTTCATATTCATAGCCATTATTCAATTAGATCCAATATTGATCAGCTGTATATGTCTCAATAATCAGAAAATGTTTTTCCTGTGCACCTCACATACAATTTTCTCTAAAATTCAGAAATTTCATTTCATCTTGCACCTAAGGTGCTTTCTTCCTGTAGGACACATTTTCTTTTGTTCTTAAGAGCATTTCTAGACATGCACAAATCATGTTAATACAAAAATTGTCGATTTTCATATCCTTTTAAACCAAACCTTAAGAAAGTTAAAGATTCATTAAAGTTATATCAATTACTAGTGACCCCTATATTTATTGGGCACTGTTGTTTCGTTCTATTAATGTGCCACTTGTATATTTATTTAGATCAATGGATCACATGTATTCAACCTGTACTATTCTTAAAGTATGTATATAACACCACAAGAGCCACTGTGTTTTTATTTATTTGACCATTCTCCTCATACAGGAAAATACAAGGCAAAAAATATAGTTTGGAAAAATAATAAAATCTACAAATAAAATGAAATAAAATAAACAGCTTTTTGGTGATAGAATTTGGTAAAAATAAACAGCACGAGAAAGCTGAACAGAATGAACATTGGAGCTAAAATATATGTGAAGAAACAGTCAGATATGGCAGATTAGTAATTATCAGCTCAGGAAAGGGAAGAATAAACCTACAAGCAAAAGCAAGTTTGGTTTGTCCAAGAAACAGAATATCATAAAATCAGCGGAATAGAAAGGAATTTGACAAAGAAGGAAGAATCTGTATTGTGCCTAGCATAAGTTTGTTTTTCCAATTTCATTTCCCATCTTAATTTTATATACACATATGTTCTTAGAAATACCTCTTCATTATGTTTTTTTTTTTGTACCCAAAAGGGGAAAAATCAGCTGTACCCATTTGTTCTCAAAATTCATAATAGTCTGTGAGCAATTTGTGCCATTTGGTGTTTGTTTTATTTATTATAACACTCGTGACAATGAATTTTCACTTCCTTCTGTCTCCCACGAGGTCTTCCCTAACCAGAGACACAGGAGGGATAGGGCATCAGTCAGAGACAACCAGGTAAGTTAACATCAAAGATAACCAGATTGCAAGACATAGGCAACAGAAACCAATGTAACTTGGCACGTTCAAAACACTGTTCTCCCACCACAGCAAGCCCTGGGTACCCTAACACACCTGAAAAGCAAGATTCTGAACTTCAAGTCCCTGAAGAAAGAAATCTAAGAAAACTTCAGAAGGTGGAAAGATCTCCCATGCTCATGGATAGGTAGGGCTACCATTGTAAAAATGGGCATCATACGAAAAATAATCAACAGATTCAAGAAAACCCCCAATAAAAATTCTAATTACCTCTCAATTGTGCAGAGACAGAAAGAGCAATTATCAACTTCATTTGGAATAACAAATACTCAGGATAGCGAAAAAATTCTCAACAACAAAAGAACTGGGGGAATTACCATCCCTGACCTAAAATCTATACTATGGAGCAATAAAGATGAAAACTGTGTGACATTGGTACAGAGACAGACAGGTCAATATATGGAATAGAGTTGAAGACCCACAAATAAGCCTACACACCTGTGGACATTTGATCTTTAACAAAGAAGTTAAAACTATACAGTGGAAAAAGAAAGCATCTTTAATAAATCGTGCTGGTCAAACTGGCAGTTTGTATGTAGGAGAATGAAAATAGATAAATCCATATTTATCACCTTGCACAAAGCTCAATTCCAAGTGAATCGAGGAACTTTACATAAAATCTGATACTGATTCTAATAGAAGAGAAATTGGGAAAGAACCTTGAACACATTGGCATAGGGGAAAATTTCCTGAACAGAATACCAATGGCTCAGGCTCTAAGATAAACAACTGACAAATGGTACATCCTGAAACTGAACAACTTCTATAAGACAGAGGGCACCATCAATAGGACAAAATGGAAGCCTACAGATTGGGGAAAATGTCTTTACTAACCCTAGAACCAATAGAGTGCTAATATCCAAAATATACAAAGAACACAAGGAGTTAGACTTGAGAAAACCAAATAGCCCAGTTTAAATTGGGTACAGAGCTAAACAGAGAATTTTAAACAGAGGAAACTCTAATGAGTGAGAAGCATCTAAAAAAAAAGTTCAACATCCTTATTCATCAGGGAAATGCCAATCAAAATGACCCTGAGTTCCATCTTACATCAATTAGAATGGCTAAGATCAAAAACTCATGTGACAGCACATGCTGGAGAGGATGTGGTATAAAGTAAACTTGTCCATTGCTGGTGGTATTGCAAACTGATTCAACAACTCTGGAAATCAATCTGGTGGTTCCTCGAAAATTTTTAATTAGTTTTTCCTGAATAGCCAGCTATACCACTACTAGGAATATACCCACAAGAACATGAGGTGCACTATGTTCATGGCAGCTTTATTTATAATAGCTAGAAGCTGGAAAAAAAACAGATTCCCTCAAAGAAGCATGGATGCAGAAAATGTGATGAATTTACACAATGGAATACTACACAGCTATTAAAAAGGAGGACATCATGAATTTTCCATGCAAATGAATGTAATTGTAAAATCTCATTCTGAGTGATGAAACCCAGGTTTAAAAAGATATGCATGGTAGGTACTCATTGTTAAGTGGATATTAGCCAAAATATTCAGAATACCCACTCACAGACTATATGAAGATTAACAAGAAGGAAAGCCCAAGCTTTGATACTTCAGTCCCACTTAGAAGAGGGTGCTAAATAATCACTTGAGGCAGAGGTATGAAGGGACCTGAGTTGAAGAGGAATGGGTGACAGAAAAGGAGAGCCGTTTCAGGTATGATGGGAGACAGTAGAAGCCCAGAGGGCCAGGAGAATAAACAGAAATATGCAGCAGTGTTGGGGTGGAGAATGGAGGGAATTCTCTAGAAAGTCCCATACACCTGGAATGTGAGAAGCTCCCAGAACCCAATGGTGATGACATTAGCCAAAATGGCCCCCAGTTGAGGGATGGGGCCACCCACACATCTCAAAATTTTAGGCCCAGAATTGTTACTGTCTAAAGATACTTACAGCCAACCATTGGACTGATCCATGGTCTCCTATGGAAGAGTTAGGGGAAGGACTGAAGGAGCTGAAGGTGATTGCATCCCCATAGAAAGAACAACCATATCAACTAACTGGAATACCTCAGAGCACCTAGAGACTAAGCCACCAACCAAAGAGCATACATGGACTGGTCAGTGGCTCCAGATACATATGTAACAGAGGACTGCTTTGTCTGGCCTCAGTGGGAGGGGATTGCTTGGTTCTATAGAGGCCTGATGCCCCAGAGAAAAAAAGATGTTAGAGCACTGAGGTGGAAGTGGGTGCAATTGTCAGGGAGCACCTCTTAGATGTGAAGGGGAAGGGGACAATGTGGGGCATTTCTGGAGGGGGAACCGGGAAGGGGGGACAATATTTGAAATGTCAAACATAAAATAAGAATAACGGCCGGGCAGTGGTGGCGCACGCCTTTAATCCCAGCACTTGGGAGGCAGAGGCAGGTGGATTTCTGAGTTCGAGGCCAGCCTGGTCTACAGAGTGAGTTCTAGGACAGCCAGGGTTACACAGAGAACCCCTGTTTCGAAAAACCAAAAAAAAAAAAAAAAAAAAACAGGAAAAAAAAAAAGAAAAAAATAAAAAGAAAAGAAATAATTAAGAAAATTATCTAATCAAATAATTTGTGTACATATCACAATTATTTGAAATTTATAAATATGGCAGGTCTTATGGAAACTCCAATCTTTATTTTCATAGAATATGAAAAAATACATACAGCAATATAGATCTAGATCTATATTTGTAGATAGGTAGATACTTGGTAGATGGATACATAGATACATACATACTATACATACATGTATGTGTACATACATACTTAAAAATCCTGAGAAAGCTGTATATTTTAATAGTTAAGAAGACCATACAATATTTGGTATGAAGTTTTTCTTACGGTCTGTATTCCACTTACTTTGGAAAGCCATTTTAAAAATGCATACCACTTGCTAGGATAATTTCTTTGGTGAGCATTTTGCTTGGAATTTATTTGCAGCATTTTCACATTGACATCTGGATCAAATGTCAATCACAGGCTATTTTAATGACGATGGAGCTTGTAAGTAGTGTTGGTTCCAGAATTATTTTTCCTGCCACAGATAATCTATATTTGTCTCTTATATATCTCTTTTGTGTTGAGATTTCTCATTTCCCCACCTACCTTAAAGTGTTTCAAAAGAAATAAATATCACCATGGAATTTTTGCAGTAATAGCTCAAAGTTTAATAGTTTCACCAAGGCAAATACTTACAGAGCTAATCATTTCTATTGAGGAAATTTGTATCCATTTCTCAGTGTTTTGACATAATTGTGAAGTCTTGAGAATACCTTTGCCTTTACAAATTGAAAAATATTAATGGAGAGTAGGTATGAATGTTTGAAAAGCTAAACATCTCAAATAAGAGCCTAGCACTTAAGATTTAACCAGATATATTTTAAGATTTATAAGACAAGTTTCATTTTCCAAAGTGTTACATGAGCTGACTACTGTGTACAGTAGAGTGCACATACACAATTACACACATATATGCACACATACACACACATCTCATATATTACGTATTTATAAAAATGATGTGTCAAATATATGTTACAGTAACAGAATATCAATATCAATAAATAAAATATTTAAATGACTATCTGAAGTTTTTTTCTTACTATGAATGTTATAGCTTTTAAGGAATGGAGAGTTTTAATCTGTTAGAAAGTCTCAGGGTGGTTGTGGAGTGGAAACTGGGAAAGCGGATAACATTTGAAATGTAAATAAATAAAATATCCAATTAAAAAAAAAAGAAAGCCTCACAGTCATCAAAATCATTGTATTCTTGTTTTTGTGACTAAATTACAATCTAGACACTGGGAGCAACATTTTTCAAAATATAAATGTACAGAATTTATTTTAATGATGACAGTTGTTAATGTTACTTTATTTAATATTCTTTAAACCATATCACATGTCACAGAGATTTCTTTTTTTTTTTTTTTTTTTTTTTTTTTTTTTTTTTTTTTTTTTTTTTTTTTTTTTTTGGTTTTTCAAGACAGGGTTTCTCTGTGTAGCCCTGGCTGTCCTAGAACTCACTCTGTAGACCAGGCTGGCCTCGAACTCAGAAATAAGCCTGCCTCTGCCTCCCAAGTGCTGGGATTAAAGGCATGCGCCACCACTGCCTGGCTCACAGAGATTTTTATATATTTCTATTCCTGCTGCTTTGGCACGTTGTCTAATGACAATATTTGTTAAGCTGATCTGCTCTCATGACTTAGACAAATTCTTAAACTTACTTAAACTAAAAATTAACAAACAGAAACAGAAGCATTAAATGTCTTGTGACGTTATTTTCTTTTACACAATTATGTTTCTACCAATTCTGTACTTTCATGATATTACATTTATTGTGTAAAAAAGCATTCCTTGTTTCAAACATTCAAATTTCTCAGTGAATAAAATATAAAAATAAAATCTTCTTACAGATTTCTTTGTTAAATATATATTATAAATAATTACAACATTTCACCCTTTCTTTTTTTCCTTTCAGATTCTCTCATTTACTTATAATGTTACTTAGAAGAATGCATTTTCAGGACTTAAAATTTGGTATTATCAAGGAATTATCAAGGAAGATTATTTCTCATACTCTCAGCATTTTTAATTGCCTGTAGTTCTTTAGCTGTGGTTCCGGGCTTGTGAGATACCTCTTCTAATCATTGTCTATAGGTGTCATTATTTTTTAGGTCATATTTAGACACCCATGTTGCTAAGACTTCATGAGTAGGCATATAGCATTTCTAGAAGACACAATCTCACAGAAGCATCAGTGGTACTCTGGCTCCCACAATCTTTCCCCACTCTTCTGCAGTAACTCCTGAGCCTTTCGATGCAGGTGTTGTTTTATTCATGGATCAGTTTGGACTGGGTTCTATGCCTCTCTATTGTAATAGACTGTGGTTTTCTGCATTGTCTCTGTCAGTTGAAAACAGAAACTCCCTTGAAGAAAAGTGATAACTACACTTATCTGTGGGCACAGGCATAAATTTTGAGAACATAGTTGTGGATTATGCTGGTTCAGTAAAATGGTGGTTGTTTTGAAGGTCTCCTAATTCATAATTTACAGTAACCAAGACACAGCTACACTGGCCATAACCTGACAAAATTAGTTGGCTAACTTAATCAGAATTTTCAAAAACCTGTAACTATTCTACCCATTGCACAAGCAAACCACATGGCTAAACTATCTTAAAATGAAAGTAAGTGTTGACTGAGAAGACAGTCAAATATCAGCCGTACGCTCAAGAGCAGTTCATATAGCAGAAGTAATTCTTCTTGACATTCGGTTGTTACATCACTGTTGCATGTAGTGATGGCCTTGTATTTCATAATATCCATAACAGAATGAACTCAGTGTAGAACATCTGCACAACTAAGAAAATGGTTACACTAAAGTCAATCAATACAGGAGCACACTCATATTCCCTGACACCATGTGATTCTAGACGGCTTTTTAAAAGTTCTACTGCCTCTGATGTGTCTCTCCTCTTATTGCATCTTCCCCTTGGAATTGGTTAGTTCCACTCTTCACTATAATGCGAACCATAGGGTATGGGTGCCTGTCAAATGGTGTTGGTGCCTGTGTGAGTTCCCTCCGACTGTTTACAGTGGATCAGAAGGGTATATAAGTGAACTACGGAGGCCAGCTCGGTATACAGTTCTTGATGCCGACATGATCAAGAGGTAAACATAAACAAGCAAATTTTGCTTCTTCTCTTCCAACAAATTAAGTTCCGTGTGAGTGTTTTTAATGACTGACCTGAACTGTAAGCTAGCTGGCAAATTCAATGAATTTGATGCAGGGGACCTGCCATAGTAGCACAAAATTAATAGAAAAAGAGACTCTGAGAAAAAATAACTGAAAATTATTGGATTATGTGTATACCCTACCAATTTTTTCTTAAATCTCATTTTATATTTTGTGCTGGGGATAGTAAATAAGAATTCCTTAGGAATTATTTAATTTTCTGAGAGAAACACAATTCCAGATAGTCAGACACTATAGAAGATAGAAATGACAAACACATACTGTACGGCTATGGCGGGTGGATGTGCCTACTCTCACATCCTGGGTCCTTGTCAGCATCGTGTTACTGGTCATAACACAAAAACCTAAAGGTACATCTCATTTCAGACTTGTGAGTTATACGAAAACCGAAAATATGATTTTTGTTAGTTATTTTGTTTGTTTACATGGCCGTGCTTTCTATTCTCTTTTACTTCAGAACAAATTTTATCCACGCTATGTAGCTGGTTAATACAGAATCATTAGAATGTTGTCTCATTTTTAAAGAGGTCACAAGCTGTTTATGTTATGATTCAAAAGACTACATAGTGATGGGGGCACCTTGCTTTCAAAGGAAAAGCATAAAAATCTCATTTTTGCAAGTGTAAAAACAGTATAACTTATAAGGATCCTTGCCGAAGCTGACTTAAAAGTGCACAGAAGGCATGGCTAGTAAAAATTGATAATAAAGCATTTTATTCTACAATATTTCCTTTCTGATAAGCAGGTTTATAGAATATGGCATTTTCAACATGGATCTGTAAAGAATAGTGCTATGTCGACTGGGACACAGGAACAATTGTCACACAGCTAACATCACTCAGGATCATAGTGTCACCGAGACAAAATATTATTTCTAAACTATGAGTTAGGACAAAATTAAGAGACCTGCCTGTCAAAATACCATTAAGGAAGGAAGAGTTCTCTACTCTTCTCTCCTCAAATCCTGTTATACAATCTTCTGATCTGTTCAATCTCTGGGTAGTTTCATTCTATAATAAAAGCTAGGCAAATCAGCTTTATAAGGCAGTAAAGTTAACAGAGCAAGATGGAAACCACAAACTAATCAAAACCCACAGTTAAAAATGAGGGAAAGGGATGGTGGTCATCATCTGCGCACCTTGGTTATTGTGGTCCTTTTGTAGCAGCTGATGATCGGACAAAACACACCACTCAAATTTATGGATATACAGTTGCCCAATGGCAAACCAATACCAAATGTGTATGAAAAGTTATATGTAACTAGCTGTCTAGAGAGAGCAAGGGGGTTCATAAGCAGATAAAAATAACTGCAAATACAGGCAAAGAATATTGGCTTGAAACTTATCACTGGTGTTATAGGATTCCTTTGGGACCCTATGGGAATGGAGGTACGTTCCTGAAAATTGTCCATTAGAGCCACAGGACGGCAAAGACAGACAGTATATAAGGATCATAACAGAATCACCGCCTCACATTCCTTAGGGTTTTTCTATATCCCATATTTTTGACATTTAAGTTGTGAGCCTAGCCATTAATGGCTGAATAAATTCTGTAGCTAAATACAACATAGGTTTTTACTTAATATTGTATCTATCATAATAAGTATAAGCTGTATGAAATAATACATAGAGTTATTAGTACTAATAACACATTCATAAATGTCATATAATATTTAAAGACATTTAGTTTTCTCTATTTTGTCAATTTTGTATCATTTTTCTCTACATATTATGAAACAGTAGAAATTGAGTAAATATTTCAAGTATATTATTTTTCTAACTGTATGCTTTAGAATATTACTGTTCCAGACAGCTTGTCAATTTATTCTTTACTTGGAAAGGTAAAAAGGCATATATATGTGTGTATATATATATATATATATGTATATATATATATATACACACATATATACATATATATAATATGAAATATAGACTATATAATATGAAATATTCATAAATATGAAATCATATAAAGGTATAATACATGTAGATATTTTTTGTATATGCACATTCTAAGTATTTTATGGAAACCCATCACATTAAAATATTAAGAAGCATTTGCAAGCATAAATTGATATAAAATTTGCTAACTCACTTTAATCAGTAATAATAACATTTTGCCTTGTAAAACATGTGTTCATATTCTAAAATATTCAATATCAAATTAAATTATTCTAAGAAGAATTTGTTTCCAAAGAATACCATAACATATTATTGCCTACTTAATATTAACCTTTTAATTATTTCAGTGCTGTAGTTCAATATCCTAATGTGTTCATTTAGGAAGCCCACTTGTATTCATTGATAAAGGTATATTAAATTTTACTATGATTTCAAGCCCCACTTCAACTTCCAAGCACAATGCATAAAAGTAAAATCCATAAGCATTCAGTCCATATTTCATAGGCATTAAGTAATTCTTTAGTATGAAAGGTTGCTCATATAAGAAAATAGTAAATTAATAAAAGCAGAACTATGTCAGTTAAATGAGTTTTATATTTTATAGTTCAAGAGATTTCCATATCAAAAAACTGACCACATTATACCATTTCCAGTAATTCAGTTTGTAGTTTGTAATTTTAAAATACATTTTTTGATTTAAGTCATGAATGATATTCAATTTGATAATCATAAACTATACATAGCCAGTCACATTTAATGTTTATTAACAATGTTTTAATTCATTGCTTTGTTTTCCTAATGCATATTTCAAGAATGGTCATATGTCTGATAATCACCATAATGGACAGAATGTATTTAGGAGCTTTCTATTTTCACAGATAGTATATACTGATATTAAAGACAGAAAACTTGAAAAATGGAAAATTGGGCCTATGTTCATGGAAGGACTCAGAGCATATTTTTGTTACAGAGTGGTAAATACTCAAATAATTGTTTATAGACTATCTATAATTTACTATCTTATCTATAAATACTATCTTAATTTATGTCAAAACTGAAAGTATTTAAAATCATACATTTCTTGAATTTGACACATCTTATATTTCCTTGTATATCTCCTACTATTTTTCTGAATTAAATAAAAGTATCCAGAGAAGGAGGAAACCTATAATAATGTAAATGTTCATGACCTTATAAATAAAGAGTCAATATTAAGCCAGGGGGTGGTGGTTCATACCTTTAATCCCAGCACTTGTGAGACAGAGGTAGGCTAACATCTACTCTCGCAGACCTGGTCTATAGTCTAAGTTCCAGGAAGCACAAGGATACACAAAGAAACTCTGCCTCAAACAAAACAAAACAAAAACAAAAATAACCACCTAAAATTGGAAAAGCAAACAACAAAAAACCCAAATAACAACAACAAAATCAGCAAAAAAACAAGAAATCAAAAATAACCACACCACCAGCACACAAAAATAAAACCAAAGAAGTATTAGTATTAAAATGTTAACTTGAACTTTTATCCTTATGAAGTTGACAAATGAGTCCAGTTAATATAAACTTTTTGTTGTTGTTTTTCTCCTAATAAGATATTGGGATATAAAGTGAAAATTAATTGATGAAAACAAAAACATACAATAGAATAGAATACATGTAATGCTGGACTGAGTGATAAACATTTTATGGTTGTTGCAAATTGCCTATTTAGCTGGTCCAAAGCAAGGCAGGCAAACCATTGGGGAAGTTTAAAATAAATATCTACTAGATTCACAGAAGACTCAATGAGGACACTGTTTTATACGTAGCAAAGTGAACACTAAATAATATAAAAATAGATTTGAGATATGCTCAATGACCAAGGCATCTACTTGCTTTACACTTGTCCTCTAGTCCTTGCCAGAGAAGCGTGGCAGGAAAGTTCAGATGAGGAAGGGGACTATCCCTGGAGGCCCATGGCTATTAACTAGTGTACTAGAATCCAAGCTATGGAAAACATAGTATAGCAATTATGGCTGGAGACACCCTCTTACCAACATAACCACATCAAAGTACTGATATGCCTGCTGGTCACTGTGCACTGCTATCCACAATATGTCTCCAGAGACAGACTTCAGAGAGTCTGAAGCACTACACAGGCCAGGAATTGAAAGAAGCCATAAACTTGCAGTAAGTTGCTCAGACCATAGTCGAACAAAGAAGCAGATTTTCGTTCTTATAGGATTTTATATTTCACTATCACATGTAGTTTCATTGCTAGCTAGTGATAGGAAAAAAAACCTTTTAGCCAAACAAGAGGAGAGAATACATTTAAATTTCTAAACAATAAATTGTAATATGCTTATTTATTCAACTTGTAAACAAATTAAATAATGTGTTGATTTTTGCAATATTTCATATTAGTACAGGGTATGCAAGATAAATGAGATTAATGAATTAAAAATTTTATATGAGAGAAGAAACTTACAAAAGGTAAAATGGAATATATTCTCAGTTACAAAGTTATGTTATAGAGTTATAATTATATATTAATAAATATCCTCTAAAGATATACTGCAAGTCACTTTTAAACTGAACACTTCAAGAGAATTTTTCTATCCACTCAAAGATTGAATCAACTTGTTACATTCTTAGTCTTTGACTGAAGTTTTATATTTGAAAGATTGACATGTTTTGATATCTATCAACCATTTTAAGACATGTACTAAATATAATGTGGCAAATGGTACTAGACACAATTATTTATGAGTTAAATAAGGAATGCTGACTTTCCTCCAGTGAGATTTTGTTCCAAGGCTATTGGGAAGAGTAGTTAGGAAAAGCCAAATACTCACAATAGATGTGATTGCTACTAAACAGTCTAAAACAGCAGAAAACTGTGAAAAAATTTTATTATGCTCTGTGTTGTAAATAAAAGTTATAGTCTGTGGATATAATTTGATTTGTTATATATGAGTACATATAATATAAGAAATTGAAAGTTTCTGCATGAGAGTTTTATAGCTTATGCAAAATTTTAAATCAGTTTTATATTATAATTAGACAATACTAAATTATATTCTTTACATGTATCTGAACTCTACTATATCCTCAAAGTTATAGCATAGACACTTAAATTCCTGAAACTTTTGTATTTCTAAATATAAACATATTACTGAAATAAATTACTGCATATCCGAGATGACTATATTTGAAGAATTAGAAATGAATAGAGTGACTATATTAACTTATTGTTATAGATGGTTCATTCTGATGTATATATTGATACATATTTAATGAGTAAATATACTTTTTAAAGATAAAATGTTTTATTCTATTGCAAAGAGGTACAATAAATATTTTATCTTATGATACTGATGCTACATGTGTAGTCAGTTTGTAGCTAGGTAAGGTTAGATATTAAGTTCATCAGTTTCAAATCAGTTACTAAATATTTTCAAATCCTAGTCAAGAATCAGGAAAGAAAAAGGAGTGAGCAGGGGAGAACAAGAAGAAGGGAGAAAGGGAAGAAGGAAGAAACAAGGAGAGAAGGAATAAGATGATGACAAAGGGGGGATTTTGAGCACCTTCATTTGTGGGGGGGAACACAATGGTTTGCGTAAAGCTTAAACTGTCACAGAAAATAGAGCCCCAGTGAGATTCTGGTACAGAAGCTTCTCAAGCTAAAAGAGAGAAAGCTGAAAATTAGATTGTAACAATAAAACTGAATATTCATGCTCAAACAGGATACTAAAATCTCCATGGGATGTTTCCAGGGCAGGGGGTAATTCTATTCATTTAACTCTCTCAACCTTCTCTCAACCTAAGACATCAAGATTGTATTAATATTTTCTCGCACATTTTTGGTAACATGCAAAATTAACTTGTGTACATATTTTACACAGATAACTGTACTTCTAGTCAATCTTTGGCTCTTATGAATGCATTCAGCAATGTGCTTTTCGTTTGAAAAAAAAACACGAATTAAGGCATATACTGTTTAATGAATGAACACTCAGAGTTGTAGATAAGGAAAGGAAACAATGTTAAGAAGTATATCCAGAGGGGAAACCAGGAAAGGGGGTGACATTTGAAATGTAAATAAATAAAATATCCAGTAAAAAAAGAGAAGTATATCCAACTATACCACTCCTGGGCATATATTGGTTCTGGCACTCCTATTGGTTCTTGGGCACCTCCCTTATCCCAGATCTCAGTCTTGTCCTGGAGATGCCCTGAACCTCCTCACCCCTGCAGATATCCTTTCATTTTCATGGCCATCTGGCCATCTCTCCTGTCCTTCCCTATACCTGATCCTGACCCCCCCATTTCTTTCCCTATCCTCCCTCCCTTCTAGTATCCTCCCTCTATCTGCCTCTCATGACTACTTCTTTCCCCCTTCTAAGTGAGATCCAAGCTTCCTTGATTGAGCCTTCCTTCTTCTTTAGCTTCTGTTCTATCCAGAACATCCCACAAAGATACTTGGTCAACTATGTTCATAGGAGCTTTACTCGTAATATCCAGATACTGGACACAACATAAATATCCCTGAATTGAAGTCCATAAGTATCTCTTTGAGCGCCTCACTCTCAAGCATGATTAGGAAGCCTCTGTGCCTTCCAAGGGGCTCCCTCCTCTGCTCTGCGCCAGCCCGCCTCAGGACCTCCACCTGAATCAACTTCTCAAGCCCACTAGGCAGCTTTGTAACCGCCCTGGAGCCTCTCCCAAGTCTTGGACCAAGGAAAAATAAAGCTATTTGAAACAGCAAAAAAAAAAAAAAAAAAAAAAAAAAAAAAAAGAAATACTATTCAGTTATTTAAAACAAAGACGTCATGAACTTTGAAAGCGAATGAATGGAACTTAAGAAGATCATCCTTAGTGAAGTAACCCAGTCCCAAAAGACATGCATGGTATGTCCTCACTTATAAGTAGATATTAGTCATAAGAAACAGAAAACATGCTATACTCCATAGAACAGAAGCTAAAGAAGAAGGAAGGCTCAATCAAGGAAGCTTGGATCTCACTTAGAAGGGGGAAAGAAGTAGTCATGAGAGGCAGATAGAGGGAGGATACTAGAAGGGAGGGAGGATGGGGAAAGAAATGGGGGGGGGGGGTCAGGATCAGGTATGGGGAAGGACAGGAGAGATGGCCAGATGGCCATGAAAATGAAAGGATATCTGCAGGGGTGAGGAGGTTCAGGGCATCTCCAGGACAAGACTGAGATCTGGGATAAGGGAGGTGCCCAAGAACCAATAGGAGTGACTTTGGTGTGACTCACAATGTTGGGGATTTGGAACATGAAGGGGCCATCTTCTGGAGCTGGAACCCCAGTAGAGCAATGGAGACACCAACTCACCCACAAAATATTCAACCCAAAATTTGTCTTGTCTACAAGAAATGAAAGCACAGGGGATGAAGCAGAAACTGGAGGAATAGCCAAACAATAACCAGCTAAACATGAGACCCATCTTATGGGCAATTACCAGTCCCTGACACTGTTAATGATACACTGTCAAGCTTGCAGAGAGAGAATTTCGTCTTCTGAGAGACTCTACCCAGCAACTGGCTGAGGCAGACACAGACAACCACAGACAGAAAGTGAGTGGAGTTGAGGACTCTTAGGAACGGATAGGAGGAGGGATTATGATCCCTGATGAGATAGAAACACTGTAGGAAGACCAGCAGAGTCAATTAACCTAGACTCTTTGGGCTCTCAGAATCTGAACCACAAACTAAAGAACATACAGGGGCAGAACCTAGGTCTCCCTGCACACATGTAGCAGAGTGCAGTTTGGTCTTTATGTGAGTCCTCAACAACTGGACTGGGGACTATCCCAAAAGGTATTGCTTGTACATGGGATATATTTTTCTAGCTGTGCTGCCTTGTCTTGCCTCAGTGAGTGAAGAAGCCCCTAGCCTCTCAGACTTGAAGTGCCAGGTTGGAGGATACCCAGGAGAGAACAGCCCAATCAGAGGAGAGTGGTTGGGGTATAGGGAAGGATTGTGGGAGGCAGTAACTGGGATGGCGGCCAGTGAGCAGGTTGTAAAATGAATAAGTAAAAAATAAAATTAAATTTAAAAAAAGTGGACAAATGCTTACATTAACCAACATGAAGAAGCTCAAAAACCAAATAGTCATGTTCAAATGACATGCAAAAAATGAAAATAGGTGAAGTCCAATGCCCTCTGGATGACAGCCTCCGAATAATACTGTATTTTCTGACAGCTCCACATAGATGTCCCAGTAAACAGTTCAAGTTCATCATTTTCCTTCCAGGTTCGTCTCTCCTACTGAGCATCTACATGTAATGAAAATGAGGACAGAGGAATCAATGATACTACATGAGAAAGAATAAACAGTGCTCCCAGTTCAGCTAGAATAAAAATATGGACAAAAAGAAAATACATTGTTCACCAGAAAATTCTATTTTTAAATTGCTATTAATAGAATTATATTAATGCAGTGATTTTTTAAAAGTTAATTTTCCTGAGGAAGAATCGATCTAGGGAAACTAATAATACTCTCGTATTAAGCGATGAGAAGACCCTGTATCCACATCAAAAAAGTAATAGAGAGTGCTGCAGAAACACTGGAACTGGAGACAAGGATGAATCTCAAATTAAAGAAGCTACGCAAATCAATTTTAACAAATACCCATTATTATGACAGGTAATTTCAAGACAAGGTCTTCATAAAACTTTGATGGATACAAAGTTATCTGCATTCATTTTAAGTATGGTAGAGAATGAAATTCAAGACCTTGATAAAGTTCACTGACCTCTTCCTCCTAGTCTAAGAGAATAATTCGTTAAATCTATGTGAAAGTATTCTTGTTTATTTTAAAATGTAAATATATTTTTCCAAAGCAATGTTTTTAAAAAAGCTAGAGTTGTAAAAGGTATATAAATGTATATACATAAGTTTGATATGTTTACATTCATAAATGTAATGGTTAATATTTACATACATAAATTGGATATTCTTTAAAATCCTTTATTTATTAGGGAGTTAATGTTTATTGAATATTAGAAGCGCATTTAGATTATGCTTTCCCAACTAATTTTTAAATAAATTTTATATATAATGTATCATGATTGTTATATTTAACTCTAAGTAAATCAAGTACAAAAAATAAGAAATTCATCACATTTTCTTTATGCAAAAGTACTACTTTCAAATATATGTTGTCATTGCATACAAGTTTTAGTTCTGTAAGACTTAAATAAGGCATTGTCTAGGCTGAGTAGATATATGGCTCAGTTGGTAAAGTGTTTAGTAGTCCTAAGGACTTGCACTGTCTTTCCTACAACTCACATTAAAATAAAAGTAAAACAATTATTGGAATGAAGAGAAGGATCAGCAATTAAGAATATCAATTGTTCTTTAAGAGGACCTTGGTTCAATTTCTGGTACCTACATGATGGCTCAAAACTAACTCTAACTCTAGGACCAGGGGTTATTACATGTTCTTTTGAGTCCATTTGGATACTAGTCATCCCATGCATGCAGAAAAACAAACAAGGATAAATTGATTTAAAATATATTAGAGATAAAAATATATTAAAATTTGCTGGCAACAAAGAGTTCTTCTCTCTACCTGTAAGGATCTCAGTTTTTTCACACAGTGGGTATTGATGTTCCATAAGGGCACTTGTGTCAAACCAAGCATGCAATGAGGAACAGGAACTCAGATAAACTGCCATCATTAAAACATTTGTTGTAATAACAGATGTCCCTAACAAGCTCGTCTTCTGAGTTCATACAGTAGAAGTCAACAAAAGTAATGAAAAGAGAAAGTCATCCTGAACCACCGCCCTCTAAGAGGAAAAGCACCTAAAATAAAATACCAAGTTAAATGATTTTTTTATAAATAAAAATGTAAGGTTTTCTGGCTTTCTTCCATACAGTGAAGACATGCTCACTTTAGACGTGATGTTTCTTGATTTCCTCTCTGTTAATAGTTCAATAAATGTTCTTCTTGTTGACAGGAAAATGTGCTCCCATTACACGTGTCCAGAGTCCTAGAGCTAGGTAGTAGGAAAAAGAGCTGTACCTTCTCTGCCATCTGGCCTTTCAAGATTGGGAGTGTCTGGGAAACAAAAAAAAAAAAAAAAAAATGATCAAAATATATAGTAAGAAGATACTTAAATAAGAAAAGATTATTGCTAATATCAGAAATAAACACTTTGATTTTCAAATATCAAGAGGTTTTAATATTAAGATGGGGTAGGTGGAGTACAATAACTGCTGTTATTTTGATTGTTTATGAAACCAGGACTGAGAACTAAGAACAGAAGTACAATTAAATGTTGGTATAATCTTGTAACAGGTCTAGTTTAATTATAATGGAAACATTGAAAATCATATATATGTGAATTTATTCTAACCAATCTAATATAAATAAAGTTGAATGCTCTAGAAATTTCTGAATTTCTTCTTATTATAGTTTGGTTTTGTAGCAAATTCTCAGGAATTGAAGCATCCCCTTCAAGATGAAGCCAGAGGCTACAGTCTTATGAAGTAAGCAGAGGGTCATATATTTAGCAAGTGGAAACTTGGAAGGTTCTTAAAGGCTCCTTGTCCACTTTTTAGGAGGAATACATAACTGTGGGGAAAAGAGACTGACCAGTTGAGTTGCGGAGAAGAGAACTCTCTTAGGTCTGCCCAGCTGTGCCACAGTTGTAGTTCTGTTAGTTGATACCTGTGGTGAAGTGAGCTCCTTGGTCATGATGTTTCTTTCATATCATTTCTGCTCCTGTAACTCTTCACCCATACTTCTGTTAGTGAGTTGGAATTTGGTACAAGTATTCCTTCTACAATGGATTCCCTTTCTACAGTGAGTAAGCATGCATATATTACAACTTTCCAGAAAGCCTATCACATGAGAAGATTCCAACATTTTCAGTTGCATTCAGGTCAACATTTGCTGCCAAATAAATTTGAATTAAGTCTGTTCAAGGCACATGAGTGGTGGATGATTTTTTCATTTATGGCTTGTTTCACATTTGCTTAGGATTGCAGACTAAGGTTTATTAAATGATTCATAATTTACGTAAAACTCATATGTCTCCAAACTACATGGATGACCGACTGCTTTCGAAAGTCTAACTAATCTGACCAATTTCCAACAGAAAATAATGAAGCTGAAATTTAGATGACACAGTATGTCTTCAGAGAGTACTTCCCCAACCACTAGGATGCACTGCCTAATGAAGATCTTTGGAGGGTCTTGTGCCATAATCTGTCACAGCTGTTCCAAGGAGCTCTCTCCTTACTATGTCTTCTTCTTCCCCTTCTCTGCTTCCATCCCTGTCATTCAGTTCACTCAGCCCCCACCATTTTCATCCAGTAAAGCTACTTTCCAGCAACATGACCTGAATCTATCAGGTTGTCATGGCTCAAATTACAGAGTTCTGTCACTCACTAACAGGCCATGCGAATGTTGTGGCTAGGGCTCCTTCAGATTTTTCTTTGCTGATGTTTCAGTCAAATTACCATCATCCTGGGGATGCATCAACAGCTTAAACATGCAAACCAATGCTACAAAAGTTAATGTGGAAAGGGCAGGAATATAAACCAAGTAAAACATTCCTGATAAGTGCAAAAGAAGAAAATTATACAAAACATAGACATCTCCATAGGGAAACGTGTTCCTACTTGACTAAGTTGTTTCTGTTTTTGTTTTTAACCTTGGTAAAATATCAATTAATGCAAACAAAGGGATGCTTGTTATATTGTGTCAGAAAATAAGAATCTGTTTTATCTAAACAAAACCAGAGCCCACAATGATAGTAGAGAAATATAAAAATATTAATAGAGATATGCACAGAAACAAAGTTAGGAACCTGTCAAAGGTAAAGAGAGATAGATGATAGATATCTCCATGTCATAGTGACAGTAAACCAAATATCTCCTAATTTGATATTTTTTATGTAAAAGGAAAGAATAACTGGATTTTAATGTATTAGTTTTAAAGGTATTGTTTCAATTGCAATTCGGTAAGATATGTCAGTTCATATGCATAAAAGGACATGTAATAGAAAGTATAGTAACAGTGAATAATAAAAGTATCAGCCAATCCCATGTGCTAACAGATTAGATAAAATGCTAGATAACAGTGTACTTGAACAATGACAAAGCATCCTGACTGCACAGATCATTCTTCAGTAGCAGAAGGCAATCATAACTTTTTGATAGAGAAATTTGGCATGAATAAAACTTGTTAAATACTGTAATATTACCAGAAATTGAGCTATGGATAATACAGAATATATTCTTTCTGAGACAATATAAATACAGTAAGCCATATCACTTACAAAAGATTGATTAAACTATTAAAACAAGGTGTAATATGGTACTTTTCTCTGTATATTTTTAACTTTCAGGAAGCCTTCAAACTGGAAAAAATATAAAATCAAGTTTCAGAGTGAAAATAATGCCCATTTATAGATATGAATTAAAATTTTATATATTATGTGGCTAACACCATGATAATTAAACATATTAGCTTACCACACCATATAGTGCATTGTTTTATTGACTAAATACATAACCATAGTACTGAAATATTAAGTTTTATCAAACTCCTTCATGTTTCTGTACATTCATGTGTATCACATTGCTAACAATTATGTTTCTCTTTCTAAAACCATGTCTTTATTTTGCAAATGTACCAGGTCACACAGTGGAGCAACATATGTGACACGATGCTTCTTCTGAAGAATCTATTATCAACCAGAAGTTCTTGGTTATGAATGAAAAGTTTAGAAATTATAAGATGATATATTGCCAGTGGTTTTATACATTAAATTAACAAACTTCATGGTTTTATAACTTATTTTATAAGTAAAATTAATATTAGTGGTGTATCCCATTTAATAGGGCACCTTGCAAGTCAATGAACAAGGAATGTTTCACTGGAACCTATTCACTCACAAATGTACACAAAATAGAAGAATATTGATCCTCTCCAATATACACCAATATCTAATAATCTCCTAGAGATATTTGCAGCCCTTCAGCACTATCTACATCCATGACTGATTTTTGATGGTCCAGTGTTGTGAAACTTCACTACAGCAGCCATAGCTGCTATTAGTTTTTGGCTGTGTCATACTCAGAGGTCTGAACTTTCTTACCTGAACTCATCCATCATCCAGGTCATGGATTTCTTCTGCTCTCCATCTGTAGTGGTCTTCAAGTCTTAGAGGGAGGTGTATAAATATCCTGGTAAGGGCTGAGCACTCAAAAGTCATTTATTCTCAGCATGTTGAACAAACATGAGTCTTGAACCCATTTCTGACCTTAACTATACAGAGAAACCTCTATGATCAAGGGTGTTGAATGAATAGAATAGATCCATGAATATTCATGAATACAACAGTATTTAGATGGTGGCTTGACACCATAAAGATTTAACAAATCTTATGACCTCCCCAGTCATGGAATTTGATCAGGTTTACCACACCAGGACATGAATTACCTCCTGAAGATTAAACCTGATATCTATTCAGAGAGTGTGTGATTACTTTGGTAACATTGAGACATGTTAATGTCTGAATTAACATGATATTGATATGATAATTGAAACTTCAGTGATAAATGAAATTTAATTTAGTCAAACAAGTATTTAGATAAATCACTAAATGAGACTTCAAAACCAGATAGATAGAAAAATCATCTCTTCCTATTTTTTTTCTTTTGAGGTGAGTTTCCATTTGAATAATGACAAGGTTGGAGTCCATGCTACTCTGTGGTAAAATACATGTTTCAAGTTGAAATGTTTGCTTGGTGATGAAGACATGTACTTTATTGTGGATATAATAAAGTTAAAATTGGGTTCAAGATATCATAGAAGTAAGATAAAGATGCATCAAAAAATTATAAATCATTTAGGCTAAGATATAATTAGGTGTTCATTACAAGAAACTGAAAATTAGATTAGTTATACCCTGTGATTATTAGATTTTGAGATAAATGATAATTATGAGTTTTAAATTTACAATGGATATTAGAAGAAAGTCTTAGAATGGGATTTTAAAAGAGATATGTCTATCCTGCTTAGACCTTTCATTTGAATTAATTTTGTAATTATCATATTAATATTCTTACCTCACAGTTGTACTTTTGCATTCAATCTATTAGATACTTAGATTTCAAACACAAAGCTAGCATCAGAAATGTTCAGTAACTTGCCACTGTATACCATGAAGAAAAGGTAGCACTCAAGAGAATTTGATTTAATAACCCTTGTTCTAAGAATATAAAAGTGCCGTTTCTTTAAACTCTGATTACTAAATGGTTCCTCTTATACATTTAAAATTTTTGGTTAGAATACAGTCTTTTCAAAAAATGTACTTTTCAGAAAAATCTCTATCTCTGTCTCTATTTTGTCTATGTATCATCTATCTATCTATCTATCTATCTATCTATCTATCTATCTATCTATCTATCTATCACCTCTATCTCACTATAGATACAAATACAGATACAAATTATAAAGATATACATATAATGAAATAGAGATAAATCAGAGGATTAGCTTTCACCCATTTGGCTATTTTTCTCCATGTACCTATCAGATAACACAGTAGCATCTCATTTGACAACAACTGATACGTTCTCCAAAATAAACAGCTACATTTAAATATTTGCTATTAATTCTAAACTTTCTCCACCTTAGGATGGTTGCCTATATACATGATATCAGTATCTGAATTATGTTTGGGAAAGTGTTATCGGAGTAATTCTGCTATTTGGAGGCAGGACATTGAAGAGAGATGTTTCCATACTGAACTTCATGTTTGATTCTGCTCTGTGTCCATCTCCCCATCCTCTCAGGAGGTCTTATATTTTTAGTTCCTACTTCACATAAAATTTGATTTCTAGAATTTTTGAAGAATTGATTACACACTATCTGTTATGATACTCAGAGGATCTAATCATGTTTCAAGGTTTTATCACAACTATCCCAGTTACATAGAAAGTCCCTTAAAATCCTTAAATTATTATAAAAACTTATATATTATATCTTAAGCTTGAAACATGCACTAGGCAATATATATTATTTATTTCATTTACTCCAATAAGTGAAGAAACTAGTATATTTCCTAATTTGTGTAACCAACAATTCACTGAAGTTCATAGTTTATATTCTTTATGATTTATTAACAGGAGTGTAGTAAATTCAGAATCAAATTACATACAGGTTTTCCTGACAATTGAAATGGTAACAGTAAATGTCCACCCAGCCTTGTCATGGCTATTATAAAACATTGCATATGGTTTTTATTAACTAATGTACAGAAGCATGATATTTACTGGTAACATAATGTTTTTTATGAGCAACAAATAATGAGTTTGTATTTTCAGAATAAAATTAAGTCTGTACACTAGATAAGACTTATAGTTCCAGTTGTGCTGATTTCCTTTATAAAAGTAAATTCTTTAAAGGACTACTTGGGCTAGTCAAAACCTCTGATTCATTCCTCTTGTTCCAAGCACAGTAGTAACTCTGTCTAACTGACATGTTGATTTCCTCTCAGTAAGGGAGATATAATTAATATGACCTTTTGATAAGTTGGGAGATACAGGGTGTGACAAGTGCTCTCCAGAGAGCTATTACTAGCTTCTGAGCAATTTGCTAATAGTAGAACTACCTTTATTAAAATCATACAGTTAAGAAGATAATTGACAACCATAATAATGAGTGTGTACAGGGAAAGATGAGAGTCTATAGTGAAGTAAAACTGTTAATTACTTTAAAATTGATGAACTTTCAGAGCTAAGTATACTAGGGTTTTGGAACTCTAGATATAAAATGAAGTGGATAATAGGTTAATAGGCATGTAAGGAAATGTGAGTCAATTGTTTCTGGAATATAGGTGTTTTATTTCTACTGTCTGATGCACTTTTATTAAATATATAGCTTTATTACATCTAGCATTCAACTACATGTGTGTGTCCAATGCCACACACACTTATTGATCTAAAAGAGCCAGCTAAACTCAGGAAAGCTCATGTGTTGGAAACACTTTGTTGTATTATTTGTTTTTTTTTCACCCTGTGTGAAAAAGATATAACAGAAGTAGCTACCAAATATGTTTTTCCCAAGTGTCAGTATTCAACAGTGTCCATAAGATCAGTAGGAATTTTCTTCTCTTCCTAATTCTGAGTTGGTAAATATTTTTAAATTATTTGTGGTTAATAAAAATAAATGGATTACTATTGGTTGCAAAATTGCAATAAGAAAATGACATTTGTAAAAGCAACTTTTATTCACCATATTTAATTGTTGTCTTGGAGGCTTACTGCTGAGTAAATTTATCCTTTCTAGCTCTTTATAAACTCTGGTCAGCTCAACTAAACTGCTACCACCTGAAATTCCATGAAGTTAAACTCCACTGTACTGCTTCTCAAATCCTGAATCACTGCATGATACCGAACTCCATGCAACTAACTGACTGAACTACTCTGTCACCCTGCATTGCTATCAAATACCTGTTCTCCTGTGAGTTGGGTATATCCTATCTCTGACTCATTCTGTCAAATCTTTCTCTGAATTATCACTTTGTCTGCCCCTCAATTTGACAACAGTATTTAAGATTAAAGATAGGTACTAAAGGATTTCAGTGAGAATGGAAAAAAAGGTGTGTACTAAGGGCATGTCTGCATTCCAGTCCTATCATACAGACAAAGAAGGTCTTTGGATGTAATCAGAGCAGGCACGTTGCTGGACTAAAATTCTTGTGCATGTGTTTAAAAGGTGTGATAGAGACAGAGAATATACAAACAGAAACCATGGTGAATTTCCTTTTAGAGACTAAGTATTCTAATAAAAATGATAATAGCTATAATTTCACTCATTTATCAAGCAAAGAGAAACAACAGCAGTGAGCCTTTCTTGTTTATTCACTTATATATGTCCATACACTGTTTGGGTATTTATCATTAGTCATCTAAATTATATTGGATCTCTGGTCACATAAATGAAGGCTCTATGGTTAATCTTTACAAAGGGCAATGTATTTCTATAGATTGTGCTTCTATTCAGATGGCAGCTTCATAAAAGCAAAACAAAACAATGATTAAAGTTACAACTTTTTGTTTTGTTTTGTTTTGTTTTTTCTTTTGTTGTTGTTGTTTAACATATTCTTGGTACTTTATCTCAATTAGTTAAAAAAATGAACCGTAAAAATGATTCAGCAATAAGCCAGAGTTATTGACAAGTATAACAAACATCCTGATTAGCGAAGAAAAAAAAAAAAAAAAGAAAGAAAGAAAGAAAAACCAGCTGAGAAGCACTCCAGCAAATGGGCACTGGTTTTAATAGAATTAATGATGTCCTCATGGGTGAACATCCCTTCCCCCTTTTTGACATTGGTGTAACAGTGTCCATGTGTGGCTTCTGTGGCAAGGATTGTGTCTCTAATTTTGTAATTATTAACTGCTGGGTAAGAGTAGGCACCCCAACTTCTGATCTTTGCAGATAATTGGTATATAGAGATCTGGTGCAAACAAGCGGAGATTGCTTACATTTTGGAGAAATAGAAACTTACTTCTTGAGCGGCTAAGAGCACTGACTGCTCTTTCAGAGGTCCTGAGTTCATTCCCAGCAACCACATGGTGGCTCACAACCATCTGTAGTGAGATCTGGTGCCCTCTTCTGGTGTGCGAGCATATATGCTTGCAGAACATTGTATACATAATAAATAAATCTTTTTAAAAATGTCACAAAGAAATGGAAAGTTACTGCCTATTGATGGGACAGAAGCTTAATCTGAGAATTTATGTCTTTTCCTTCTCCTATCCTAGCAGTCCAAACCACCTACAAAACTGGTCCTGTCTAAAAGAAATGCAGGAACAAATGTGGAGCAAAGACTGAAGTAATGGCCGAACAGTTACCAGCCCAACTTGGAATCCATTCCTGGTCAGGCATCAATCACTGACACTATTACTGATGCCATGTTGTGCTTGCAGACAGGAGCCTAGCATACATGTCCTCTGAGAGACAGTACCCAGTAGCTGAAACACATGCAGATACCTACAACCAAACGTTGGATGGAGGTCTGGCATCCCTATGGGCAGTTTAGGGAAGGTTAAAGGCCATGAAGGAGATGACAACTGCATAGGAAGCCTAACAGGATCAACTAAGCTGAAATCCTGGAAGCTCCCAGAAACTGAGCTACCAACTAAAGAGCATACTGGTCAGAGGCCCCTGAAACATATGCAGCAGGGGGCTGCCTTGTCTGGCCTCAGTGGCAGAGGATGGGCCTAATCTTCCAGAGACTTGATACACCAGGGTGGCGGGTCCCCAGGGGTAGGGGCACACGCACAGAAGTTAAAGGGAAGGGGCATTTGGGGAGGAATCCTGTGAGAGGAATCTGGGAGACAGGCATCCTTTGGTATGTAAATAAATGAATAAATTATAAAAAGAGACCAAATTATCAATTTCATGCTCAAATACCATAAAAAAGCCACTTGCTAATATGTTCCAATTTTATACTAGTGTTTTAGTTAGATTCCTGCACAAACATCATCACCAAGAAGCAAGTTGAGGAGAAAAGGGTTTATTCAACTTATACTTCCATGTTGCTGTGTTCATCACCAGAGGAAGTCAGGACTGGAACTCAAGCAGGTCAGGAAGCAGGAGCTGATGCAGAGGCCATGGAGGGATGTTTCCTACTGGCTTGCTTCCCCTGGCTTGTTCAGATTGCTTTCTTATACAACCCAAGACTACCAGCCCACAGATGGTACCACCCACAATGGGCCCTCCCTCCTTGGTCACTAATTGAGAAAATGCCTTAGCGCTGGATCTCATGGAGGCATTTCCTCACCTGAAGCTCCTTTCTCTGTGATAACTCCAGCTTATATCAAGTTGACACACAAAACCAGCAAGTACAACTAGTTGTAAGTGTAAAACTATATCCTATTAATTAATTTTTAAATAATTGATGCAAGTAGAAAATATATAAATACATTTCAAAGGTGAAAGAAACAATGTTATCCCTTAGCAAGAATACCCTTTCATTATGTTTAATTATGTATATTGGTGGGGGTTATGTGCAAATGAATGGAGATATCTACAGGGCCCAAAGGTGTTCTATTCTCCTACATTTAGAGTTACAGGTGATGTAAGGTTCCTCACATGAATTCTGGGAACCCAGCTGAAGCACTCTGCCAGAGCAGTAAGCACTCCGAGCTGCTGATACACCACTTCAGCCTTTTAAAAGAATTCTTGAAACCGTAAAATTTAGAACATTGGATGGATAGACAAGAGAATAAATCCAAGCAAAATATTACAACACACACACACACACACACACACACACACACACACACACACACACACACACATTTATATATTTAAAAGTAATTTACATGTAATAGGGATATAGAGATATAGAGAGATGGAGAGATAGATAAAGATAGTTAGAGATACAGATACCACTTCTGAAAAGTGAAAAATCAATGAGATAAATGGAACCTGCCTAGGTCTGCCCTGGATTCTCTGCATATTGTTACGGATGTCTCTAACTCCTTTGCCTGCTACTGGTACCCTTCTCTTTCTATTTTGTTGCCTCACTTAACCTGATATAAGAGTTTGTGCCCAGTCTTATTGAATCTTGTTATGTAGTGTTCAGTGGATATTCCTAGGGGCTTCTTCTTTTCTGAAGGGAAGGGGAGAAGTAGCAGATCTACTGGGGGTCAGAGGAGGGGAAGAGGAGAAAGGAAACTGTCCTTTGGATCTTTTGTATGAGAGAAGGATCTATTTCAACAAAAATATAAAACTAAAAATAAATATAAAAATGTGTATGGAATAAATAACCTTTTGAGTTGGGAATGGATTTTATTGGTGTCACAAATGGAGTATAAGTAGAGACAATCCAAGAGGCAATAGACTGGGGCCTGTAGAGATGGCTCAGTAGTTTAGAACACTGACTGCCCTTCCAGAAGTCTATAGTTCAATTTACAGCAACCACGTGGTGGCTCACTACCATCTGTAATGGGATCAGCTGTCTTCTTCTGGTGTGTCTGAAGACTGCTACAATGTACTCATAAACATAAATAAATATAAAGAAAGAAAGAAAGAAAGAAAGAAAGAAAGAAAGAAAGAAAGAAAGAAAGAAAGAAAGAAAGAAATATTTTTTTTAAAAAAGAGGCAGTATAATAACTGTCCCAAATCCCTAAATATGGAGTTTTAAATGAGAAAACCAATGCCACCACAGCTAAAAATTAGGTAAACGAATTCAGTAAACTATTTCAAACATTTGACAGACTGAAGTAATGTATAACAATAAATTATAAAACAACATATTTTTCTAAAAAAGACTGCAAGATTTACTGCACTTGAATCATTAAAATGAAAAGAGAATCTGAAGCATTATATATCCACTGGTGGAGAATCTAAGAGATTACAATGTTCACAAACTCCAAAAAAGTTAGTAGTAATAAGCCAGGATTACAATATACACTTATGTATATAGTATTGACTAGATAGTGATTGGGGGTCAAACTATTAAAAATGATTAAAAACCATATATTTTTTAAAAAATCCCAGTTATGTTTTCATCTCTTTATCAGAAATGTATAACTATCACTATTTTGATGATTGCAGTAAGCATCAAACACCAAGGATAACGTGGTAACTAATACATATAGGGCAACATGAATAGAACTAGGGAAATAAAGAAGACACAGGGAAAGTTCATTAGAGCTTCCATTAAAGTAATTCTTCCAGAGTTAAGATTAATTAAAATTGTTTACTGAATGAGTTTACTAGGAAATAATTTATAAATACTAATGATTAAATAACATAAACAAATAAGCTTATTTCCTGATAGATTTAGAAGCTGAATGACCAGTGTCAAGGGTCCAGAAGGATTCTTTTCTTTGAACGTTCTTCTCTTAGACTTCCAAACACTCCTTTCTAACTGAATCTTCATTTGCTATTTTTTCATTAAATAATTAATCCATTTATTCACTTTATATCCATATCTCAGCTGTGGGTCTTTCTCTTCCCACAGACCCTCCCTCTTTTCTAAACGCCTTCTCCTCTGGAAAGGGGAAGGCCCTGGAGATCACCCCACCATGATACAAGTGACCACCAGACCAAGCTCACCTTCTCCCACTGATGCTAAATAAGGAATGCCAATTACAGAAACAGGATCCACAGGCAGGACACAGTGTCAGGGTAAACTCAGGCTCCAGTTGTTGGGAGACCCACATCTGATACATATGTCTAGGGTCTTAGGTCCCACCAATGATTGCTCTTTAGTATGGGGGTTTAGTCTCTAGGAGCTCCCATGGGAAGAGGTTAGTTGACTCTGTTGGTCTCACTGTGGATTTCCTATCCCCTTGGGGTCCCTGAGTTCTTCTCTCAAATGTTCCACAAAATTCCCAGGCTCCATCTAATGTTTGACTGTGGATCTCTGCATGTTTTCATTGTCTTCTGAGTAGAGCCACTCAGAGGACAGTTATGCTAGGTTCCTGTCAACAAGTACAACCGAGTATCACTAATAGTGTCAGGGATTGAGTCTTGCTTGTGAACAGGTCTCAGGTTGGTCCAGGCATTGGTTAGCTTCATCTCTGCTTCATCCTTGTCCCTGCACATCTTGAAGGTAGGACAAGTTTTGAGATGAAGATTTAGTGTGTGGGGTGCTGTTCATATCCCTCCACATTGGAGTCCTACCTAGCTACAGGACGTGACCACTTCAGGCTCCATAGCTCACATAGCAGAGTCTTAATAAGATTCACCTTCATAGACACCCTGCCCCCTCCCTGTACCAGGTCTCTGGCATATCACAGAAATGCCTCCCTCCTGCTGTCAATTTCTTTTCTTGTTCCCCACTCCCTCTACACCACATCCCCCTGTCCCATTCACCTTCCCATCCTCTCTCCCATCCAGTTTTCTTCTTATATCAACCTCCAATGTCTATTTTGTTTCCTCTTTTGAGAAAAATTCATGTATCCTCCTTTGGGCCCTCCTCTTATTTGGCTTCCTTGGGTTTGTGGATTGAACCATGATTATCCTGTACTTGATGGCCAATATCCACTTATAAGTGAGTATATACCATGCATGTCATTTGGGGTTCGAGTTACCCCACTCAGTATGATATTTTCTAGCTCTATCCATTTGTCTGCAATATTTATGATGTTCTTGTTTTTAATAATTCCACTGTGTAACCAAACCACATTTTCCTTATCTGTTCCTTAGTTTCTCAACAACTAAGTAGAAGGAAAAGAGTCCTAAAAGCAAACAAAAGTCAGAGCAACTTCCTGCTCCTACTGTTAGCAGTCTAACAAGAATGCCAAACTACACAAGTATAACATATATTAAGAGAACCAGGGTCAGACCCCACACATGCTTGCTGATTTTCATCTTAGTCTCTGTAAGCCTCTATGGGCCCTGGTTACTTGATTTTGTAAGCTATTTTCTTATGGTGTCCTTGCCCATTCTGACTCCTACAATCCTCCCTCCTCACCCCTCTTCCACAGGATTCCCTGACCTCTGCCTAATGTTTGGCAATGTGTCTCTGTGTCTGCTCACATCAGTTGGTGGTTGAAGCCTCTCTGATGACAAGTTTGCTAGGCTTCAATCTGACAGTATAGCAGAGTGTCATTAGGAATCCTTCCTTCCTTCCTTTCTTCCTTCTACTCCTCCTCCTCCTGCTCCTCCTCCTTCTCCTGTTCCTCCTCCTTCTCCTGTTCCTCCTCCTCCTCCTCCTCCTCCTCCTCCTCCTCCTCCTCCTCCTCCTCCTCCTCCTCCTCCTCCTACTCCTCTTTTTCTTCTTTTTCTTTTGTGGTCAGGATTTAATTTCTGTTGTTGTTTTGTTGTTGTTGTTGTTGTTGTTGTTGTTGTTGTTGTTGTTGTAACTCTGTTGTTACTGTCGTGTCTTATCATGGTTCATTGGTTATCATGTCCTAAGTCTCTGGGCTGTTGCTGGTCCTCCAGACATTGTCAGTTATGGTCTCCCTCTCCTAACATTCATCTCAAGTTGTTGGGTTAAGGGTTTCCTGTGTATGCCCCAGGGCTCAGGTCACTGGGGGGAGGCAGGATGAAGGAAGTTTTGACTGCATTTACCCCATGTTGGTGCTGGGTGGGTGTCAGGCTATGTGAAGCCACTGAACACTGCTCCAGGGATGGAGGAGCACAGTCTGAGTTCCTGGGGACAGCCGGAGCTGGCTGGGAGTTCCTGGACCTGCACAGAGGCCAGAACCATATAGTTCTCAGGCTCTTGGACACCCAGGCACGGCTGGATGCAGCTGAAGAACTGAGAATGGAGTGGGGGCCTGCATGCTTGATCTATCCTGGATCAGGAGGGGAAAGAGAGGAGAGCTCTGGCTGGGTCACGCAGGGAGGATAGTCCTTGGTTCATTTCGTGGTGGCTGGCTTGGCTTGGTAGAGGCAACAGCTGGGATTGCCTAGAAGCCTTCTGCTGGAGAGTAGACACAGTTCTTTAGGGGAAGGCCTGTTCTATTGCTCCCCACTGTGGATCCTGATGAAAAGAGACAGTCCATGTTTTAGGACATTAATTGTCATGGTGGAGAGTAGCAATGAGTAAAACCATACCCTACTTTCTCAGGGCAGGCCTGGAGTTAAATACGTTTTGCAGGGAGGAGTGTTTGGGAAGGGGAGTTTATTGGCTAAGCTTCAGGCCTTTACGAACCTCATTAACATGGAGATCTGTCTGGAGGCTACCATGATCATAGGTCATGCCCTCTACCTGTGGAAGAGTTTGGGGTGCTGCCCTTACGTGACTGATGACCACAAACCTATGGAGACTTGTAGCCTCATGCCAGGAGCTTGGTGTCCAGGAGTGTAGCAAAACACCTACCATCCCTTGCAGGGTTATCCCCTGCAGGGTCACCAGGGTTTCAAGCCTTAGCTCAACCAAAAATAAGGCTGCCTTTCACAGTCCTATATCAAGTTGCACCAGTCATTGGTTTGCCTCTCCTACAAGTTCAGTGCTACATTCTCCCTAGTACATCCTATAGGTAGAAAGATATCTTCATTTGAATACATCTTATAGGTCAAAGGTTTATGGCTGAGTTGGGTTCCTAAACCCTCCACTGGAAATGTTGTCAGGTTACAGAAGATGGCTAGTTCAGGCTCCATATCCCTCTGTACTAATAATCTTCTCTAAGTCACCATTGAAGAGTCCTGGGTGTTTCAATTGTACTAGGTTTCTCTCTCACGCCTGAGATACTCCCCAATTCCAGTAATATATTTTATCCCAGCACTCTCTCTCTCTCCACTGCCACTACCTGATATCTCCTGCTCCAAATCTCACCTAGACCTTCTCCTAATCCACACACAAAAATCTGATATATTTCTCTCTCCTATGGAGATCCATGAGTCCTCCCACATCTCTGCCAGCCATCCTTGCCTCCTTGTTCTTTAGCCTCTCTTAGTCTAGATGATTAGCTACTGAAAATTTTTAAATCATTTTTTCCAAATAAATTTTGAAGTATATTATATTCATTTCTAGAGCACAAATTGAAACTTTGTATTCCTTTATACTCAGAAATATTTTCTTTCTGGATTATTTTTTCAGATAATTTTTATTGAGTTTAAAACTAATTAAAATTCTCCTTCCTATTTTTTTGGTCATTTTTTAGTTATGACAGCATAAAAACAAGATCAGTTAATAAACTTAACTGATTTTCAGCAGTATTTAAAATAGAAATAACTGAAATTATTTCCATAAAACATATATATATATATTAGAAGAATTACTTTCATTTCATGTTAGAGTAGAAATCCATGTATTTTTCACAGATGTGCATTAGTTTCAAAGATCATAATATTTAACTTTTCATTGTAGTACTGTTTGAAAAATCCCATGAGTTCTCCAATTGTAAAAATTAATGGCAGAGTTTACATTAAAAATTTTAAAACAGTGAGATGACAACATATTCTTTTATTATAATTTTTCTTTTATAATCACTTATTTTTTCTTCATAATAGATCACATCACAAATATCAAAAATAGTTATAATTTAACAAAATTTTAATCTCAATGAGAAACTAATATTTCAGGCACCCTAAAAGATCCAAGGCTGATTTATCAACTCTTGACTTTCTTGATTCCTCAGTTATAAACTTGATACATCTGTTTAACTCTCTGGTGGTATTTAAAACAATGGTTTTGTATGTTGATTCCCAAACACTGAGGAGTTGAAGATTTTAAATGTCACTTTTATTTCTTCAGGTGAAGGTATTGAATGAGAGAAGTACCCCAGCTGTGCAAACACAGGGATTAGGCTGAGCCCAAAATGTTTCTTTCTCTGTTCTAATTATCTCTAGGCCTAGACTTGGAATCTTCTAGCAACCATACAATCTAATCTTCCAAGATCACTAATTCAGTCTGTCTTCTCTCTGCTTCTGTCTGAATTTCTCTGATTGGCCTCACACTAATTTGGGAACATGTTCTAATCTGGCTTCTTCTCATTCTCTGCCTTGTTCTGTCTCCACGTGTATCTAGCTTGTTCTCTCTGCAACCTATCTCTGTAAAACTGTGCTAGTAAAACTGTCATACACATCATCATCCCTTCTTTCCCTTGCTGTTCTTAAGTATGTGCTTGTCTCTTATCTTCTCATGTGAGTTGGGTGTATCATTCTCTAACTCATTCTGTCAACTCTTTATGTGATTCTCACTGTTGCTCCTCAATTAGGTACAACTTTCTATTTTTTATTAGTTATTTTATTTATTTACATTTCAAATCTTCTCTCCTTTCCTGGCTTTCCCTACTCACCCCTGCATCCCATCCCCTTCCCTCTGCCTCTATGAGGGTGCACCCCACCCACCTACCCACTCCTGCCTCACCAACCTATCATCCCCCTAGTCTTGGGCATCAAGCCTCCACAGAATTGAGGGCCTCCCCTCCCATTGATGCCAGTTAAGGCTACATATGCAGCTGTAGCCATGGGTCGCTCCATTTATACTCTTTGGTTAGTGATTTAGACTCTGGGAGCTTTGGGAGGGTCCATTTCTGGCTGATTCCTCCAAATTTGGATACTTCTTTCTATAAACTAACCTTACTTCATTATTAGAGGTTAAATGTATGTACTAAGGGCATGTCTGTATTCCAGTCAGATCATACATTAATCCAGATAGTGTCTGCATTCAGGCCAGATCATAGAGACCTAGAAAGTCTTTGGATATGATCCCTTGTCACAGCAACCACGTTGCTGGATTAAAATTCCTCAACAAAGATTAAGTAAGTGCTTTAATAAATTGTGGTAGTTTGTTTCTCCATGCAGACAAAGTAAATAAAAACATTAAGGACCCTCCATTGGAAAGAATCTCAACCTTATTGTAAGATGAAAGTATACTTTGATTTTCCTTCCTATTTTGCTATGGGTTTTTATTTTTTATTTTTTGTAATGATAATTCCTCTTCTTATGTGAACAACTGATCCTGTTTTAGATCAGAATCATCTAAATTCTATAGCTGGTCACATAAGCTCATGGAATTCATCTAAGGTTAACAAATTAAACACTCCTGTTTTAATCAAAAGTCACTCAAATATTTATATGCATAACACCTTTTTTTTCAAGAATTTCAGACAACATTAAATTGGGGAAAAAGATAATTTGTTTAGCTCCTAAATATAAATTCAAACTTTACTTAGTATTATAAACCAGTTCTATGTATTATAGACGAACAAATTAAAAATACAGAAGTTACCACAGTGTGGGGCTGTAGTCTGTGGCAGGCAATCTGACACCCGATTGAGCATAGGCTGAAAATTCTGGGAGAGCCAATGGAATATGCATGAGGGACTGGACTATATTTTTAGCTGATGCTCATGGAAGACTCCTGTAAAAACAACTACAGCTTTCACAACCCCTATATATAGAGAGGCCTGGCATGTGAGATTTGTCACTGAGAAAGCACCTCTGAGTCCTCCCACAAGCAAATGAGACACTACAAAGCCCCCAGACCAAACCAATGAGAAGTATCAGTTGCTAAACCACTGATCCCTCCCAAACAGTATATCAGACAGTCCTGACCTGTGTACCCTCTCTGCCTACCTGCCCTGCCCGCTTTTGCCCACCCGCTTGCTCCATCCCTGCTTCTGCCTGTGGCCACCCGCCATCCAGAAGAAATAAAGGTGTGAAAACTACTCTGGTGTCTGAGAGCTTCTGTCCTAAGAGCTGTAACACTTTTGGCCCTGGAAGAGATTCACTCTCTGGGCCAAGCACTGGGGTGTGCACTGACAGCGGCTGTGGGTCTCTCCGGGATCGCGCTGCGGTCAGGACCTGGCATGGAGCGGGAGAGAGGCTGAGGCGGCTCGCATTCACAGCCTGCCCTGTCTCCGGCCACCCAGGCCTGACTCAGCACAGTGCTGGGCGAATACAGTGTCTAGGTGATCTTAGAGTCTTGGTGCAGCCCAGGCAACAGCCTCAGGGACCAAGGCAGAAGAGACTCCATCCCTGCTAGTGCTCCCTCCCCATGCCTCAGCCCAACAACTGGTGCGACCAACCTGGGGCTTGAACGGCGACCTGACTGCACTGAATGGATAGCGTGGGTGTGGGGGGTAGCCCCCCAAATTCAGACCTGTCCTTTCCTGTTGTGCTTTCAGCTGGCGCCATGGCATGAATTTAGACAAGCTAAGGGGACAATTGAAGTCTTCTGGCCAGAGCTACTCTCTGGTGTTAGCTCAAGGTTACTATAGCCTCAGTCGGAATTCCGACAGCTCGTGATGGGCATTGGCTAGGACTAACTGTCTAACTTCTCTTAAAAACAGGAAAAACTGGTAATGGAGAAACCAATTAAAAGCCGAAGAGTGGTTGCCAGATCTCAAATCTGCAGAAAGGCTTAATGTTTTGAGCCTCTGTGGAATCCCCCAAAGCCAATAGGCCAAGGGAACATTCCCATTAGACAAAGCATTTCTCCTCTTTCCTGTCATGGGCAGCTCACAATCACACAAAAAATCTCCCCAGGCCAGGGAAATTTGTGCCCTTCTAAAATCCCACAGAATCAAAGTAGCCAAAAAACAAGCCTTCTGGTTTTGGGAAGAAGTCCTTAAGATAACACCAAGCTTGGCCAATGATAACATTTATAACCCAGACTCATGGACTTGAGTAGCTTCTCTCATCAAAAACAGAGACTGTGTTTCTGCCAATCTTAGCTGTGATTCAGCAATGCATAGGCCGGTCACCTAACATAGGACAGGCTGATAACAACACAGCTCCTGAGCCTCTTCAATCAGAAGAATCCCAGAATCAACGACCTAAGATTCATCCTATCTTGGATCTCGAAGCCCTTACACAACTGATAAGGGAAATAAAATCCAGTTACTCACCCCTCCCCCCTTTTGCCCTGGAGGAAACAATAGACAAACCTTCGGCTCCTCCAGCCCCTCCCTCTCCCTCTCCCACTCGAGGGCAAGGCTCCATTAACAAAACAAAGGACCTTCTGCCCACCCCTCCCCCTACTGTACCTCCCCCCATTTGACCTGAGAGAGATTTCCCTCTGCCCCCTTCTACCACCCAACAGCTTTGTAATGTCTGAGACTCTCTTGCAAAAACTAACCCCACCTCCCATGCTACTCAGCAGCCTGATACAGAGCTAGAAATCCATAATGCTCAACATTCCCAGTTAATATCAACCCCAGTTGAGCTAAACCACTCAATTGGTACCCACTCCAAGCCTCAGACTTAAAAGAACTCAGGCAGACAGTGAAGGAAGAGGGCATCCACGCACCCTGGACAAAATCTCTCCTACAGACCCATGTTGCCAACTTAAACACCCCCCAAGATTGGAGGGTTAATTGCCGATCTTCCCTTCCTGGCCCAATGTTTTTGGAGTGTGAAGCCTTATTTAGAGATGAATGCTGTCAACAAGTGTGGCAAAACCAGGACAGAGGCGACACCCCATGGGATTTCAATGAACTCTTTGGCCAGGAAGAATTTTCTACTGGGGCGAGGCTGGCTAATCAGCCTGCAGGTTATAAGTTAAATTATGCACAACGCAGGTGTGAAACAGACCGAGCAACCCTGCCCTCAGAGTCATAAGATCCTGCCTCCTCCCTGCTCTCTCTCCATCAAAAGCTGGGAGAACCTTTATCTGATTTTATTCTTAGAACTAAAATGAGCCTAGAAAGAAAAATTCCTAACCCTGCAGCTAGAGAACTCCTTCTTAAAACAATTGTATGGGAAGGGGTGACTTCTGAATTCAGGCTGGCTTGCAAGGGACTCCGGGAGGAGCATCACAATAGGTGGATTGTGGCTACTGGAGATATAGGGACAGCGTCACACCAGACAACATCTATGGCTCAGGCATTTGTAGCAGCAGTAAAAACAAAAGGAATCTGCTTCAATTGTGGAAAGGCAGGGCACTGGAGGAATTAATGCCCACAGAACTTCCTCCCCCCCCCTCATAACAGACTCTAAGCCCCCTAAGTATATCTGTCCCCACTGCAGAAAAGGTTTCCACTGGAGGAGACACTGTACTGCTACACATGATAAGGATGATAAACCATTAAAACCTTTAAACTCCAGAAGAGGCAGCCCTCAGCCACGACAATAAGAGGGACAGATACACCCATAGAAGCCTTGTGGGTGTCCAGCATTTCATTCAAAACTAACCACTAAAATAGATAATAAGCCATTCAAATGTCTTATTGATACAGGAGCAGACAGGACAATTTTAAGACAGCAAGAGATCCCACGTGACTGGCAACTAATCCCTGGGCCCCAGCTCCTAGGTGTAGAGGGTACCTCCCATGCATTTATCACCAAGCAGGGCTACAGTTGGGAAGATATGGATGGGGCTACTGTCCTCATATGCCCCCTGATGGCTCAGGTGACTACCAATCTCCTAGGGAGAGAAATCTTACAGGCCTTAGAGGTGGTTCTTACTACTCAACCAGAAAGAGACCACATTACAATAGAGGATATTGCCTATAAAGAAAATAATACCCAAGGAGATCCTAAATACCCTCCTCCAAATCACCCCCAATTCTAGGGGCCACTGTTAAATTTAATACTCCCTGCCTCAATTGGCTCTCCAATGAAGCCGTCTGGGTCCCACAGTGGCCTCTATCACGGGAGAAGCTTAGAGTCCTCACACAGCTGGTAGAAGAACAGCTATTGCTGCAGCACATCCACCCCTCCCACAGTTCATGGAACACCCCTGTATTTGCTATAAAAAGGAGCTCAGGGGGATGGAGATTATTACAAGATTTGAGGGCAATTAACAAAACCATGAGAGTCTGGGGCTCCCCACAAAGAGGGCTACCCCACATTTCAGCCATCCGTGCCAATGTACCCTTATTGGGAATAGACATAAAACATTGTTTTTTCTCCATCCCTCTCCATCCCAGAGACTGTGAATGTTTTGTATTCTCAGTACCCCCCATTAACAATTCCGGCCCAGCCTCATGGTAGGAATGGACTGTCCTCCCACAGGGAATGGCTAACAGTCCAACCATTTGTCAGGAGGCTGTAGCCACTGCATTAAAACCTCATTTAAAAAGGGGACTCAATATTTATCATTACATGGATGACACATTGGTTTGGGGAGACCCTTCTACCTCCCCTTCCCAAATTAAGGGCCAGATAATACCTTCCCTATCTACCCTAAGATTCAAAATAGCCACTCACAAAATCCAACTAATTCTGCCCATTGCATTTTTAGGAAGAGAGATCTCCCTTACCTCAATACGCCCCCTCAGACCCACCCTTTCCTTCCCTCAAAAATTAACTCTTGCCTCTCTCCAGAGCTTTTTGGACAACCTCAATTGGCTTCCGCCCTGGATCCCCCTTCCCAAAAGGACCCTTCAACCCCTCTTCAACCTCCTGAAAGGAGACAAAAGTCCCTCCTCCCCAAGAACACTGTCCCCAGAAGCAGTTCAAGCTCTAAATTCTGTCAATGAAGCCGTAAAAGATATAGCTCTTGCTAGGTATGACCCAACAATATCTATACAGCTCCTTATCTTTAACTCCTCCCCTACACTTGTGGGAGTCCTTTACCAATTTCAGGTGGTACTGGAATGGCTCCACACCCCAATGGGTGGTGCACCCCTAATTTCAAATAAGGTGGATGCACTCTCTTGCATGATTAAAAATGGCACGGATAGAGCTCTACAAACCCTAGGGACAGAACCTGATGTTCTTGTCACTCTCTTCTCCCTCTCCGACATCCAGTGACTAATTAAAAATCACTCCTGCTTTGCTATTGGCTTAATAGGATTCACAGGGCAAATTGACAACCATTATCCTGATGAAAAATGGGCCTCTGCTCTCCCTCTGTTGAGATGGCTGTTCCCCAAACTATTCTCAAAAGAACCCATAGTAGGAGCCCATTCAATATTTACTGATGGAGGAAAGAGGGGAGCTGCAGCAGTAATATACTATTTACCTGAGGATGAACCTCCTATCCTCTGATTCAAAGAGCTACCCCTTCACTCCCCCCAATATAAAGAATTATATGCCATCTATCTAGCTCTAAAAGAAGTCAAGGGCCCCCTTAACCTATTCTCAGACAGTGTATATGCTGTCAATTTGCTTCCCTGGCTGTCAAGATACTTCATCAAACTAGATGCCAACCCACTTTCACCTCTACTTATACAGGTCTCCACCCTCCTACAGGAATGAGCCTCCCCCATCTACAACCAGCATGTCCAATCTCACAGTCCCTTACCAGGCCCTATATCTGAGGAAAATGCACTCACTGACCAAACTGCCTCCACAGGGATATTCATGGCCTCCACTGAACAAGCAGGCCAATTTCACTCACACTCACACACACACACACACACACACACACACACACACACACACACACACATAAAGGGGCTTCATGCCCGCTTCCCCCACATCCCTCTCTCTCAACTCCAAAGGATAATAAAAACATGCTCCTCTTGTGCATCCCTCATTACCACCCCAGCTTTACAAATGATGGGCACCAATCCCCGAGGCCTTAAGTTCAATACCTTATGGCAAATTGATGTCACCCTATCCCCCAATTTGGTAGACAGAAATATGTTTTTGTCACCATAGATACATACTCCCATTTTATATGGGCTACAGCCCAAACAGGTGAAAACTCAAAAAGGTTAATTTACCATATGCTTTCCACCTTTGCCATCATGGACATTCCTCAACAGATAAAAATGATAATGGCCCTGCCTTCACCAGCTCTCAATTCAAAACCTTCTGTACATGCTGGGAAATTGCCCATCGTACAGGAATTCCTCACAACCCTCAGGGCCAAGGAATAATAGAAAGAACACATCAAACCCTAAAGGCCCAACTCCTAAAACAAAAGACAACCACTTATCCCCCTAATGTGCAATTAGTGATGGCTCTGACTACCCTAAACATATTTAACATCTACAGAAGCTCCAAACACCCTCCTATCTCTCTCCATTGGCACACACCAGAATTAACTCCCTCCATCCTAGTAAGATGGTGAGATCCTTTGGATGGAATTTGGAAGGGACCAGAACCCCTCCTTACAACTGGGAGGGGTTTTGTTTGTGTTTTTCCACAGAACCAGCCTAAGCCTATCTGGGTTCCTGCCAGAAATGTCCGACATCACCCCACCAACCAAAATGATGGCCCACCTCTCGCTGGCAGATCAGGGACAGAAGAAAAACCGTGCCTTGTTTCTCCCTAACAGGAATACCTGAAACAGTGTTCTGTGCTTCTTAACTCAAAATTTTCTTGCTTCTTTATTTAAATGTTTTTTTTTCTCTAGTATTCCTGATATATGTCCAAAAATTCTTCCAACTTGTTTAAGATTTCTTTTAAGGTTCAAAAGTCACCTAATCTACTTCCACAGGTCAAATCAACTATTTGGATCACTGGTTCTTCTTCAATCCTTAATTAACAACCAGTTTCCTTTTACAGGTAGTTACTGCAAATCTCAAAACTTTTCTTCCTCAGCTATCCAAAAAGCAGACCTAAAAGATGCCTTCCAGGACCATGCTGTGCTCACAAGCAAACCATTACAGGCTTAACTTGCTACCCACCCTATACAGGCATCCCCCTCCTGGGATTCTGCTCTCCGTGATTTTCCTACAGGCTTATCCCCACAGAAACTTGCTGCCACAGATCTGGCAGAGACAACATCCTCTCCTGGGACCTGCCTGGGACTACAAAGCTTCCTTTCCCCAGACACTGAGATCCAGAGACACGTGCTCAGCCCCACAGCAGACAGACATGAGACTTTCCAGCTACAGATGAACTCTCTTGCCAAAGCCAAATGGCTACTGAACTTGGGGGAAGCTATATGATAGTAAGGAAATATGATGTCTATCTAGATTAATCAAATGTTGCTTTAAACTGATTTTATTACTCTCAAACTGTACCATCCATGAACAATTAATTGATTCAATGATCCTTTGCCTTCCCAAACCCTCACCCTTAATCCTTACCCTCTGGCTTATACTCCAAACACCCCTTCCTCTTGGTTCTCTAACCCATTGATAGCTTGGCTTCTTCCCCTCCTTGGCCCCATACTAGCCATTGGGGCGTTGCTTCTCTTGGCACCTTGCCTCATTCATTTTCTAAAACAGCAGGTGAGTAACATTGCAAAGTTCACTGCCAATCAGGTCTTGGTTCAATATCAAACGGTTCCCAATATGGGAGACAGTTATTCTGATGACACCTATCCCTTTTAAAAGAAATAAGGGGAACTGTGGGGCAGTAGTCTGTGGCAGACAATGTGATACCTGGTTGAACACAGGCTGAAAATTCTGGAAGACCCAATGGAATATCGATGAGGGACTGGATTATGTTTTTAGCCAATGTTCCCGGAAGACTCCTATAAAAACAGCTACAGCTTTCACAACCTTTATATACATATATATATATATATATATATATATATATATATATATATATATATATATATATATATATATATATGCCTGGAATGTGAGATTTGTCACGTAGAAAGCAACTCTGAGTCCTCCCACAAGCAAATGAGGCACTACAAAGCCCCAGGACCCAACCAATGAGATGTATCAGTTGCCAAATCCCTGAGCCCTCCCAAACAGTATATCAGACCGTCCTGACCTTTGTACCCTCTCTGCCTACTTGTCCTGCCCACTTTTGCCCACCAGCCTGCTCCATCCACACTTCTGCCTGCGGCCGCCCGCCATCCAAAAGGAATAAAGGTGTGAAAACTACTCTGGCATCTGAGGGCTTCTGTCCTAAGAGTTGTAACACTTTCAGTCTGGGAAGAGATCTGCTCTCCGGGCTGAGCACTGCGTTGTGCGCCAACAGTGGCTGAGGGTCTCTCAGGGATTGTGCTGTGGCCAGGACCTGGCTTGGACTGGGAGAGCGGTCAAGGCAGCTTGTACTCACAGCCCGTCTGTCTCCGGCCACCCAGACCCGACTCAGCACAGTGCTGGGCGAGTACAGCGTCTGGGCGATCATAGGGTCTTGGCGAGGTCCCGGCAACAGCTGCAGGGACCGAGGCAGAAGAGACTCCATCCCTGCTCGCCCTCCCTCCCCCTGCCACAGCCCAACACCACAGGAGACTTTTTATCCCCTGCACCAATGCTTTTCCCATGGGTATAGTCATTTTCTTGCTAAATATCAATATATCAAACATTTAAAATAATATTTGCTAAAAATTGACAAGAATACAAGCATTTGTACAACCATTTTCAGTGTTGTGGTGATTTTTCTATTGCTATAAAGAGTCAGCATAAGTGAGGCAACTTATGAAAAATACATTTATTTGTGACTTACAGTTTCAGAAGAAGAGTCCAGGACAGTCATAGCCGGTTTCATGTCAACAGAGAGGCATGGGCAGAACTGGAATAGTAGCAAGGAGCTACATCTTACCTACAAGTTGGTGGCAAAGAGAAAAAGACTTCGGAAAGCTCAAAGCCCACCTGTAGGAACACCTACTCCAATTCATCCCAAAACAATCCCAGGAACTGGGGAAAAGCAGTAAAATATTTGACCTTGTAGAAACATGCCATTATCGTTCAAACAAGGATAATTAATTAATATTCAAATACTGATAAAATCTATGTTCCACTAAATCTACTAGGTGCTGATATAACGAAGATTATCAAAGTCCTGCTTTGTTATTTCAGATTATCAGATATGAGACATATAAAGGCATACAGTTAACAATTAGAGTAGTTTAACATGAAGCTAACTGGTAACCATTTGTATGCGTATGCTTGTATGAGTACTGATGTGTGTTCCAGTTAAGAATCCAAATGGAAAACTGTTCCAAACCCCATTAACTGTTTTACCTTTTCTGACGACCTGAAACTCTAGAATAATTGCTAACTAAATGGCAGCAGAACATTCTAAAATAGAGAAAAATATGGTGTCTTGGGAATTGAGAAAAAAGAAGGGGGCTCATCTGTTTGAAATGATACAGATTGCTCCCATTGGAGTGTGGCATTTCAATCGACTTTTAACCAAGAATGTGTATGTTAGATTAAAAATGTAAAAAAGGACATCAAGTAAGCTATGAATATTTCCATAAGAAATCATGAAAGGGGCATATAATAAAGCATCAGGGACTGGATTAGAAAACTAGACACACTTTGGAGTAAGAAAGATTTTGTGTATAATACAAAGAAATTAAAAAAAAAACAGATTAGTTTCAGTATCATGGGATCTCATAAAGGCACACTTCAGGACAATAAAAGACAAATATTTAAAGCTGGAACTGAGGCTGAAGAAACAGAAAAAAAAAAAGGATGTTCCAGCTGAGGATTCTCTGTGTCCCTTACCTGAAGTGCATGGTGTTGTGAGCAACAGCTACTCATGTTCCAGTTCCGGACAACCATGAAATGGCTATTGTGCCAGGACCTCCACACGTTTGCCTTAAGGTGCATGCACACTACATGCACTCACATGTGCGAGCACACACACGCACACACACACACACATAAATAATATACTGTTTTAAAAATGATAAAATGATTTTGTTTTAGGAAATGGATGCCATTAAAGTTTATCATGTTAAAAAATGTCTAAGAAATTTTTATATGCAAATCTACTTTTTAAAAATTAGTATATTTTCTATTTATTAAGTATATGTTAATAATATGGATAAAAATAAATATATCTAATAAGATTCTGATGAATTGTCTGACGATATTTAGTAATTAATTGATCTAATGAAAATAATTAGATAATTTTTAGAAATTGTCAAAATGTTAATGTTTAACTCTTCTCACATTATAGAATTGATTTATTCAACTATGTTACATAAAAATAGTCACAAATAGAATATAGAAAGTAGTTTTAAAGAATGATAGAAAAGGAAAAACAGAAAGAAACAAACCTACAGAGTTGCTTGTGGCACACAGACACCACATTTGCTTCCGCTTGAAACTGAAGTCTAATTTTACTCATTTGCCTCATTAGGGCATGGAGCAGTATTTACTAATGTTACCATTTCACTATTGTGAATAATTTATTGTTTTAAATGACATAGCTATTTATGATGTATAATATGAAAAATTTATAAATAATGTGCAAACATGAAATGAGGCCCAAATATTTTGAACATGACTTTCTTAAATGTTATCTAATGCATTTTTTATGTGTTTCTAGTCAACAATTTTAAGTAAATAGCTTTATAATTTTATCTTGTAATGAAAGCTCATATTTCAATTTTATATTCAGTCTCTGTTTACCAATATAAAAAATAAGTTGTTGAGAAATATTAATGCCTAATACATTTATATAAAATGACTCATAACAAAAATTCTTTCCAAGTACAGTTTTAAGTTTATCCTGATTAACAATAATTTATGAGAGATAGTGAATTAAAAGACACCTAGCCTACTCAAGTTTTCCATGATTCTGGGTGTGGGTACAACTTATGTGTGTGTGCATAGGTTATGAGACTATGTGTGTCATGATACCTGGTATCTTTCCCTTTTGATGAATACCTTAGGTTTTTAACGAGGTTTTTCAGTATAATAACGGGGCATGTTGATTACACAGAAAGCTCCTGTATCTTTCTGTTTTGGCAATCACTGTCCCTATGTTATAGATGTGTGATATGTTTCTGAGTTCTTGCATGATTGTTGGAAATCATAACTTGCATCCTCATGCTTGCTTACCAATTACTTTATCCAGCGTCATTGCTTAATTCACTCAATAAAGTGGTTTTGATTCAAATGATCTGGACTTCTCAAAAAAAATTAACCAAAAATTATTGCTTCTTGACACAAATTTTGCATTATTTGATGTATAAAATTAACTTAAAATATTTATGTAAAGAATAATTAAAATTCAATTTAAGGTTAGGATTAAAAGGTTGAGACTGAGATACAGCTTGCTTCACTTCTAGGCCTGAAAGTACTTTTCGGGATATTTGATTCAAACATATGAATGAAATTTTAAGCAAATGAAATTATTGGAATCAATAGAAATAGTGAAGGTGAATTAAAAACCAACCGTGCTGTCTCCTAGAATTCAGCTGTCCATTGTCATCTTACTAAAAAACCTATGCCACAAAGTCCAAGTCATCATCCCATGTGCTATTTAAACTAAGCATTACATTTAAGCACTTTGCGGTTTGTTTTTTGTTTGTTTGTTTGTTGTTGTTTTTTCTTTTTTATTGGCTATTTTATTTATTTACATTTCAAATGTTGTCCCCCTTCTCATCCTCCCCTCCACAAGCCCCCTATTCCATCCTCCCTCCACTTTGCCTCTATGAGGGTGCTCCTCTACCCACCCACCACTCAATCCCGCCTCACCCCTCTAGCATCCCCACACATTGGAGCATCAAGCCTCCACAGGACCAAGGGCCTCTCTTCCCACTGATGCCAGATAAGGCAATCCTCTGCTACATAGGTAGCTGGAGCAATAGATATCTCCATGGCTACTCTTTGGTTGGTGATTTAGACCCTGGGAACCCTGGGGTGGGATGTATGATTAGTTGATAGTGTTGTTCTTCCTATGGGGTTGAAGTCCCTTCAGCTCCTTCATTCCTTCCCCTAACTCTTCCATAGGAGTCCCAGGCTCAGTACAATGGTTGACTGTTCAACCTTTCACTTTAAATGTTCAGAATGCACTCATTTTCAATTACTTAATAAGAAAATATTCTGTGTAAATATAGATTTCATTGTAATCTGTAAAATTTACTGCCCCTTCAAATGCTAGACTTACTGCTTTGTTCCCCTGCTAGCATTCTCAGTACCATGTTTGTGATGTCTAGCACACACACACACACACACACACACACACACACACACCCACACACACAAACACACATATATAAATTAAACAAATTAAATTTCATTGCTTAAAAGCATATACAACTCTGATAGGATTTCTTTCATATATGCACAGGGTAGGGGGAATGTATACTTACATGCTGTATATTCTGAAACTGATTTGATCATGATTTACATATTTAGAGAGAAAAGAAAAAATTCTCAATATGTTTCTCTTTTTATGAAAAAAGAAATTAACAAAGTAATGAAGAAAAATAAAGAACCAAACAATTGATACAATGTAGAGAGAATAGAAGCATCACAATTGATTTTTGTATAGTTCGGGGAAAAAAGTAGAAGTTTGTATTGACTTGCTTTTACCATTTGAAAAACTGTGTAAGTTGTTAGCCACAATGGATAACTGATTGTGTCATGGAATTTCAGTGTTACTTTTAAGTCCAAATTTCTGTTAGTTACTTTTTCTTCCATTAAACACTTTCTTCTCTCATTCAGGCTCACTCGATATAAAATATGATGGTGACAATCTAAAATGTGGAGTGATTTTATTTAAATAAATCATTTTTTTTCTTTTTTCACTTTGGTCTTCCTTCTTCTTTAGCTTCATGTGGTCTGTGAATTGTATCTTGGATATTCCGAGCTTTTGGGCTAACATCCACTTATCCGTGAGTGCATACCATGTGTGTTCTTTTGTTACCTCACTCAGGATGATATTTCCTAGTTCCATCAGTTTGCCTAAGAATTTCATGAAGTCATTGTTTTTAATAGCTGAGTAGTCCTCCATTGTGTAAATGTACTACATTTTCTGTATCTTTTCCTCTATTGAAGGACATCTGGGTTCTTTCTAGCTTCTGGCAATTATACATAAATCTGCTATGAACATAGTGGAGCATGTGTCCTAATTATATGTTGGAACTTCTTTTTTTATTTATTTAATACTTTATTTACATTTCAAATGTTTTCCTCTTTCCATGTCTCCACTTTGGAAACCCCTACTCTACCCCCAGCCTCTATGAGGGTGCTCCCCCACCCACCCACCCACTCCCGTCTTCCCTCCCAGGCATTCCCCTATACTGGGGCATCTAACACTCTCAGACCCAAGGGCCCCTCCTCCCACTGATGGCCAACAAGACCCTCCTTAGCTACATATGTGGCCAGCCCCATGTGCCCCTCCATATGCATTCTTTGGTTGGTGGTCCAGTCTCTGGGAGCATCAAGGGGCCTGACCAGTTGACACTGTTGCTCCCTCCCCATGGTGATTCAAACTCCTTCAGTTCCTTCAGTCCCTTCTTCAACTCCTCCATCTGGGACCCCACGCTCAGTCCAACAGTTGCTGTGAATTGAATCATGGGTGTTCCGAACTTTTGGGCTAATATCCGCTAATCAGTGAGTACATACTGTGTTCATTCTTTTGTGAGTGAGTTACCTCACTCAGGTGTTCTTAACCATTGATACATCTCTCCAGCCCATGTTGGAACATCTTCTGGGTAGATGCCCAGGAGTGGTATAACTGGGTCCTCAGATAGTACTATCTCCAATATTCTGAGGAACCTCCAGACTGATTTCCAGAGTGGTTGTACCAGCTTGTAATCCCACCAACAATGGAGGAATGTTCCTCTTTCTCCACATCTTCCCTAGCATCTGCTGTCACCTGAGTTTTTGATCTTAGCCAATCTGACTGGTGTGATGTGAAATCTCAGGGTCGTTTTGATTTGCAATTCCCTGATGACTAAGGATAGTGAACATTTCTTTAGGTGCTTCTCAGCCCTTCGATATTCCCCAGTTAAGAATTCTTTGTTTAGCTCTGTACTCCATTTTGTAAACAGGGTTATTTGATTCTCTGGAGCCTAACTTCTTGAGTTCTTTGTAGATATTGGGTGTTAGCCCTCTATTGAATGTAGGATAGGTAAAGATCTTTTCCCAGTCTGTTAGCTGCTGTTTTGGACTATTGACAGTATCCTTCACTTTACAGAAGCATTGCAATTTTATGAAGTCTCATTTGTCTATTGTTGATCTTAGAGCATAAGCCGGTGTTCTGTTCAGGAAATTTTCCCTTGTGCCCATGTGTTTCATGCTCTTCCCCACTTTCTCTTCTATTAGTTTCAGTGTATCTGGTTTTATGTGGAGGTCCTTGATCCATTTGGACTTGAGCTTTGTACACAGAAATAAGAATGGATCGATTTGCATTATTCTACATGGTAACTGCCAGTTGAACCAGCACCATTTGTTGAAAATGCTGTCTTTCTTTCTACTGGATCTATTTAGGTCCTCTGTCAAAGATCAAGTGACCATAGGTGTGTGGATTCATTTCTGGGTACTCAACTGTATTCCACTGATCTACCTGCCTATCTCTGCACCAATACCATGTAATTATTTTTTATCACTATTGCTCTGTAATAAAGCTTGAGGTCAGGGATGGCGATTCTCTCAGTTCTTTTACTGTTGAGAATAGTTTTCGATATACTGTTTTGTTTTGTTGTTGTTGTTATTGCAAATGAATTTGCAAATTCCTGTTTTTAACTCTATTGAATTTTTCATAGAGTTAGAAATAAATCTTTTCTTAAAGGATCATTTGTATCAGGTGGATGAATTCTGAGTAAAATAAAACACTCATGCACAAAGGTATTTTCAAAGGATTAAAATATTTTGCTAAAATCATGAAGATTAGTAAATATTTAAATTTCAAGATATCTCTTTTCTTTTTATCTGTATTTTAATTTTGGTATATAATGTATATTTACTACCAATTCTATATCCCATCTATACTAAAGTGCAGTGAAAATTTTAGAAAATTTAAGATTTCAACATAGTGAAATTAATTATATAAACATAGTAACAAATTAGTAAGGAAGAAAATAAAATAGATAAGCTCAGTAATACAAAATAATTTTTCCAGATTCAATGAAATATAAATAACATGCTTAGATTATTTGAAATTTGGTTTTGGTTTTTTTATACTAGAAAAGAAACATCATTGGGGAAGACTAATTACATCTTAATAGTTTCCCAAACTCACTGTCTCTCCCATAGCCATGAATAATCACAGTGAGTCTTAAAACAAAGGCAAGAATCATAAACATTAGGAGAGATTTGTGACAAGAGTTGAGGGTGACAAAGGAGGTACAGAAGAGTGGTCCATATACATTTTATACATATATTTGTCAAATTGTCTAAACACAAGTTCACTTGATAATAAAAAGATAAAATCTGAACTTTTTGCCTAATACCCACTTCTCAGTGAGTACATACCATGCATGTCCTTTTGGATCTGGGCTACCTCACTCAGGATGATATTTTTTAGTTCTACCATTTGCCTTCAAAATTCATGATGTCCTTGAAACATCTAAACATTTTTTGTGGGGAAAGTATATCTGCACAGAAAATGAGCAGGGTGTATTCTTTGCAAGATGGGGCTCCACACAAGAAAATTAGTATGATTATGAAAAACTTCTGAAAACTTCATGCAATGTTCAATTCTTAGAGAATGTCAACTATTTAATCTGGGAGAAACTCTGAAAATTTGACAGGGTAGGAAAGTTTTAATTAAACTTTTACTTGTTCACCCTCAAATAGTACAAGATGAAGGCAAGTGGTGAAGCCAGAAGAATGCAGTATTGTGTAACATTTTCAGGCTGACTGAAATAATCCATTCCAAAAGGAAACTAATGAAGGTGTTCACTACACTCCACAAAATATCTAATAAAACTGGCAGCCTTCTGTATATTTAATTCAAATGAACAAATTCAGAAAATATATACTTATAAGAGTATTTGACAAATGGAGGCAACAAGCCTGCATGTTCTTTATCCTATAAATATGCCTACATATGTGAAGTGTATTTGAGTATCCCGTATTCATAATTCTTATCAAATTCTGGTTTCGTGTTTCAGGATAACAACAGACTATGAGTCCCTTGTGTTCTGTTCAACAATTCCTTCCCCATTGACATGTAAATAAAGCTGAATGATTAAAAAAAAATAGTTGAAGAGTATTCCACTGGGTAAATGAACTTCATTTTCTGTATCCATTCTTCAACTGAAGGACGTGTGGGTTGTTTTCAGTTTCTGGTTATTATGAATAAGGGTGCTATGAACATATGTACTTGTGGCATGGTGGGGCATCTTTTAGGTACATTCCCAAAAGTGGTATAGTTGGGTCTTCCAGTAGAGCTACTTCCAATTTTCTGAGGAACTGCCTCATTGATTTCCAGAGTGGTTGTACCAGCTGGCAGTCCCACCCACAGTGGAAGAGTGTTCCCCATGTTCCATATCTTTGTCAGTATAATCTGTTGCTTGCATTTTTGTTCTTAGCCATTCTGATATGTGTGGTGGAATCTCATGGTAGTTTTGATTTGCATTTCCTGATGATTAAGGATGGTGAACATTTCTTTAAGTGCTTCTCAGCCATTCAAGATTCTTCTGTTGAGAATTCTCAGTTTAGCTCTGTAGTCCATTTTTTAATTGGGTTATTATTATTATTATTTTTTTTGGAGTCTACCTCTTGAGTTCTTTGAATATTTTGGATAATAACCCTCTATCAGATGTAGGGTGTCTTAGTCAGGGTTTCTTTTCCTGCACAAACATCAAGATGCAAGTTGGGGAGAAAATAGCTTACACTTCCATGCTGCTGTTCATCACCAAAGGAAGTCGGGACTGGAACTCAAGTGGGTCAGGAAGCAGGAGCTGATGCAGAAGCCATGGAGGGATGTAATTTACTGACTTGCTTGCTTCCCATGGCTTACTCAGGTGGCTTTCTCAGGTGGCTTCCTTATAGAACCCAAGACTACCAGCCCACAGATGGTACCACCCACAAAGGGCCCTCCCTCCTTGATCACTAATTGAGAAAATGCCTTACAGTTGGATCTCATATAGGCATTTTCTCAACTGAAACCCTTTATTTGTGATAACTCCAGCTTGTGTCAAGCTGGAGTTCAGCCATTTCATAGGGTTAGTGAAGATCTTTTCCAAATCTCTAGATTACTTTTTTACCCTATTGACAAATGTCTTTTGCCTTACAGATTTTCAGTTTCATGACGTCCCATTTGTCAGTTCTTTATCTTATAGCCTGAGCCATTGGTGTTCTGTTCAGGAAATTATCCCCTGTGCCAATGTGTTTGAAGCTATTTCCCACTTTTTCCTCTATTAGAATAAGTATATCTTGTTTTATGTGGAGGTCCTTGGTCCACTTGGATTGAGCTATGTATGAGTAGATAAATATGGATCAATTTGCATTCTTCTATATGCAGACCACTAGTTAGACCACCACACTTTGTTGACAATGCTTTCTTTTTTCCACTATATGGTTTTGGCTTCTTTGTCAAAGATCAATTGTCCATAAGTGTGTGGGTTTATTTCTGGGTCTTCAATTCTATTCCATTGATTAATATGTTTGTCTTTCTACCAATTCCATGATGTTTTTTATCTCTGTTGCTCTTTAGTACAGCTTGAGGTCATGAATGCTGATTCCTCCAGAAGTTTTTGTCATTGTTGTTGTTGTTGTTGTTGTTGAGAATTGTTTTCACCCTTCTGGGTTTTAGGAAGTTTAACAAGAAGAAAGGTCCACGTGTGAATAGCTGCAACCCACTCAAAAGGGGAACAAAATAATCACGGGAGGCAGAGAGATGGAAGAAACTGGGTGGGAGGGGCGAAAGTTGGGCAGGTGTAGGTTGAGACAGGAGGTACACCTAGAGGGCCTGGAATGAATCGATATGTGCAGTAGTGGAGATTAGGGGGCTGGGGAACCTCTAGAACGTCCCAGAGATTTGGGATGTGAGAGGCTACTAGGATTCAATGGGAATGACATTAACTGAAATGCCCAATAGTGTGAAGATGGAACCAGAAGAGACTGCATCCAGTAGAGAGACTTGGCCCCTATTTCAGGCAGGAGTCACCCACTGTTCTTCAAAAATTTTAACCCAGAGTTGTTCCTGTAAAGGAAATATGTGGACAAAAATGGAGCCAAGACTGAGAGAAAGGTTATTCAGAGACCAGCCCAACTTGGGATTCATCCCATTCACGCATACCAAATCCTTACACAATTACTGCGGCTATACTGTGTGTGCAGACGGAAGCCTGGCATGGCTGTCCTTTTAGAGGCTCTATTAGCAACTGACTGAGACAAACACAGATATTACAATCCGTAATTGGATTGAGGTCAGGGACCAATATAGAAGAGTTAAAGTAAGGACTAAAGGAGCAGTAGAAGATTGCCACCTCATAGGAAGAACAACTGTCAACTAACCTGTACCCCTCAGAGCTCTGAGAGACTAAGCCAAAAACTAAAGAGCATACATTGGCTAGTTTGTGGCCCAGGGCACATAAGTAGCAGAAGACTGCCCTGTATAGCCCCAGTTGGAGAGGATGCACTTCATCCTTTGGAAATTTGATGCCCCAGGGAAGAGGCTGGTGGGGGTGAGATAGATGTGGGCAGGCAGGTGGGGGAGCACCCTCTTAGAGGCAGAGGGAGAGGGAGTATGGGGTACAAAACTCAGAGAAGGGAGTCCTGAAAGGGAGGCAGCTTTTGGAATGTAAATAAATAAAATAATTTAATAAAAAAGAAAAAATCTACAATACTTCTAGTCCCTTAATATTTAGTGGGATTCATTCTTTCTCTTAAGCCTATGCATATCCATCAACGATTTAAGAGGAAAGAGTAAATGAATACACATAAATTAATAATGAGACAATGATTCAGTGGTTAAAGAAACTTATTACATGCCCTGCACATGCAGTGCACATATACAGAAGAACACACACACACACACACAGATATAAACACATATATAAAACTTATCAAATGAACGACTATAACAAACTGAGAAGAAATTACCTCATTGTCCATGACATAGATTTTAATCATCTCTAATTGCTGCGATTTTAGCACCCAAAATATAAACAGAAAAGGAGTTATTATTGCCATGATGTTATAATTATCATGAAACTAGGTAATAACTATGCTTTTAGATTCCTTAAGTTGAAGTTCATGAAGTTTACATTAATCTCTGGAAGATATCCCTAAAACTAAAGCATTCTGTGTAGTATAGTGAAAAGGGAGACCCTGAAAAAACACAAAAATGTAGTGAGCGATAGATGTGAGAGATTTACAGATCTTACCACAGGAATATTTATAAAATTACAGTGTGAAAATTTGTTATATTTAAAGGAATATGCATAGTTTATACATGTTGACGCATTGAAAGACTAAAATTAATGTTTGTGCTAAAACAAATTCAACTTTCTCTCATAATTAAATACCCTTCTACTATAGCACACATATGTGTGCCATATCCACTCTTTGGACAAATTTTCCTCATTTGTGAGAAGAAAATATCATCATGTCAAAGAGAAAAATACTCTACAGAAAGATATTTGTTAAGGAGGAACAGCACATAACTGTACACTGAGAGGGTTTTATAAGGTAGCGCTCAGTGCTGATGTTTAATGAATACTACACATAGAAAAGGGCAACTTATACAACATTGAGTTGTTAAGTTGAATTGATTTATTTCTCCAGGAAAACAAAAAACATAAAACAGAAAAAAAAAATGGGCAAAAAAAAAAAAACCCCAAACAAACAAAAATCAAACAAAAAAACCCAACACTGCACACTGGCAAGCTAATGAACTATTCTAATAAAATCCATGGGGTGGAGAGGAAAGTACACTTTAAATTGTTGAGAAAAGGAACAGTTAACTCTCCAAGAATCAGTCAGAGATAGATTCATCCTGTCTCCTGTTTTTCAAGAAATCCACTATATGCAGACTATTTTTGAAAATAAATCATTCTATATTTAAAGTTTCCCAGTCCCATAATTTCAATTATTATGTAGTTATAGTCTTCAGCAAATGGAAACATATGTGCCAGTAGAAAACATTTGCCTAGTCATTTTATCTAGTCACAATATTTAAAGTTTTTTTTTTTTTAAAAAAACTCTTTGTACAATGTACAAGATTAAAGTTGTGAATCGCGTGACTACATCTTAGATTTACACAGCAGCTGTAACCACGTGAATACTGCTACCACACTTAGAAGGCAGAGATTTATTATACCTTGCTAAACCCTGTTAAACCAGACTACATAACATGGATAGGCATTCAGGAACTTTAAACTGTAACATGCTCACTGGTGTTTTGAAGAGGAACAATCACTGTATAAAAGTTACTCAGCCAGATTACATAGATTTCTTTAAGGAACAGATGTACACTTTTCATGGTTTGCCAATGAGTAACAAGCTCATGATGGCTTCCAAAATGAACACATTCAAACAATCACAAAGGTGTCAAAATTATGTTTCATGGAGGCAGTTATTTTCATAAAGTCTGTTTTACAAATTTATTATGTCTTCAGCTTTCTGCCTCACAGTAAGTTCCGTATAATTAATTCTTGAAGAACTTTTTTTATTATGACTTATTTTTTCATGTATGTAAAAAGCAGAATGTGTTTTCTTATATTTCTTTCAGGTAAAATACTTTTAGCATGATATTCCAAAATCTAAATATCAGCCACCATATAAAAAAGAACAGTATAGTCATTAAATATCATGTATAACACATATGCCAAGAGTGACAGAAGGTACACACGAATATCACAACCAATAACACAGCACATTTCTGCATTCCCTGACCAGCTTGTTGTACAAGATAAAGTAACTCTCCTCCCTGACAACTGTATGGTACCAATAAGAATGCATAACCATATTCTGTATGTGCTTACGGGTGACTTCATGGATACTTCAAAGATCTCACCATTCTCTGCAATTTGAGGTGTGGATTTCTGTATTTTTAACTTGCTGCAAAATAAGTTTCTTTTTAAATGTAGAAGAATCTCCATTTATCTTTAGCTGAAAGGATAGATATTTAGAATGAATTTGTGAATGACACTAGAAAGAACCACAGTAGTAGATTCTCTCCTAATATCCACAGCATGAACATCCACAGATAACTAGCTATGTTCCCAGTGACAGACATTAATTTCCTCTTATTGAGTAAGCTAGTTGTGGTCTACTTGGATGATTGTTTCAACCAAGGTAATAGTCCCACCATTGTTCTTACAGAGATATCTTCTACACAGGTTATTATGGTGCTTCATAGCTTTTCAAGTTCAGTAATACTTCTGATTATTTTCCTACCTGGGAAGCTCGCATAGCAATTTCAGTTATTTTGAAGCTAGTCATAAGGGAGAGGCTTCCAGGTCAGTTTCAGCTTTGTCCATTCAAGCTCTCTTTCAGAAGTGTGTAATTTCTTTGGCTCCAATTTTACCTACAAATTCTGGGAAGAAACCAAGTGCAAACGAGCATAGTCTGCCCATTCCCAATTAATACACAGCAACTACATCTCTCTCTCTCTCTCTCTCTCTCTCTCTCTCTCTCTCTCTCTCTCTCTCTCACACACACACACACACACACACACACACACACATCTCACATACAATAGGAAAGAGGAAGTCAAAAAATTGAAAGGGACTGGAGACATCAAAGGAGTTGAAGGGGAGAGCATACAGTGTAAATGTTGCATGTAGTTTTAAAGCACACTACCACCTTAGCCTGGGAGCTGCAACCTCTTGCCCCCCTCCAGGCTCCTTTTTGCCCCACCAGGTTTAGCTCTGGTCAGTCACTGCCAGCTCCCATTTTCTTTTCTATCAGTCTTATGCTCCAGGAGTCGACCATTCCACCAGCCCACTCTCAAGACCCTTGCTCCAGGAGAGGTTGCATTAGCAGCCCCACCCAAGATCCTTGAATCCATGGATAAAGAACACACACTCAGTTTGTCACTTTACAGTTTGTCTTCAGTGGCACAACTGCTGGGTACAGACACCTCTTGCCTGGAAATGCATGCCTTTATCAATTTACTATCTCTGTCTCTTCCTCCACCCTAAACTTAGTGGCTTGCCTTAGCTAGCCCCCACCAACATCCTTGGCCCTTGTCTGCAACAAAGGCTGCTGGCCCTAGCTGCCCAAGACCTTACATGACTGCTGCTTTCTTCTTGCTCCAATGCATGGCAGAAAAAGCCCCTCTCTATCCAGGCATCTCCTTTTTCTCTTGGGACACAGAAGTCCCAAATGTACATTCAGTCCAGCAATTGGCCTCTGGGCTTCTTTATTGACAAGTCAAGAACCAATTGAGGAACAAGACCTTAGTGACAGAACCTGCTCTTACATTAAAAGCATATAAATATAATACTCATGTGAAAAATTCCCGAAAGAAAGCAATGAAATTAATGTAAAGAGATCTAAGTATTTGAGTAAAGTTTATTTTTTAAAAAAATAGTTTTATCCCATTTATTTTTATTTTCATGTATAAATCTTCACTCTATCCTAAATTAGTAACCAATATGATCATAAGAACTGCTACCTCAAGAAAGTAAAAATACCAGACAAGTTTCCTGTCATTGCTCAGTTGTCAAGGTGGAAGGACCCTATTATATAGAACATTGAGAATAAGATTAGCCTTGAATATAATATCAAAGGATCTATTTAAATGTTTAATTAGTGATATAACTAAGGTATATAAATAGTGTTCAAAAATACTTAATTGACATAAGTGACAAAAGCTCCTAGGGAAGGCTTATTGCTTCTTAATGTACCAAGTATTGGTGAAATATAAATTCCATTGACTTCTCAAACATTATGATGATAAGATACTAAGAAGTTATTTATGCTGTGCTGGTAAAATTTTTAACACAATATAAATTAAAGGAAGTTTAAAAGGAGATCATATTGGTTGAATTTCCAATTTTATCTGAGCTTTTATGTGAAGTCAGGCGTTGTTGCAAAATTGTGAGACCTTCTGAATAAGAATAGCACAATAAAATTCTAAGTCATTTGGATAAAGCTAACCCTACAAAATACCATTCTATGCCTCATTAATGAACATTCCTATCCACCTACACTATTTTACTTAACTATGATCTAATAGTCCAACTCCAGAACATTATTATTTGAACACACTGATATCCTCAAATGGCATCCCAAAATTACTTTGTTGTCTATAATTTTAAACACAAGTTGCTTTGCATTGTCAAGGGGGTGATTAATGTACAGCAAAGCTGAATTAAGTTTCATATCACAAAATAAATACAAAGTTTTTATAGATGATACTAAAAAGTATAGAGAGGATGAATTTATTAATGACTCCTCAGGAGGTTTAAGACTTATGAAAGTAAAATAGTATAAAAGACATGATCTGTATCAGAGACTGTGAAAGTGATTAATTATTTTTACATGGCAAGAAAGCAAATACCATGACTTTACTGAATATATGAACTCGAAAAGTGAGCTAATATTGTCCACAATATGAAATTAATTGACAATCACGGGAATAAAGCGTCACTAACAGCAGTAGGAGGCAAAACAGGGTTTGATGTGTACATTTTACTTTAATGATTCTTGTTCTGGTTCATACATTCTAGTGATTAGAAATGCTCACACACTGGACTGTTATTTCTGTTTTAAATCTAAAGAAGTTTTAAAATTAAGCACTCCTAGCCAGGCAGTGGTGGCGCATACCTTTAATCCCAGCGCTCGGGAGGCAGAGGCAGGCAGATTTCTGAGTTGGAGGTCAGCCTGGTCTACAGAGTGAGTTTCAGGACAGCCAGGGCTACACAGAGAAACCCTGTCTCAAAAAAACAAAAAAACAAGCAAAAATAAATAAAATAAAATAAAATAAAATAAAATAAAATAGAATAAACACTCCTGAGAAGGAATTCAAACTCAAAGATAACTGATTACAAGTTTCCCCCAAAAAACAAGTTCAGAAAATTGGATCTCATTGAAAGAAGTATTTTACTTGCACAAGTTCTTGGGATAACAAGTCTTGTCTGTTGACCCTTCTTATACTATGTGCATTTTATCCTCCACAAAGTAGAGAAAGTTGTCCTCCAAATAAAAAACAATAGAAGCACATGGGGACAAGTAGACATGATGTATTGGTCATCTTTGGTCCAAATGCATTCATCCACCATTAAGTTGGTGTTCAATACTTTGGTGATAGTGACACATAAGAAACCAGTATCAGATTCTAATACTTCTGTCTTGATTCTTAGGAATTTGTTTATTAAGAATAGAGTGAGTCTCCTGGAGCTGAGGGGGGTCTGGCCAGTTGATACTGTTGCTCCCTCCATGGTATTGCAAACCCCTTCAGCTCCTTCAGTCCCTTCTCCAACTCCTCCATCTGGGACCCCACACTCAGTCCAACAGTTGCTGTGAATTGAATCTTGGGTATTGTCCTGCGCACCTCTCGCCAGCAAGAACCCACGCGGACACACGGATCCTTCTGCAGCAATGCGTTTATTGCATGATGAAAAGAGGAAAGACCCCAAAAACATGCCCACCTCTGATACCTGGACCTTTTCACTAGCAATCTGCAGGCCCCAATGGCCCAAAGCTTTAAGCAAAACAGGATAAGCCCTTTGCAGGATCATTAATTCTCTATGACACAAAAGAATACCATCCATGTAGTGCACCAAAAGTATGGATGGAAATTGTTGTCTCACCGGCTCAAGGGCCAATTGTACATATAACTGACACATGGTGGGACTATTAGCCATACCTTGGGGTAAAACCCTCCATTGAAATCTCTTATCGGGTTCAAAATGATTAATTGCCGGCAAAGTGAATGCAAATCTTTGCCTATCTTCTGGGCTTAAAGGAATGGAGAAAAAACAATCTTTAATATCTATAATAATTATCCTCCATTGTTTTGGCAGGGCCGAGAGTAATGGCAAGCCTCGCTGAACC